>VZTZ01023248.1:387346-438162 GCA_013400955.1 Drymodes brunneopygia
TTTTTTTTTTTTTTTTTTTTTGTTCCTGAGAAAAGGGAATAGACCTGTACTGGTGTTTCTAAGTTTTCCCTACAGGAAATTATGGCAAATGCCATATATTGTTCCTTAAAAATCAGTCCTGGAGTTGAAAGTGAAATATGCTAGGCAGTATTTCTGGAAGGGTAGATCCTTTATTAGTGAGCTGTAGTCTTCAAGAGCTTCAGGTATTTAATAATGACATGTCCAATTTAAAGAAGAAAGGCAATGGAACTCCGCCTTCTGCTTTTTTCGCTTGTTTTTCAACTAAGCTTAGTGCTGTAGCTTCGTCACAGCAGACAATTCCTGTCTTCTTGAGTTTCAGCATTACAGAAAGGGAAGTTTGCATTCATTAGGTGAAGTACAATATCCCATGGTCTGGTTTGAAGTCCAGGCAGGCATCTCTTGTGGGAGGCAGGGTCTGCTTGTTACACCTGCTGTGTTTGTGTTGGAGGGGCAGGGCCTTGCACCCTCACAATGCTTTCGTGACCATCCAACAAGAAGACAATCTCTGGTTATTGAATCTTTAAGTCCTAGTCAGGTTTGCATATTACAGTGGGGTGCACATGTAAGGAATAGCTTGATGGGGAAAGCTACTTGCAAGTTTTTAGGGAAGTTGAATTTTCATTGCTTTATCATAAATTGTCAGGCTTTTAAAAAAGTTGCCTACCTAGCCATTATTGTAGATAGCATGTAGTAAATAAAAACACATTGCATTTTATCATTTTCTGGCTTTTACTGAATAGCACTTCGGTGAGCATTGGCAGTTCTGTTGTCCGTTTCTGTGAGAGTTCTTACCCATCTGAATTTGACATAAAGCAAAGTTGTGTGACCTGAGAATCACTTTTTGGCTGTTATGATTAACAACCGCAATTCTTTTCCCTTTTCTGGGGTTAATGGGTGATTCTGAGGCAGTGGGTCTGCTGGGACAGAGTGGATCTGTGAAACTGTTTTCTTGGCCTTTTGACTGATGGCACGATTTTATCCTGGAAATCAATGCAATGTGCTTGATCCTTACAAGGTTCATTACAGTGAAAGAAAGTCTGAACTAATCTGCTTTTTAAAAAAGCAGCAGGGGAGAATAATCCTCCTTGGAGCTGCTGATACAGCTGATTGCTGAGCAGTGCTGGAGACAAGAGTGCAGAACCTCTCTCTGTACTAAACAATAGATGGTACAATCCAGGCTAGAATCAAGCTTTTTGAGGCTTATACGGAAGAGCAGAATTACATCCCTTTTTCTCTTGCATTGGTCTTTGACAGCTCAGCTGCCTTGAAGAAAGCAGAAGTGATTCTTTGTGATATATATATACATATATTTCTGAAGTTGCTGTAGATTTTCTGCCTGGGGCTTAAATGCAAATTACACTATTTTACTAATTATTACCTTTCATTTCAGATAATGCGGTATATAAAATAGGACATGCCATTATGGGCTTTTTGGTTAGGAAGGAAACTGCTGATTGTGAAGTGTAATGGCAGAGAGCCAAGGTCACTTCTATCAGACTTCAATCTTGCCCAGATCCTTGGACCGATATGTTAGAATCACACCAGGGATCTATTTCTCTGAGAGTTTTAATTAACCTTAGACAGAGCAGGTTCTGCTTCTGTATTGCTATCATGCCTGTATTTTGCTTCTACACCTTATACTTGGGAGAAGGCTTCTTTGCGTAGATGCTCTTTTCTAAAATCAACACATGTTGTTTATCACTTGGTCTAAACTCTGTGGGGGTTGTATTTCTTTATTGGGTCTCTGGCCTTTTCTTTCCCATAGTTTGTTGCAGACTTGGTCTGTACAGAGTGCTGAAAGCCAGTGTAAGACGGGCTGAGCTGGTGAACCGGCACTGGTGCTGTTTCTAAAGTTGTCCAAGGCCATTCTTCAGAAACACTCCTGAAACACTGTAGGTGTTTTGAGTTACATGGTACACATCCTCAGCATGAGAGATCTGGAAATGGCATATAATACCTACTAATATATGCTTGAACAATATCTGGGATTCTAACAATATATAATGGTGTGTGACCTTTCATAAGCCAGTTAGTGACCCAATGCCTCTGTTTCAGCCTGTAAAAAACCAATAGTCTTGCTCTAAATGATATTGCATGTTTTGATGTGTTCACATTAAAGCTGTGTAAATGCAGAGTATGGTATCAGACATTATAAAAGGGTCCAACTGCTGAAAGAGCACACTGGAAGAATGAAGGAAAGGAAATCCAACAACTGTGCCCCCCCCAGGGAATAGATGAGAGGCTAAGAGTGGTTTATAATGGTAGGTGCATTACTCACAAGGTTATAATTTATTGGCTCCTCTGTTTCCATTACCACTGTCGAATTGCTTGGGGAATTCAAGTTCTGTCAAAGTAAATGGCTCCCTTAGATTGTTGAGGCATTATGGTAAATCTGCCTTCTTTACTGAGTGTGGGGTTTGGGGAATTTCTTTTAACAATTATTGCAGTTTATCACTTAAATTTTTTTTCAGGAGTTCTTAAGATCTAATAGCCAGCTAAGTGCATGCAAGTCTCCAGTAATTTCCTCCCAAACCAGGCGTCTTCCACTCCAGGTGCAAGGCTTATTTCTTGCTTGCTCATAATACACACTGAAAACAACATTTGCATGAAAAAGAAACAACCTAGAAAAACAAAGCATGTCTCTCCTTTTTCCCAGAAGAGAGAACATGGCCGAAGTGATGGATAGGGATGTGGTGTGTTACCAGATGGGGTTGTAGGTACCGGTGGAGAGTAAGATGTGCACGTAAGGAAAATGATGTGTCAGCGTGGCTGAGCAGGGTGACGGATGGGCTGCGCTCCCGTGCTGCACGGGATGCAGCTCCTGTGTATCAGCTTTGCAGGGCTATTTCACCCTTTCAGGAGGAGGGCTGCCATTTGCTAGCCCTTGGCTTCACACAAGCTTTGTAAGCAGAGGGAGCAACACTAATTTGCTAAATAAGCTTTTCAGCTACTCTGTAGAAATTCTCCAAAAGAGACATTCTGTCACTTTTTTAAGATTTCTGCCTCATCGCAGACTGGGTACACTGGATTGAAGGAGTAGACCTCACAGTATTTCTCTCTCCACTGCCCTGTTTCTTTCCTTTTTGGGTACATTGTCTATCAGGTGAAGATCCCACCCTGGGTTACACAAGAGGAAGCAGATGAAGTCTGGGGTTTATATGCATTTATATATATTACAGCAGGAGAGGATTGTGTAGGGGACACACTTTGTCTTGGTCAGAGGATACTTTTCAGCTTGCCTTTTTAATGGTCAGACTTGCACAGACTGGAGTGCTGTTCAGCAATTTGCCATGTATATAAACCCAGGGACTTACCTTACTTTTGTTCATTCTCTTTGATTTATTTGCTTCTGATGCTGTAGTTTCACTGATCAGCACTTGAACTTTGTCATAAAGCCATCCAAAAAGGAGTGATGTTCCATGTGTCAAAGGCTCTGATCTTGAGGATTTTCTTTTTGTCTGGCAGATGGCTAAAAATGTGTTTTGACACAGGAGATTAACTACCATACTAAAGGGTATTGTGAAAAATATAGCCAGGAGTATTTAAAACCCCAGCAGCTGAAGCTGTCCACACAGAAATGAGTGAGCATAAGAGAGGGGATTGCTGAGGGGCTGTGTCAGAAAAATTCATCATTCACTGAGCTCTTACACTTTCCAGAAAAAAAACCATTTGCAGGTGTCATCTTCATGTCCATTATGTTTTCCAGAAACTGAGCATTTTACTTGTGATTTTTACTGTGTGATGATGTCATTTTACTTGGAAGCTAGAAAAATGTATGATGGACCTGATGTGACCAAAGGGTGCCAGTGCTGACAGTGGACTTTTTCTTCTGAATTGGGGTGGCCAGCAGTGGCTCAGTCACACCTAAAAAAGTTGTGGGACAGTGGAGAGGGCTTTGTACCACTAGCCCCAAACCTTCCCTATTAGTTTGTGCCAGTGTGGCATGCCTCTGTAGGACTCCTCTTGATGTTAAATGTGGATGTTAAGTTTAATCCATGCACGTCATCCTTCTGAATGATTCATGACGAATGCTGGTAACGTTTAGCATCTGACAGCGTTCCATGTTCAGTAGCTGCTTACTCAAAGGCAGATGGATAGGCTTGCTCAACTCAGCCCTAAAGATCTTGTGCATGTGTAAACCCTGGCAATTTTTGCCCAGCTGCCCTAAACCTAAAGCTCTGCTGTGGTTTCAAGGCACATGCAGAACAAGGTCACTGATGCCTAGCAAGCTGCATGACCTTTCTTCACATTTCCCAGCTGAGAACCTGCCCCAGTAGCACTAGACCACCCTCATGTGCTTGTCAGTCTTCCAAAGGAAGCTGCCCTACAAACACAGAATTTTTACTAGGGAAGCTGGGTTTTAGGAAAATTGGAAAGTGCTGGCTGTATGCACTGAAGCTACAATGGTTGTTTTCTGCCATTGAGTGGAGTTTGGCAGAGATGCTGCACTTTGTTTGTGGGGAGCGTTGGCACGGGGATGCAGCGATGTATGCTGCGTATGGACTGTAACAGTACACTGTATTCCTTGTTTCTAATCTTATCAGTTCATGTTCAGGCAGACTCCTGGTTCTGGCTGGGTGCCCAACGGGTCAGACAGGCTGCAGGCACTGGCTGGTAATGCCAAGTGCCTGCACTTGCAGGTCAGGGGGAGGCTATACATGCTCTTTCTAGATGAAGATTTGTCCATACGATCAATAAGCTGCCACATAAAGTGCTACAACAATATTTTATTTATGCCATGGAGGATTTTTCTCTGAGAAGGCATTTTCTTATACTGTAGAGTTATTTTTGTCTGCTGTCTCATAATCTTAGTTTAATAATCCCGTTACAATTTCAACTTGAAAAGGCTGGTTAGTTCTTGAGTTTTGCACTGTTGTATTTATACTGTCCCCTCTAATTTCACTATTCTGTTCAATATTTCATGCTGTTTCTGTTAAGGAACAGTGCTTAAATTTCAGATTAAAACCGTAGTTTACTCTTGCACTTCAGTGACCCACCTGAAGTATCTTCAGCTGTGAGATGCCACTTGTTTTCAAAGTTATAGATCATTCTTTCTTATAAGCCTTTCCTTAAGCTTCAGAAGGCATTGTAACTAATATTTCACTCTAAGGAATGTATTTAAGCATTGCAGCATTGTAATTGATGACCTCTAGAGCACTGGATTCATTCAGTGTTCAGGGACTTCGTGACTTCTACAGACCAAAACTGCTGGGTCTGCACACAGTTTCAGCTTTCCCGCATTCACTCATCACACATAAAGCTAAATTTTTGCAAGCATGTTCAATGCAGTCTTGTTAAAATCTGATATTTTACAACAGGTTTTCCCAATCTGCCCTGAGCTGTCATGGGAAGAACCCAGGATTAGTTCTAATAGGACAAGAGAGCCTGGACAAAGATAAACTACAGGATTTGAGAAAGTTGCATGACGTTGGTGTTGCCCAGCTCCCACAGCAGCTGTGCTTCTGCAGCTGGGGAGGGAGTGATGGGGAAATACAGTGCCAGCTGAAAGCTACCTATTTATCCCTAGTCTTGCACCAAACTAGACTGCTCCTAATGACAGGAGCCTCTTGCATGGAGCAGCCTGGTACTTTGTCTGGAAAGTTACTGGTCTGACCATTATGCAAAAGAAAAAAAAGAAGGACAATTAAAAAATGAGAAAAATTTATTTCTAGTGCATCATGCAGATGGGCCTGGGAACAGGTTCTCCCTGTATACCAACCTCATATCCTCTTTCTTTTGCTGGTTTGGATTCCTCTGACAGCTTGAGCCATGCCTTTTCCTGACTGTATGGGGTGGCAGGGGGATTGCAGATGTGCTAGTTTTACTCACTTGGCTCTGTTACCATCTTCCTCAGCAGTAATGTTAAACTTGTTACCTCCTCTTTGTGGGAAGTTTTGCTTATGTTGCTAGAGGATTGCTGAAAAACCTTTAAAATTGTTTGAATAGCTTAAAAAAACCCCCAGAGCATGTGCCTAATAATTTAATCGAATTGTCTTTGTATGTAATTTGAACGTTTTTATTCCGTTAGAAAGAACAAACATTAATTTAATGATACATGTACATGAGATGGCTCTTAGGGGAAGAACAGAAGGAGGGAGTATTACTTTTGGTATTAAAAAGACATTTTGTTTTCAAAAGCAGAGAGAAAAATGTAAAACATCTGGAATCAAGAGTGCTTTCTGCCCAGTCTTTTGAGCATAACTTCCTTTGGTTCGTCAGAACTTGCTGCTCACTGATTGCTGTTAGCTGGGGTGACCTGTGAGCTCAGGTGATGGGCAGCTGAGTTCTGCCCAAATGAGCTGCTGGAGCTCTTCAGGGGGCCAGTGGAAGGACTTGTCACCTGGCATGGGGCTCAGCCTTTCACATCTGCAGGCCAGCTATTGAGGGGTTAAATAGTGAAAACCTTGCTTGGCTTTGTCTTTTAACTGGTTTCTGGCAGTTTGAAAGCATGGGTTGGCCCCTGCTGAAGTTTGGCTTCTCGTCCTGTCGGAGTGGTTGGGATTTTTGGTGCGACTGGTCTGTTTGCATGTGGTTGACCGAGGGCAGGGGTTTCTGAGGGATGAACATCCTCATGAACACTTTAAAGCTCTTTCTGCAGCAGGTCTCCATCTTGTCCCGTTTTGGAAATGGGAGGGCTCAGCTGTCTGGTTCACAGCACTGGGTGCCAGGAGGAGAAGGAAAGCTGTGGGATTCGCTAATTAAAAAAAGGGAAAGATGGAACTGTTTTCTTTCACGGTGGTGTTTGCATAATATAATTTGACTCAGGAATGCTGAGGAATTTTTGTCCACTTGCAGTGGCAATGGGACAAAGGTGCAAAACCCTTTTCTGCTTTGCAGCATTCAGCCTCTTTTTTTTTATTTTTTTGAAGATACCTTAAGGATTTGTGGTACAGAGGAATTTGTCCCTCACGTTGGCTGTCAACAGGAATATGACTTGCCAGACAAGTGAAACTAATGCTGTATATGGTTAAGGAGTGCCTTGCTGTGCACAAAAATGGTATTTATGAGAAGAGGTTGCTTCTTAGTCAATCCTTAGAGTGTCTTTCCACTGCTACAGCAACAAGCACAAGAGTCTGATTATTCAGGCAAGTTAGCATTAATTTTTTTCCAAGATTTTTGAAAATCTGATGCAAACCAATATGAATTTGCCATTGCTAATTTTAGAGTGGTCTGCTTGTATAAGATAACAAATCCCAGTTTTGCTTTATAGAGAAAGTATTTTAACAGAAGGCTGGCAAGATCGTTATCAAAATGCTAATGATCATTTCTCCTACAGTCTCAGTTATTTTCAGAGGGAGGACTAGAATAGATACATAATCTGAATAATATTGATTTTAATATGTATTACGGTCTCATTAAGCTGTTACAGTCTTTCCCCTTCTGGACAAAGGTTCATTAATTGCTGCAGTTAATGTATCATTAAAGTGGGTTTAGGTGCAAGATGAGTAGAGGGGAAAAAGAGATCTAAAATGTTGACTGTGCAGCAGTGGATGGACCTTTGGGTTAAGATATTATGTCCCTAACCAAATGAAGGGGACACTGCTGTGCTTGATGTGCTGCCTCCTGATTGCCTTCCCTGCAGCAGCCAAGAAGTCAGCCAAACACAGGCACTATCGTATTTACTTTCCTAAATGATCATTTCAGTAAATATTATTGAACATGTTTATTTGTGGATTACTTTCAGGCCAATTCCAATAAAAAATTCCTCTGTGACTTACTATAAAAAGACATGATTTTATAAATTTACTTTTTAATTTCTAAATTAGTCTTGAAACAGCTTTAACAGCTTTTTGCAGGCTGCCTCTTTACTGGCTGCCTTCATATGTGTTTTGAAATGCTTTTATTTCAGCTTGTACCAGGTTTGCAATATTGTCATCCTTATAAGCAAATCAATATGTTTTCATTTCCAATAACAGCAATAATCTATGAATTTGTAATTATTTTAATGCAGTGAAGTAGAAGGAAGATTTTGGCTTGATTGTGTTTTAATTGACTTCAACTTACATTTAGTTGTCTGTAAACATGATACACACAAATATAGGTATGTATACTATATATCTATAGATCTATATCTATATATATATCTATCTCCCTGAATGTATATTTTTTTGTCAGATGGGCCTGTTCCATGCATTCTTGTGTCCATATCCAATCCAGTAAACTGTGCATTATTGGCAGACATGGGTGTGTGTTGTGTCACAGCACAGTGGCTGATCCTGCCACATCTCTGGATGTGTGCCCATGGGGAACCCCTGTTGCAGAGCACGTGTCCTCGAGGGATCACAGGAGTGCACACACACAGCCTCCTCTTGCACCCCAAAAACACAGATCTGTGCTTGTCGTGTGAGGGAGAAGGGATGTCCAGCAAGGGGTTGGCTGGAGGGAGGCGGGGGAATGGGTCCTGGTGTGCTGCAAGGTGCCTGTTCCTTGAGGATGCTGGCACATGTGGTGACGGGCTCTTCTGATTCTTGTTGCTGAGCCTCCTTGTGATTTCATGCTAAAATGTCACGGGATGAGACACAGAAATAGCACAGGCTTTCCTGGCAGAAGTGTGATCTGCAGCGTGTTGAGTGGGCACGATGCATCAGTGCTGGGGCTGCTGCTCCTCGGCCAGCTCTGTGTGGGGGGGTGCAGCGCTGTGGAAGAGGCAGGCGAGGACGTCTTTGTGTTCAGTCCAGAGCATCTTGCATTTCAGCCAAGAGTTTTTGTGTGGAGAGCCTCATTCTTTTGCATATGCTCTCTCTAAAACAAATCATAAACCCCCCTGGGAGAATAGAGTCATACACACATGTCATAAAATACAGCAAAATAGTAGTTGACAACCATGAGATGAAATTTTTTTGCTATTCTTTTCTGCTGAGTAGGTAATTATGGTGTTAGATCTTAGTGGGAAACATCTGATTATTTTTATTTCACAGTCATGCAGCAATGTAAAATCTGAACCAATCACACCTTTTTAACAATTAGTAAATTTTTTGTAAAAGGAAAGCATGTTACCTTTGATCTATATTGCAGAAGGGAAAATTCATTTTTTCCTAGTTAGAGTTTTATCTGTTCTTTTGATAAACACAGGACTTCCCTTTATGTCCAGTTAGTCTCACTTTTATCTGAGTGTAAACTTCCATGGTGGTCACTACTGTTAAAAAGAATTCAGCACATTTTTAAGAAGGGGCTGTGGAGGTTTTGTGAGCTGTTATAATATTGTTCAGCCAGGGAGAGGACATTTTGTGCTTCCTAATAAACAAGAACTCAATGGCCAGGGTTGAATGGCCATCTCCCCCTCATCCCTGGCTTCTTAAACCAGGAAGCAAGTAGCTAAAGGGAAGGTTTAGGTGTCTTCCTCCCTTTGTCGTGTCAGCAGCACTCTACAAGAAATACAGAGGTGTTCAGAGCCACAAGGTGTTCAGGAGCCACATTTGCTTTCCAGTTTCTCCGCTTCTGATGTTTGTTTCCTATGAATTTTATACCGTTGAAATTGCTGGTGCTATGAATTGGTTTTGCCTGTTGTATTAAAAAACCCCAAAACAACAAGATACTGCATGCAATTTGCTGCCTTGTGCAGTGTGTAGAGCTGAGATACAAGCCCTGTCTACCCCCATGAATGAGACCAAGAAATAGGTTTGGTGCCTCAAGTCATTGTGATTGTCCGGGGGGTTCGGGGGAATTTGTCATGCTGTTTAATGAATCTCCTCTCCCAACTATTTCACCCACCTGTAAAAAGTTACAAAAATTAGGAATACCAGAAGCAAGCTGCTTTGTTGGTAGTGGTAACAGAAGATCCAGGGAAGGATCTCTGTCATTGTGCCCTTTCTGCAGCGCTTCATCACCATTTGAAGACATCCAGCAGTCAGGAGTGGGCAGGAACAGTCTGTCCAGGGGCTGGGCTCTGGTTCTCCTGTCTTTCTCTCTCCACATGAATCCTCACTTTTTAGTGGGCCAGGGCACCTGCCTGTGCCTTCACTCCTGCTTGTTGAATTTTTAACCTCCCAAATTAGCACATCCTGTCTAGCCTATATTGCAGAACCTGGCTTTCAGGATGAGCATTGTCACCATTTTTTCTGTGTGATGAGCTCCTTCCACGTGGATGATTAAATGCTTCATGAGTCACTGGTGATGCTGGTGATCAGGGACCCTGGGAGAGGGGGATGCATGGTGGTAGCTAATGACAGGATGACTGTACCATGTAGAGTCATACTGAAAGGCAGCACAGGGCTGGGTAGAAAAGGAGAGACGTTCACTTTGGATGTTTGGTTTCCTGTGGGAGTAGGGCTTGTGTGGGGAGTAGGGCATAATCTTAGAAATATGAGGGGAGTATTGAGGACGAATTTGCCCTGACAGCATTGTAGATTTGTATTCAAGTGCAGTCAATAATAACGCTACTAAGATTTGGAGACCACGTTGAACTTTCTAAGTCTTGGTACCCCGTTCTCTGAGCTCAGAAACCTCTACTGCACCAGGGACATGAGCTGCTGCTGCTGCTGAGCATCTTCCTCATTGCTACAACAGGAAAGGAGTTGGTGGGCTTGTGCCATGGTGTATTTGTCATTGAATTAACACTCCCTAGACTCAGCCTGCTTTGTCCACTCTTCACATAGGCCACCACCTAAGAAAACAGAGGCAGGGGCAGCTGTCTCTGGCTAGTGAACACAGGAGGAGAATTTAGGGTGCACAGAGCTGGCAATAAAAGGGGCACAGTACTGAGGAGTAGAGGAGATGTTCCCAATGGCTGGTGTTCTTCAGTTCTTTGTAGTTCTTTGTTTTTCATTAAATGAGGCTTAAAAATTCCAGGAGGTATTCCATTTGTTCCAGCCTCCTTCATGTGTTTTGGCTTTTTGTTAGTTAGATTTTATACAAAATAGAAGTTTAAATTCTTCCATTCTCAAGTGAAGGAATGAAAGGAAATAACCTTAAGTTGCACTAGGAGAGGTTCAGATTAGATATTAGAAAAAAAAATTCACTGAAAGAGTGGTTAGGCATTGGAGTGAATGTAGTCACAGTCTCTGTTCAAGAGGCATCTGAATGTGTCACTTGGGGGTATGGCTTAGGAGTGATTATGGTGGTGCTGGGTGGATAATCTTGAAGGTCTTGTCTAACCTTGGTGATTCTGTGATTCCCTCAACAATGCCCCTCATGTAGTGGGTAATTTCTACACTAGAATGCTGCCCTGCCAGAGAGGGCCTTTTCCTATTTAAGCTGATCATTTCAGAATTAATTTGTCTGGCTATGAAAACTGTGGTGAAAGAGGGGTAGTTTTTTAAGGATCTTGGATGTAGGAGAAGTGTATTTCCTTTAATACTCTCCATTGCTATTGTCGGGGAGATTTTGTTGATACAAGGGCTGGGGTGAAGAGAGTCTGAGCTCCCAGTTAAAATAAAAGATAGCAGGAAACTGGATAGAGTTTAGGTTCCTCAGCTGGTCTGATGCTTTTGATGAACACATGCTGCTTTGATTGAGTCAGCTCATGAGTTTAAGGTTTTGGATACTGATGCCAATTCCCCAAATCAGTGATTCCTGTTCAGTGCTGGTGAAATAAATAGAAGCCAAACACTGATCCAGGACTGTGGCCTGAAGTTATCTCATTAGTGTGTAAACTAAGAGCAACTGGCAGCAAGCAGATAAAGACCAGAATGAATCTCAGGTAAAATAGTAAAGGTTACTTCGGGGGAGTTTGGTGGGTTTTTCCCCTCGCCTAAAGAGTTTAAAGGAGCATTAAAAGATGCCTCTATAGCAATATTTCATTTTTTGATGTCATGTAGCTGCAGACCCAAGAAAGTAATAGTATGAGGAGATCCTGAATCCTTGTAATGTTTAGTATCCTAGCTGTTTAGTAGGTTTGTCAGAGTGAGCTTCAAATATACACTCTTCTGGTTTTTGTGGCTTTTTTCAGCAATTAATGAAGGAATGTGAGTAATCTGCTACTTGGCAGATCAGTTCTTTAGGACTCTGACTCTGTTTGGTGGGAGGTGTGAGAAATCACTACCATAGTAAGTAGCAATATCGTAGCACCTCAGTAGAACCATTTTTGAGAGTGTTGCTGGAAGGCAATAGTACCCTTCCAAGGAAGAAAAGCTTGAGAAACATCATTCAAATAGCTTTGCTTCATTGACCTGGTGAAAATATTATTCAAGATAATGGTTTGCACAGATGGAGTTGCTGTATTACTTCACTGTAGGTCTGTCAGGTGTTACTATTTCCTGCTCTGCATGCCATGAATAGATTTGCTTTTTCCTTCTTATTTCATGTGTTTGCTTTCTTTGCACATGCAAGAAGCAAAAGAAAACAATTTTGCCAGGAATAAAGGTCTGGCATGGAGGCTGTGTCCTCATCACCATGTTCCCCATGGATTCAGGCCACGGAGGGGTTTGCTCCCGTTGGGGTGTGGGAGGATGCATTGTGTTTTCACTCAGGCTTGATGGGAGGTGACAGCTCAGGAAACGCCCATGGCCCACTCTGTGCCCCTGTTACCAAAAATTCGGTAAAATAAAGAACTCCTTAATACCAATGTAGCATTAAGAAGCAGGCATTCTTTATTTGGCCGGATGCATGGAGGGATAGCTCCTCCCGAAACTGTGCATGCTGAGTACAGGAAAGTTTCTGTTCATATACTGTATTTTGCATACGTATTCATTGATTGTCCTGGTCTAAACAAAAAAAAGGATCATCATTTTCCCGAAATCATTGAGGTATTTTCCCTCCCCTTTACATGTGTGTTCTTCTGTGCTGGGGGTCTCTCTGGTCGTCCCTGGTGGTCGTGAGCCCCTGTGTTTGAGTCAACCTGGCTGAGTTAGCAGGACACTGAGGCTGGTGAGCTTCCAGTTCTCCTTCTTACACAGTGAGCACCGTGCAGTTTACATGGGCCAGTAGTTTTGGAGAACAAGCATTGTATTATTTCACCAGGTGTAGACAATTGATTATCTGGCAACACCCCTGTGGTGTCCCATGCTGCTGGTGCCCCTTGCCACTTAGAGCTGCCTGAGCAGCAGCAGGTCAATGTCCCCATTGCCATCTCCCCTTGGCATTGTCTCTGCCCCATGGCCATCACCCCCTTGTCCAAGGATCCTCTCTGTGTGGGCAGCAGACAGTGTGTGGAGCAGAGCTATTTCTGAGCTCTGACACTCCCTATTCATTTTTCATCTGAGCAGCATTGGAGCAGAGATGGACCAAATGAATGGCCAATGTCCAAATGGAGATGTGGACACCATGTGGTGTTCCTTGGGTTCTTTACTGGGACCAGTACTGTCCAGTATCTTTATTAACAACATAGACAGTGGGATTGAGTGCACCCTCAGCAAATGTGCTGGGGTCACATGTCAAGTGGTGCCATTGATATGCTTGAGAGAAGGGATGCCATCCAGAGGAAACATGACAGGTTTAAGGAGAGGGTCCATGTGAATCTCATGAAGTTCAGCCAGGCCAGGTGCAAGGTTCTGCAAACACCACTATCACTACAGACAGGATTACAAATGGACTGAGAACCACTCTGCCTAGAAGGACTCCAGGATACCAGTGCATGGAAAGCTAGGCATGAGCTGACAATGTGCCCTTGTAGTCTGGAAGTTCAGACGTGTCCTGGCCTGCATCCAAAGCAGCATGGCCAGCAGGTTGAGGAGGGTCATTCTGCCCTGCTGCACCCTCATGAGTCTTCACCTAGAGTACTGTGTCCAGCTCTGGGGCACCCCATACAAGACAGGTGTGGACCTGTTAGAGCGGGTCCAGAGGAAGGCTGGAGCACTTCTCTTATCAAGACAGGCTGAGAGACTTCAGTTTGTTCAGCCTGGAGAAGCAAACGTTCCAGGGAGACCTTATTACAGCGCTCCAGTACCTAAAAGGGGCTTATAAGATGTATAGAGATTTTTTTGCCCAGGGCCTGTCGGTACAGGACAAGGGGAAACAGCTTTTAAGTGGAAGAGGGTGGATTTAGATTAGATGTAAGGAAAAAATTCTTTACTGTGAGGGCGGAGGAAGCACAGGAGCAGGTTTTCCTGAGAAGCTGTGGATACCCCATCCCTGGAAGTGTTTGAGGCCAGGTTGGATGGGGCCTGGAGCAATCTGGTCAGTAGAAGGCGACCCTGCCAATCATAGGGGGATTGGAACTAGATGATCTTTAAGGTCCCTTCCATCCCAAACCATTCTGTGATTCTGTGTCTCCATGACCAGAGAATGAGCATAGAAAATAGGACGTGGCAGACACAGCTACAGACAGGGAAAAGTAAATATTGTAAAATGCACGTGTATGTGTTTCATGAGGTTACAGTAGTGCGCATCTCTACTGTTGATTCTTTAAACATCTTGATGCAGTATGAAGATGCTACAAGGAAAATCGTATTTTTGTGCTGAAAGGTTTCTTCGAGTATAATGCTTCCAAATTGAATACAGAATTGAATAAAAATGAAGTCATTCTTTTATCTTTAGTCCATCACAGTTTTGCTGGAGGAATTCCTCTGATTTGCAGAAAAGTTTACAGTGGAAAAATCATTTCACATTCATAGCAAATATAGTCTCATCTTTAATGGATTGTTTAAATTTTGCAATGGGTGTTCTGTTTCTGAACAATAACAGTAAATTCTTGACCTTATGTTACAGTTTCCAGTTCTTCAATAAATACAGAAATCTTTAGTTTATGTTTCTTAACTCCACTGAATCCTTCATAGAAAACAGTAAATATCAGTGCATCCTTTGTGGGTGAGAAGTTAAAGCAGGACCAGAGGGACCCACTACCAGCATGGCAGAGCCAGGGAGTGATCACACGCCTCCAGACTTGAGCACTGTGCTCTTGTGGCACTTGATGCACTCAAGCTCTTGTCATCATCCTCATGTTTGGAACGAGTGTGACAGACATTTCACACGAGTTCCACCTCCTTTACTGTGTGCTACAGCTCTCTTTGGCTTATAGCCAAGTTTAGTTACTTCAGTTGCTGAAATTGTTTTCCTGTTCTACTTCCTAGTATTAAATTGCTGTAAAATTAACTGGAAAACTACTATTATGCACCCTGTTTCTTTCTTTTGTCTTCACATTCTGGGTCTTTTTTATTTGCATGTGTTTATTTTTCCTTTATTTTCTCTTCTATTGCATCTGTGAAGCTTTTGTTCTCAGTTTTCATGTCATTTGACATATAAGAGAAGCCAAATAAAATATTTCACTTTTCTGTTTCAAGTTAAAAAGCAGTTTTTATGCTGAACAATAACTCTATTACAAGGAAGTCTGATGTGCCCTCAGTGCCATTACAATATGTTGAATAAAAGGTAATTTAATGGAAACAGTAGAGTATTTGAAAGTTCACTGCATGAAAATTGGATTTTTGCCTTTTATTATTTACATTGCACCTTATTCATATTTAAGGCCACAGGGATTATCATCCTTCTTAATGGCTTTATTTAATAAAGAATTTGCGTTTCACAGTATAGGATCTAGCAGAGGCTTCAATCTGTTATCAGGATTTCAATTAACTAGCTTTAGCTTCAGTTGACCTATAAATCCGATAAATATATCTAAATAATTAATTTGCTTTCACTGGCTGATAGTGGCTACTTTTAAATACAGCTGCTATGTACTTAGCTGCTGAATGGTACAACCATGCTCATAACTTGCTTTTATTCTTATGTTTCTAAAGATTACATATGTCTATTAAAGTGACTGGCTAGGCCAGGACTGGTCTCTCAATTTAAAAGACCTTGTAGAGGGGCTACAGATATGGTTGAGGACCATTGCAGCTGGGAGGAGAGGCTAGGAACGGGTAGATGTTGTGGCAACACATCCCTTAACTGGACTGAACCATCCTCTGGCTGTGATTATGTATATTGTAAACTGAGAGTTGGATGTAGTCGATTCCAGGGTGGAGGAGTGGTGATGAATACAGGAGACTGAGTGAAGTTCTGTTGCTCTTACATTTGGGTCTTCCCTTCACCTGTTCATGCACCCATGAAACTTTGCAGTCAGAGCTGGGGGTTTTTTTGAGTCACATTTAAATCTTGCTAAGCACACAAAACAAACAATGATGTTAACTTTTTGCTGCACCCTTTTGGGTATTGAGAGAGGCTGAAATTTGATTTTAAGTGAGTATTATAAACAGTCTTGAAAAGGGGTGCCTCAAAAGTACAGAGATAGGGTCTAGCACTTCCAATATTTCCTCCTGTAAATTCACTCTCTGCACACCAAAATACTGATACCCTGAAAAAAGTAATCAGCCTCGTGCCAAGCTCTGGGGACAACACAAGTACCAAATAATTAGCTGGGTGGGACTCATGAAGCATGAACACAGAGCCAGCCCAAGCACCCCCTAAAGCTGCCACCCCTGCCCGGGAAGGGAAGGGAAGGGAAGGGGAAGGGGAAGGGAAGGGGAAGGGAGGGGAAGGGAAGAGCAGTCCATCCCCCTGAGCCATGGAGCAGCCGTGCCGGCCGCTCACTGCTGCACCCAGGGTGCTGAGCCACTCATCCAAGAGCAGCAGGATGACACCCAGCTTGGCAACTGTGGAAAAGCACTGTTGATGTCAGGTTCCTGGTCTTTTCTAAGTTATTCCATCTGGCTCACATCCTGAGGACTGAAGATTTGAGCCCTTCAGGGACCTACAAAGACCAGGACACCAGTCGAATTTAAAATGCTTAAGTTACAATACCTAAAGCTCTAAAGATATTTTCTGCCTATCAGTGCATGATTAACTGAGTGTATGTACTCAAAGAGAAATGTAATATTTATTAAACACAGTTAATTTAGACATTTTGGCATTTGGTATGCAAAGAATATGCATTTTTCCCAGGAGTTATGTTAATTATTTCAGCATGATAACTTTAATTTGAAAAGGGTTTTTCATTGCTAAAGGGAGGGTTATATGTGCATGTGTACAAGAAGAACTTTAATTAAAATTTCTGTTCTCCATTGTTTCAGGAGTTAAAAATGCACTTTCTGCTCTGTGAGTCAAAAAGACTGCTTAAATTTACAGGGCTCAAAGGGTTAATGTGTGAAAATGAACATTCAAGGTTATATTGCTGACAGCGCCATTGTGTTGGCAAAGGAAAAAGATTAAACACAGCCTCAATTTACTTCTCTTGCTAAATAGTATTTTGTTCTGTATTGTTAGAAGAAATCATTCCATATCTGGAGAAGATGGAAAACATGGAAATTATGATGCTGCCTCTGCTGACCTTAATATAATTTTATTTTTAACTATTTTTCTCCCAGACCTCCTGAAAGGCTTGAAATAGAAACAACTGGTTTTCTGAGGAAGGTCTGAGAATTTGAAATGTGATCCTCATTTTTGGTGCCTACTGGAACAGATAAAATATGGGAAGTTCTCCTAATGTTTGTCCGTACATCTGAACGCTGGGAAACTGATGCTCTTAGATACATATTCCATGGGAAAATAGGATATGTTCAGTAAGTTTGCAAAATATGAATCAGTTAGTACTTTTAATTTAGCCATGGTATAGGAGATTGTTGCCAGTGTTAGAGAACTGATGAATAAACTAGGGGAGGGGGGGTGGGGGAAGGGAAAGTAAGAATTTGTGTCAAAGCTGACTATTTCTTCTAAGTTCCTACGAGTTCTTCTGAAAACTTCTATGAATCTGAATGGAAAAGGAGGAACCCTTAAAAAAAATCCCACATATACTTCCTCTTAACAGATGTTGTTGTTTATAGGACAGTTCTAGTAAAAATACAGTGGCTGTAAATCAGTACTTGTCCGGAGGAAGCTGCGGCCATAGAGTACAACAGCCCTCCAGAGAACCCAGAAGGGACACCAAGGTAGCTTCTGGCCTTGAAACCTATGATCAAGAGGCTGTAATCATCCACTGGGAGACGTTCACTTGTGCCTGCACCGCCCTCTCCTGTTGAAATTCTCCCAGAAAAGTTAGGAGGGAATAAATGCCTCTGCTGCTGCTGCAGCTGTCTCAGGTTTCCTTTGGTGCTGCTCCTGACAGGGTTGTCACCTGTCCTGAAAGAGTTAGGATTTCCCACCCAGATGCTATTTGCTGAACCAGTAGCCCTTAAATATCATGTACATAAGCAATACAGGTCAGAGGAGCCACATCACAGGAAACAGCTCATCTGCTAACCACCATCTGGCAGAGCAGCTCCTGTGACAACAAGAAAAGCAAATAAAGAAGAATATAAATGTTTTGATTCAGGAGTTATATTTTCCTTTGAAGGTTGATAGCAAGGGGTCAGTCTATTAAGAAAGAAATTTTGGTCTCACTTCAACTCACTGCCTGAGTGAACCTTTGTTTCGTTATTTTATTTCAAGATAAATATTGCTATTTTTACCTTAAAAATAACAAATGTTACTGATAGAAAATGGTCTGCTAAGACAAACATTCATCTGTAGCTAACAGGAACACTCTATTGCTCCTTCTGTTCAATGCACACACATCTTTCTCTTGGGTGTTTGTGATCAATCTGTTTTTTTGCTATTTGCCAGTGGAAAGGCCCTGGCTGATTTCCTTCCAGTGAATCATATTTTGATTGTCTCCTTTCCTACAGAAGTGAGTAAAGTTGATTTGGGCATACACAGACTGCAACTTCTACACATACCTCTGCTAAGCTGCAATGCATATTAACAACATTTCAAAAATTATCGTCTATGAACTTCCTTAATGCACTAAAGCCTTCTTAGTTCAGAGTAAATGATAGGGTTATCCCCATTCAGTACTTCTTACCAGGTGCATTTGTATGAAGGATTGGAAGGAGGAGGAAATGCCCTGGGTTTTTAGCCCAGGTTATGGGCCAGGGGACCAGGATTCCTAGGTGTGTTGAGGAACAAGCACACTGGGTAGGCTGAAAACAGCCCAAAGGGTCCTTAACAGGTACCTGTAAAGAAGTACTGGAAACAGGGCTGGCGTGCCTCAGGGGCTATGTAGAATTGTCTGGGTCTGAATATGAAGAGTGTGTCCCTGCACATTGCTGGTAGATGACAGAGTCACAGTGTTTGAGGTTGGCAGGGACCTCTGGAGGGCGTCTAACCCAACTCCCCATCTCCCCTGCCACCAGCTAGCAAGGAACATGAACAGAAGTACTGAACAGCACATGAATGCAACAGAGACTGTGCCAGGCCATGGCAGTGAAGATAGTGGATTCAGAAGTAAACAGTCCTTAAAACTGTACACCTGTTCTTGCATTTTTAGGCTCCCTCTTTGTTAATCTTTAAAGGATGCTTTTGGCTAATTTCCTGACTGGATGCATGTTTAATGTTCATATCTGTGCTATCAGCAATTGGAAGCAGAGCTGGAAGGTGCAGCCTCTTCAGCCACTTGGATGTGAGAGTCTCCCCTTCAGACTTCTGAAATTGTCACCTGTCCTGAAAATTTATGGCTTGTCTTTGCTTTGGGGCTACTGTGAGTTAATCTGAAGTATTTATAGCTATTATATTTGTTTGACAAACAGGTTCAACCAAATAAGAGAGAAATCAGCAGAGCAGATTAATAGCAGGGAGTCCTTTGTTTAACTTGGCAAGGCTCATCATAAGCCATCAAAGCAAGCAGTCACTTTGTCAGTAGTATTGAATGGATGAAGATTATAAACAAAGAGGTCACCAAGTCTTACAGCCTAGTTTTCCTAAGAAACAGAAGAGCTTGCCAAACAGCTTTATAACTAGAATATAGGTGTTTTATGTATTCAAAGCATATGGGATTCATAACTACTGTTCCCTTTGGTATTGGTAGGTTTTCTGAAAATACAGGAAGGAAACAGGTTTTGAAGGAGCCCAGACATGACATGCAACCCATCTGTTTTTCTGAACCATTTCTGTAAATTAATTCCATTGTTTCCCAAGTAGAGTTGATAATAGAATGTTGAAAACAAGAGTATTTCAGAACCAATTTTGAAAGGAGTTCCCAGCAGCCTGTTAGAGATGCAGGTATTCTGACAATAATTCCCCATTCCCAAGTGAGGTATTCACTTAAGGCCCTAGTTCAACAGAGGCTTTGAATGCATACTTGTGTTAATCTCTGTTACTACAGTTTTGCCTGTGGTTAACTCTAGTAGTCTGTTCTCAATTAAAAGTGTTTCTGATGTGTCCTCTGCAGAAATAAAGGGCTGACTTGAGGTTAGAGATAATTTCCTCTAAGTAGCTACTGAACTCTGTTCAGGCAGTACCTGTCTACATCTATTTAGCACAAGACAAGATGGTGACTTACGTCCTCCTATCAGGAATTGTTCAAGAAAACAGCTGAAATCTTCCACTTGATTGATTCATAAGAGAGAAGCTGAAGGACCTAGGCAAAAAGCAGGACTATGAAATGTAATTTTGGGGTCGCTGCTCTTTGTCAGCTGTTGCAGGGACAATGAGCATTGCAAGTGTCATAGGCATCTTTAATTATATATGGCCTACGTCCTGAAATATTCATAAGAAATGGAGATATGAAGTGACAGTTCTGGTTGGAAGGTATAAAGGTTATTCTTAAGTATCAACAAGGTGATTTCCCCTACCAGGTCCTCCATCTAGCAAAATAACTGGATTGCTGTGTTTACAGGAAAATAAATGTCAAAGCTATTCTTTCACCCATGGATCTTTCACCCATGCCTTCCTTGCCATCCCACAATAATGATTGGTGTAGATGTGTCTTAAAGTCCTAAGCACTGCAGGTGTGAAAAAATCCTGGCTCCTGATGAGAAGCCAGGGAGTGAAGACAGTGATTTATAGCACAACATAAGCATTGCAGAATTCAGAAGGAAGTATACTCTTCAGTTTTAAGTTTGATGAGTCCTGTGAGCCCTGCAGGACTGGTGAGCCCTATAAACCATATGGTTAGCAAGTTGTGCAAATTCCAGTCTGAAACAAATGTAAAAATAGAAGAACTGGTTTTAGCACTTTGCTTTTTACTGCGTGTGCCTACATTAGGATTGCGTTAGAAATAGGAACACTAAACTTTTACAGCTGGCAACAGGTGGAGGAGGATGAACAGAAGGACTGTGTTCTGGTTGTTCAAGATGCAGATTGTGGGACTTAAAGGTGCTGCTGTTTTAATGACATAACTCATTTAAGTGTGACCCAGCTGTAACCCCCTATGGCAGTCATCAGTCATTTCTGCACACTTGAGACTGCCACCAGCTCGGTGTGCATCCCACTCCAGCCCCTCACTCTGCTGGTCACATGGAGGGGCTGGTGCGGGGAGGAGGGTGAACCAAACAACTGCAGTGTCATCCTAGTCCCCCCCATCACTGGGGAGTGCCTTTCATTCAGTCTCATTTCTCATCTCCCATGCAAGGAGGGAACAACCTCACTGCACTACCAGGCTGCACTGCAGACTATCTGCTCAGGCGTGGCAGCATTTGCTTGAACCACTGCTGCCCTGTCCCCTGCCTTGCCTGCAGGTTGCTCACGTGTTTCTCTGTCCCTGACAGTGGCTCTGCTGTATGTGACCCTGCAGTGCTTCTTCCCTGTCTGCTCAGGTACGTTGTTCACTGCAGCTGCCCTTATTCACAGACACATTTAGCTGCAGTCATACCAAGCCTCATTTGGCTCATCTTGATTGGTATTTCGAGCTGATTCATGGCCATTTTTAGGAAAAGTTCCCAAACTTAAGCCTTGCTTTGACCCGATGAGTTACTTGGAAATTTACTTGCAGTATGCCTGGTGTTTACTAATTCTGCCTAATGGCTGCTCTTGTATTACCAGCAAGTACCTTGGTGCACTTGGTGCTTTGAATGGTCTTAGAGACCACTCTTTCCTCAGGGAAACATGGACACACCATGACTCAGCAGGATCCTGATCATTTTTGGTGCCTCCTACTGATTCACATGACCCTCCTAAAAGTGGGGTAAGGCAATAAGAGCACTCTTGCCCTATGCCTGCCAACACTGTATGTGTGAATGGAACGACGTGGTCATTGCCTTCAGCCTTCTTTTATGGGAGACAGCTGCAACAAAAAAGTCATTCTGGAAAAGATTCACAAACCACCTATCTCCTGATGGCCTGATTCATCAGAGGCTACAAGTCACTTACCAGCATTTTTTTAATTAAATGTAAGATCAAAACTCAAAGGAAACAGTAGGAGCAGGATGAGCCCTGCTAGTGTTTCTAGATCCCTAGGATAGCATGGAAAAATCTGGTACAGTATATCCAGATACCCTGGAAAACATCTCATCCAGCTGGGACTCCATTTGACATGAGCATGGGAACAGAGTCTGTCAGCCCAAGATGTGTGGGGTTTTAGTGCCAGAGAGTGCTGAGCTGTGCCCTGCCCAGCACCATCACTCCAGCTGTGGGAATCTGGACACTGCAAAACCCCTATTTTAAAATTGTCACAAGCTGGCATTTTGAGAGCTGCCTCCTCCTATGACTTGGAAGAGCAGCTGATTCCCAGCAAGCCTCAGCACGTGACTAGGCAAATTGCTGCTTTCTTACCCATTTGCAGCCCTTGGAGTTCTGTGTGAGATCAAATTGCTCAACCAGACACTTCCTCCTGCACCTCCCCCCCCCGGCCTCATTTTAGGTAAGTCCTTGCTGGCATGAAGAGATGCAGAAGTAGTCTCAGGAAAAGAGCAATCCTGAGCATGGGTTCTGCCTGGCTGCATGGGATGTGAGCACTTGGTTACAGCTCTTAATTAAAGCCTGAATGATGATGGACCATAAGGGGATTTTACTAGGCCTTTTGGGATTTTTGAATTTTTTTTTATATAATAAAGACAATAGGGGATGATTGCCAGAAGTCCACATCAACAAAGTCTGGAGCAGATGATGGGGACAAGCTGCTGGATCTCTAATTTGTCCTTGATCACAGCAGTGCTCCAGGTGTCTGGTAATGGAACAGTCAACATATTAGGTGTTGTCTGACCAGCAAAATGTGAAGGAATGCTGGTGGTTTATTCCAAATATCATTCTTCTGCCTGCTTTATGTGGCTTTAAGTATATATGTGTGTATATATAGGGACAATCTAGTCAAATTTTTTTAAAAGGTATGAATTCTCTGACTTACCATGAAGGTTCAGCCCGGAGTCTGGCTGTTTCAGTTGTACAGATTCATTTTAGAGGACGGAGGCTGATGTTATTTTCAGGTAGATGGGGTGTTCTGCTGCTGTTGGTACCAGGTAGTTTGACAAGGGATAAAGGGCTTTTAATTTTGTGACCATAGCTATGCTTTGTAGAGCAGTTGGGATGAGTTGTGGAGCCAGAAAAGATTCTATATGCTTGTTCAGTGATGAGAGTTTAACGTTTATGCTGATAAGTAAATCTCTCTTATAAAAAGCAAGCTTTAAAGGAAAAAGAAAGTCTATCTGTTTGCAGCTCCAGACCTGACAGCACTTTGGTTTTCATTATTATTTATCTGCAGGCACCATTCTCTATAAGAGATCCCAGTTTCCCTCACACCTGGCGACACATTTCTCTATCAGGAGTCTGTAGGATATGTGTGTTTTAAAAAATTATGTGTACTGAAGTTTTACGGTAAAAGCATCGCATGTTATATTTTAGATATGTCAACCAAGGGGAAAAACATTAAAAAGAAGGAAGGAAGAAAAAATTGCATCAGAGCTGAATAATTTTTATTCTTGATTGTTTCACAGTAAAGTGTAGTACAGCGAGCGTGTGTAATTTACCTCTTCTTGTTGACTCCCTTTGCAGAACTGTATCTGAATCATTTCCTGTTAGTGAATAAAATCAAGAGGTTTTCAGGGTTGTTTAGTCTGGGCAACTGGGAGTTGGTGTAGCTAATGTGTTCCAGGAGGTTAACCACTGTGAACTCTCTTGTCTGAGTCGTTTCCCTTTTTTGGGTGGTTTTCTACCCATACGGTTGCCTTTCAGGTAGCAAGTTATCAGCTGTCTCGCCTGTAATGTGAAAGAAATGAATCTGTGGCAATGTAAAAATCTCAAAAGCATGTATTGTCTGTCTCTGCTATAGCCAGGGAGGGGGTGAAGGAGAGAGATTCTTCTACAGCAATGATTTTTACTCCTAGAATAAAGACATTCATGTTTTATGTGCAGTAGTTTTTGAAAGCCTCATTTTGTATTCACATAAAATCATGGTAACAAGCAGGGTATTTATCTGTGATTCACATCTTTAACTCATGGGAATGTGTTTCCTCTGAGGCATTTTAATGGAAATTTTTATTTACAGATAGAGTCCAAAAATGAATAGGAATTTCAGGTGATGCCAACAATGGGGAGTAATTAATACAGACTCCTTGTGACCTCTGTGGTGCTCTCGCTGGGGAAAACTGGGCGCAAGCAGTGTGGCTTTTCGCTTGCAGAGCCATCTGGAACGGGTGATTACACGGTTTGCATTTGGCTGCTGGTGTCAAGATCCTCAGGTCAGAGGGTTTCTTCGGCAGAGCGGTTTCTGAGGCATCGTGTCGCTAATCAGGCGCGGGATGCCTGCAGGCGATTGCTGCTGGCACTGCTTTCTTCAGCGTTTAACCTGGGCCGTTTGCAACACCAGTGCTGCTTGTACTTTTTTTATTAGCTACATTTGTGAGCTTCTCATTGATTTCCACCCCCCTTCTTTTTTGTCTTTTTTTTTTTTTTTCCTTTTAACTGCAACTGATGTATTTGTAATTAATTATTTAGTGGGCATAGTATGACATAAAAGGGAATATTTTACAAATTATTATATTTTTTCTCTTTTGTGTGGCTTTTCTCCCTGATCTCTTGTGATCTCCCCACAGCTGATCTCAGGGATGATGACAGTAACTGCTAATGGGTTTCCACTTGTCCACAGTTATAGGTGTGCTACATTTCAGTCCCTGCATGGAGAATAAATTCTCAGGTTCCTTAATGGATATTTGAGGGTATTTTTCATGTGTAACAGAAACATGCTAATGGATAGCAAAAGCCAATTCCATTCTGGGGTTTCAAATTCATTTGTATAAAAGCTCTGGGTTTAATTCAGTTCAGAATGTGCTCTTAAATCAGTAATAGAGGAAGAATGGTGAATATGGTGAATACTAGAAAGCTGATGTTCATTATATTAATGTTTAGAAAAGAAATGCATTCTGATTTCTTATACAGTTCCCATTAACAGGATGGCTGCAAAACATGGAACTCTATTCATTGTAAATGGTACCTTACAAACCATTTTTTTTACAAATTTGTTTACCTTGAAACAGTAATCAACCCTTTTGAAGCATTTTAGAAATGCTACATAAACCCCTCCAGTATTTTATGGTAGGCACTTTTAATTAGGCTCATAGTGGACACCAGATCTGTAGAATTAAATGAAGCTGAAAACCTCTTAACAATATTTTTATTTGAATATTTAACTAATACTGTACCAGGTCTTACTAGTCTGAGGATCCAAAAGAGGCACTGACTGAAAAATTTTATTTCTTAATACGTATCGGCAGTTTTTAGTAGCAGAGTTTCATTCTTTATGTATAGAGGTATAAGGTAAGAGTGTTTCAGTTAGCTTAAGAAAAGCTGAAGAAAATATGCTGACACTGATCTGTTGGTGGCATTTACAGAAACTTTCAGTTAGCTTCTGTACTAAATTTCACCCTATAAAGCCAGAGAGGTCATTGGATTTGAATAATATATTGGGTTTTATTAACAGTTCTTGTATGAATTTACTTTCACGTTTCACATGTAGATTTTGCATGCACCCAACAGGCAAAAGAAGACACGGGAAGTTGTTTGGCAAATGGCTGTCTCTCATCATTGCTTAGGGGTGGATGGTCTCGGTGGGTGCATGAGGATGCAAGGTGGGACCATGCTGTCCATCACATGCGGCTGTGACCATACCTGTTCCTGGGACCCCAGCCATCTCTGTTTGTTTCTCCCCACTTCAGGATTTGAATTGAAAGTGGATGCCTACAGCTTCAGACAGAGGCAGAATTTAATGCAGGAATTGAGCAGGTTGTCTAGGGGAAAGAGAGGAGTGACACCCCACAGTCACCTGGTGCAAGTACCTTCTATTGTTTCCCTTCTACAACTTGCGGTTAGGCTGGGAAAAATAAGAGATCAATAGCCTTTCTTCAGCTTTGAGAACCCTACCTGAATGTTTATTAATTAGAGCTCTTCTAATACCTCCTGTTTTCTCTGAACATTTTTGGACAGTAGTAAGGGAGATGTATCGTCGCTCAAAATCTCTTCTGTGCTGTTTCTAAAAGTTTGCTTTAGCTGCCTTATTTGGGCTCTTGCAAAAAGCCCAAATGAAGAACATTTCAATTATATGAAGTGTATTTCTGAGAAAAAGGTTAAAATTGGCCCATTTGAATGATTAAGAAATGCACCTAGTGGTTCTCCAGAGCTGGAACAGTGTGTCCTTTGCTGGCTGTACTGAGGGCTCTGCTCACCAGCTTTCCAGTGTTTACAGCACACATACCATTTTTTCATGCAACTTAGACCATAAATTCCTGAAAACCATCAGGTTCCTGATTTTACCTGCAAAGTCCCCTGTCAGAAAGCTGTTTGCAAAAAAGCATTACTAGTAACAAGAACCAGCTGTAGTGCAAGAGTGGCATTTTCCAGCTCTGCCAGGTCATTCACGTAACCTCCCCTTACCTCAGTTTCTTTGTCTGTGAAGTTAATGGTACTTTACTTTCTTATCCAGAGATTCTCCGAACATTCCTTCATGTTTGCAGCTTTCCATATTACACTTTTCTATGGTCTTTCTACTTGTGGATTGGTCTTTTTGAGAAGTGAAGTGCAGGGAAGACTGTAAAAAAAAAGTGGGCATGTGGTTCTAAATGAGCTTTTCCTGCAATAGTGTTTGGGGTTTTTTGCTTTTTGTTTGTTTGGTTCGTTTTTGTTTGTTTAGTTGGGTTTTTTAGTGGTGTGGGGTTTTTTCTCTAGGTAAATTTGTCATTCAGAAGTTGGCTTAAAGTGCAGGAAAACAGCAGCCATGGGGGCGATGTTTTTTTTCTTTTTATTTATGTAACCACTGCTTTCCAGAAACCTGTCATAGGATGCTTTTAGGAAGCAGTAAGGACTTCAGATCTTCACTCTTTTGCCATGTTTATTTTCTACAGGCTGTGTAGGATTCCCTGGGAATAGTTACAAATTCAGGTGTGAAGTTAGGTATATTGTTGAAAATATGCAGACTGTGTTCACGCAGTCTCGAGGGAGCAGGCCTGCCTGCTCTGTTTGCAGTGCACAGAGCACTTCAGCAGCCAGAGTTTTGCAGCAAACTGATGACACTTTGGGTAAGGCTAATGGAATCACTCTTGTACAATCACAACACGTGCTTCAGGTATGCCAGGGGTTAAGGAATAAGGTGTTTTGCAAGGATATGTCAACAGGATTACATCAGTAGATAGAAAACGTGATTTTTCAAATGCTGGTCCTTAGGTTTGTGCAATGAGATTTTGTTCTTCCAGCCATGACATACTGTTGAGTTCCTACAGTCTTAAAAAGGATATGAGAAGTGGAAGTGCACTGAATACTACCAGGTCCTACAGTTGTTTTTCAGCTTGTTCTCTAGCCCTCTTCATTTTCTATGATACTTTAACACAGCTCTTAATTTCTGGTACCTATGAATCTGGGAAGTGGTGGAGCTTGAATTAGAGCTTTAAAGGTGAACAGCTTTTTTTACTGTCTTTTTTTTTTTTACTGTAAATGTTCAGCAATTTAATGATGGGAACACTGCTCTTTGGGGACTTGTGGGTATGCTGCAGTTACCTGGAGCTAAATCCCTTCATCACCTATGGAGAACACATAATGTTGCTAACACTCAGGGAACCTGGCATGTTTAAATTAGCCATACAGGGGAGCTCAGTGCTCAGCACACCTGCAGGCTGTGGTCAGAAACAACAGGATTCCACCACAGAAGGGTGCACCGTGGGGTTCTGGGGTGCCACAGCCTTTGGGGGTGTGATGTGACTGCAGAGCACCTCTGCTTGGGTCCAGCATTCCCACAACCTCCTATGGTGGGAGTAGGCATGCCATGATTAGAGACATGCAGGAAAAGGTCTTAGGTCCCTGGGACCTGGCTCTTCGTTCCTTGGCACTAAATTGCAGGTAGCCAAAAAGGCCAGTGGCATCCTGGCTTGTGTCAGATGTAGTGTGGACAGCAGGACAACAGAAGGGGTTGGTCCCCTGTACTCTGCGCTGATGAGGCCATGCCTCTAATACCAGGTTCAGTTTAGGGCTCTTCACTGCAAGAAAGACTTTGAGGTGCTGGAACGTGTCCAGAGAAGGGCAATGGAGCTGGTGAAGGGTCTGGAGCACAAGTCTGCTGAGGAGCTGATGAGGGAGCTGGGATTGTTTAGCCTGGAGAAAAGGAGGCTCAGGGGAGACCTATTAGTCTCTACAACCACCTGAAAGGAGGTATAGTGAGGTGGAGGTCCATCTTTTCTCCCAAGTAACAAGTGGTAGGATGAGAGGAAACAGCGTCAAGTTGTGCCAGGGAAGGTTTATATCAGATATAAGGAAAAACTTCTTCACTGAAGGGGGTGCCAGGCATCGTCACCAGGGAAGTAGTGGAATCACCCTTCCTGAAAATGTTAAAAAAACATGTGGATATGGCATCTGAGGACACAGATTAATGGTGACCATGGTAGTGGTGCAGGCGTGACAATNACCATGGTAGTGGTGCTAGGCTGACCATTGGACTTGATGACCTTAAAGGTCTTTTCCAATCTTAATGATTCTGTGATTCAATGATCTGTCCTCTCCTGCCTGGGTAGTGACAACAACTCTTGAGCCATGTACTAGAAACCATGACTTTGGATTAAGTTGTGGTGTTAGAACAAGTGGGTTTTGCTTCCTGTTCTGCAGCAAACCATGGGAAGGACCATGGGTTTTGTTTTGTGTCATGGCCTTTGTTGATCCTGAGGTGCAGTTTCAACAAAAAAAGCATAAATGAGATGTCAGTAGTTTCAAGAGATGTTTTAAACATGGAAGAGGTCTATCAGCAGAGAGTTCATAGAATCACAGAATGGTTTGGTGGAGACCTTGGAAGGGGCCTTAAAGATCATCTTGTTCCAACTTACCTGCCATGGGTGCCAGGGACACCTTCCATTAGACCAGGTTTCTCAGAGACTCATCCAGCCTGGTGTTGAACACTTCTGTGTGACCACTCATTTTACTGATCAAGGTTAATGAATCCGTGGTTTTAATTCCAGGTCAAAGGTGCAGGAGGGTTTTTTCTTGTTGTCTTTGGTAATTGTAACCACTGTTAGAACTACCATATGTGGAAGTCACTCAGCTGTTCTTTTATTTTGTTGGCCATCTGGTCTGCTGCTGCAGGGGACCTCAAGCCCTGCAAGGATACACTGAGATACCTTCCATTTCAAACTGTATTGTTGAAACCTGAAGCAGTAAGATCCTTGATAAATTGTTCATTCAAATTACTTCAGCGATTGCAGACTGGGAGTGGTGTGTCTAAGTGATTAGTGTCTAAGTGATTTGCTCCCTATTAGTAGGAGCAAACGTTCATAAAGTGTTCTTTTGGTCATGAAAACTTGCATTGCTGACTTACAGAACAGGCTGGCCAGGCTTTTGTGCTCGGCAGACTGGATTAAATTGTAGAAGATTGCTCAAAGGTTACTCATTACCTTGTAATGTTACATGATGGTGGAAAATACTTTAAGGGTTAGACAAAATTGTCCTGTGGTCTTGCAGGCTGCAAGAACTATGGAAGAAAGAAGTAAAGCAAATGAAATTTGATATAATTTTTGTGTGTTTAGTGTAGAAGGCATTTTTAGTGGAAGGTGAATTGTACCATTCATCTTTCCAGAGGTAAAGATGGCATTCCTATAGAGAGGATAATGCTAATGTCAACAAATGTACATTCACTAATACATGTACTGTGATCCTTGTTAAATAAGCCTGAGGAATAGTGGGAATACTTCTGTTTAGAAGTAGATGCATTTTTCCTCATCTGTTCTGTTTTCTCTGGAAGCTACAGTTGGGCTCTGTAGCATAATGTGGTTATCAGTATCACTGTGCTGCCAGGACTAGAAATTAGTCTTGTGGTGTGCTTTAAATAGGTCTTAATTCAAGTTTGAGGCAAGCTGTTTGTGTTTACTTATGGTGAGAATGTTTTTGTTTTTAAATAAATCAATGCAAATAAAAGAAAAAAAAACTAAACCATTTATGTCTTTGTACTTGGAATTGGTTTTACAAAGACTACTGTGATTTTAGAATAAAGCCATATAGAAAGCAAACGTACATTCAACTTCAGTTAAACTTATCTCTTCCAACTACAGTAGGCATCATAACAGAAGGAGTACTTATCATGAAATTAGTGATACAGTCAAACCTTATTGAAATGCTTTTTCTTCAGATAGAATTAAAAAAAATAAAAATTGCAGAAGCAGAATCTAAACATATCTGTCCAACATCTCTTGGAGGCAGGCTGTTAGAAGTAATGGGAATAGTTCTTGCAAACAGCTCAGTCTCTTTCAGGCTATTTAAAAAGCCTCAGCTTTTCCTACATAGTCTTTATGTTTTGCTATCCCTTACGGGATAGGATGCTTTTCTTCTCCTCGCTGCCCTTGACTTGTGTGCTGGGGGTTTCTCTTCCCAGCGCTCACCGTGCCAACACGTTCACACCATTTTTGTGGGAATCTCCATTGACAACCTCCCAGCTATGTCATGCCGAAGCTGCCTCGACCAGACAGATTATTTACCAGAAAGACACGGGGAACAGCTTGAGGTCTGCAGTTGTGTCGGCACTGCTGTGTGTGAGCAGCCGTGGAAAGGGGCCCAGTGCCAACCTTGTCTCTCATCTATGGGAGGGCACCAGTGGGAACACTGTGGGTGATGTGGCCAGAGTGTGGGGCTCCTTGCCTGCTCCAGCTGTCTCCTTGTATTCCATCTATCTTAAATGGGTACCACAAGACTTGAGTTTTAGCAGGCAGAACAGCACAGGATCCTCCCCAGAAGGATCTCTGTCTTTCTTAAAGCCAGGACAGATGGGATTTGTGATTATCTGGAGCACAAGCTAAATTGTGTTCAAACTGTCAGTGCAGAGAAACATAAACCTGCAGATCAGGTAAGTTGAGATGTTGCCATTGAGACTAATGAAACAGCACAGCTCAGAGCTACATTAAACAAAACTGTCTTGAGATACTCACCAAATCCACTGACGTGGAAATGTGTGTTAGGAGAGACGTGCCTCAGAGGCTTGCATGCTGCAGAGGTGAGACTTGAAGTAAGCAGCTTTTGAGAAATAAAATTTCCAGCTCAGTTGCTGCAGTCTTAACTTTCTTACCAGAATGGCAACGTGCCTCACTCACACCTCAGCGTGGAAGGGAACAGCAGCACTGCCAGTGAAGATGAGGGGGAGTGAAACTGAAGTCCCAACACAGAAAGCAAAAGCACAACAGAAATCGTCTTGTAAACTACTGCTGTCCTCGAAATAACTGTAAAGTGACAATGCATTATGTTACTTTGTCAATAGAATTTCGTGATTCAGGATCATTTGTAAATTTTGGGTTGAGTCCTTACTTAAATAGCAAGGAGGTTGGAAATACTTCCATGTGCACATGTATTCTTCAGACCTGTATGACAGCTGTAGAAAGCTGAAGTCTCGCTGCCATGGAACTCTGCAGAGCATCATCCCCTACAGGTGTATGTTGAAGGTCAGTAAACATGGCTTTCCATCAGTTCTGCTGGCTTAAGTAATTGTGATTTGATACTACACTATTTTAAGATTTTTCCAAATTTAGAGGAGCATTTTCTTGCTAAAAGGAACATGGATGTGATCTTGTGGTGTGCTGGTGACAATAAAGACAATTCTTTCAGTGCTGGGACTGCACCTCTGTTAGAGGTTGTGCCAGGCTTCACCTTTTACATATGCCACCTGTGAGGAGGGAAAGAAAAGAGCAAATAACTGTGATGTCTTCAACCAGAAAGCTATTTAAGAAGCACCATTTTGATAACAAGCCCACCATTATATAGTAAAGCAGGCGTCACACTTCTCTTTTGCCCATTGTACTTTTTTCTCAACTTCTTCTGTCATGTCACACTGCATGAGAGGCGTCAGCTTTAGACTCGCCAGGTTAGAGCTCACCTTAGCTCCTTTCCTATGTTACAAATCTCATTTCTACGGGGATTCACTTTTTTTTGTTTTAACTGCTGGCACTTTAGAACCATTTGACAGGAATATTTGTGAGATAAATGTTCCTCCTGCAGATAAGGATAAATGTAGGTGTGTTACGGAAATAACTAATAGTGAACACTGTAAAACAGCGGGGAAGGAGTGAGGACAGATGGGTTTGTTTTTCCTCAGGGAGTCTAAAATAAACTTGATCTGTCTTCTTTAAATCCTTACACCCAGTTGACAAAAAATATAGGAAGTGATGTTTATTCATGTAATAGAAATATCTTAAAAAACAGTTTACATCGGCTAAGGAAATTTGGCAGGTCAGGGATTTATTTATGTATGTATGTATGTAACTGGATTTAAGGGAGGGCTGATGCTTCACTGTACTCTCTCTGATAGTAACATAATCTGTTTTATTTTCATAGATGAATCCAAAATCTGTATTTGGCATTCTGTGTGTTCTGCAAAGGATATTTCTCTCTCAATTTAGGTCAGAGATTTTCAAAGGCATGTACAGCAGCTAGGCATTTAATTTGTGCTCATGTTAATAGAATTTGACCGGTTTCTTCTTTCTTGCTTTTTGGCATTTCTTGTCACAGTTTTTATTTCAATTGCACCTGCCTAGTAAAAAGGTGTAGGCAAAAGAGGCACGTCTGCCTGCTCTACTGCCTCTTGTACTCGTGACAGATTATTGCTTTACACATGGCTGTGCCTTTGTTTTGTTTTGTTTTGTTTTGTTTTTGTCTTGGTTTGGTTTGGTTTTCTGCCACATTTCTGGATGCCCAGCAAGTAGGGCGAGCAGTAGCTCAGACTGGAAAGCTGGAAATCCAACAACCCAGAGCCAACAGCTGCTGGGCACTGGCTGCCAGTCTGAAAGGCTCCAGACACATCCTGCTCACTGCATCTGCAGGATGCATTGCTCCTGACCCACATGATAAATCTGACGTGCAATGCATGGCACAGCTGTTGTGCACGTGTGGATCAGGTACACAGAATACCAAAGATATTGCCTTGACTTTGAATTTATGGTAGAACACAGACAAGCTATCACCTAAGTCTTCCCTGCCCTCTTTAGGATAGATTTTTCCTGTACACATGTAGGAGTTCATATCTAAAAAGCCACAAAAGCCTACATTGTAGTTAAGTTTCTTAACCACGCTTTTCCTTTAAGTGTGCTACTTGCAGAGATACCAAATTACTCACTCAAATTTTCTTTTTCTTTTTTTTTTTTTTTTTTTTTGGCTATTTTAGTTTGAAAAATAATTTCTGTAGTTGTCCAGATTTTGCTTAGCCATCATGCCTGTCAGCAGTGTGCTGTGGTGATCAGCTCTGTGCCTTGCCTGAGGGAGTGTTCATTTGGATGTACAACTTTGTCAGTATGGAACACATTCTGGGCAGGATGTGAGCTCCTAGCCCCAGGGCCACAGCAGATGTCTCAATTGCTTTGGACTGAAATTGGTTCATTATTGCCAGTGTCCTATTTACACCAGTTAGAAATAAGCACTAAAAGAGTAAATTGCTTGAACTCCGTTGCAGTAGGGTAAGTGAATTTTTACAAACATTGGTGTTAGTAATGCATTGTTTAATAATTAATAATTTTGATGCACAGGTAGACATTGCATTGCTATAACTGCTTAAATGCTTTTCACATGTGCTTACTTTATGTGGCAAAACACTCAGTGAGCTGCCCCAATGATGTGTCATTGTTACTAATGTGCGGATCATATATCAGCATATGGGAAAACACAAAGTATTTTCAGTGAGAACCAAAGTTTGTCATCTAACCAGATACTGTACCTGTGTATTTATGGTGCAATTTTTCTGAAGTTATTCCATAAAGGACATGTAATAATCTGTCAGAACAAATTAGTAATTAGTTCACTGCACATATATCTGTTATGTCTTCAAAAATAATAAAAAAAAAGGCCAAGAATTTGACAGACATTGCTGTTTGCCCTTAAATACATTTAGGAAGAAGGAAAATAGATGCATTGAAAGGCATAGTATGTACAGATTTGCATAAACATACACAGATCCCTCCTGCAGTTAATACTGGCTCTCGCTAGAGCATGAGGAGCACAGTGCAGAGCAGCTGCATGGTTGCATGTGCTGCCAGTGGCCAGGTCCCCTCACTGCAGACCAGGTTTGCTGCATGGTTGGTCTCTGGTGGCTTCTGACACGCTGAGCACCACTTGTACTTCACAAAAGATTTGAGAGGAAATTCCTGTTCCTATCCATAGAATGAACTGAGTGTCTAATAGCCTTTCTCTGAGTCCAAACAGCAGTAACCTGGGTCACTGTCCTCTTCTGTGTGAGTGACTGGGACAACTCACCTGGGCCTGGACCTCTTGTCATCCCAGCATCCTTCCCAGAGTCCATCCCAGGGAGGACAGCACTTGCTTTTACTTGCATCCACAAAATGGTAGTGCCCACCCTGGAGCCAGTTGCCAGGCACAGGCAGCCCTGCCTGCTGTCCTTCCTTGGAAACCTGCCTGCTGTCCTGCCTGCAGCCTCAGGGATGCTTGGGCAGATCTCCTGGCGTGGTCAAACTTTAAGAAAACCTTTTTGTTAACTCATTGCAGAATGCTGCTGGATTCCTTTTCCTGTGGGTGAGATGGAAATGATACAAAAATAGCCCTGTCACATCATATTCCTGTATTTCTGCTTCAAATTGAACGCAAAATAAAGGGTTAACAGTGAAGAAGGCTATGGTTGCTTTTGGAAATCCAGCTAACAAACAAAGCTGCAAACTGCATTTGCTTACATTATTGTTTAATATACAAAGGTTCAATTCTCTGTGTCCTTAGCCTGAAACCCAATAATAGGCTAAATCTGATTTGAACTGAACATGTTGTCTCCAGTTTATTTGTCCATTAAAGTTTACTGATAAATTGATCTTTCTGTAATGGTTTTAGTGTAAGAGACAGCCTATCAATCACTATTTTAATGGAAACAAATACAATATTGATGCTAAGTTCTTAGAAGCAAAGCACTGGAAGATAATTATCACGATTTATTAATAAACCAAAACAAACAAGGATCTTGTGTACTATCCAAGAAACTTGATTTCTTTTGTTTAATCAGATGTAGTAAATATGTTTTCATCATTGTTTTATAATAAGGTTTTGTATTTCTGAAATAGCTTTCCCCTTTGATGTATTAGTCAAACTAGCCAATGTACAGATTAACTCTTATGCTGACTTTTTCATTTTGGTTTTTGTGCCCAAGTATAGAAAATTACATCATTTTTTTAAGATACATTTGCGTCAGAAGTAATAAGGTGTCTGGCTTGGAGCAGACTGTACTGGGCAAGTGAGGGACCCTCCCTGCCCATCATCTCAGCAGGTCCCCCCTCAGTGCTGCCTTGCAGGTAAGGGTGAGCCCAGGGACAGCAAAAGCTACAGGACTGTATAAAAGAGAGATTTAGACCTAAGGCACTTTTCGGCCTCCTGCCCTGGGGGGTTTCGCTGCCTTAACGGAGTTTCTTGAGCACATTTGTACCTCACCTATATACAATGTGTCGGATAGCAAAGCCATTTTTATAAAGGACCACCTTAGTCAATGGGGTTTGTTTCTGTAATGCTCTGGCTTGTACTTCAGCTTCCAGCTCCACAGTTTTACAAATGCTTTACAGCTACCACCTTGTTCTCTGAAAGTATCAGGAATTTTTTCATGATTCTTCATGTTACCCAAAGTGTACTAGAAAGGCTTGTCCTCTCTCAGGAACAGGGGTGGGTGTGAAAATCACACCCACTTGCCTATGTCTGAACACTTTGATGATAATTTTAATTTGCTGTTTTCTGAAATAGCCCCTTTATGTTCCTGGTTTAAAAAGCTGATAATAGCTTTTTGAGGAAGCCTGTATAACCAAAGGAAAAGATCTTTAATAGTTTCCATCCTAACATAATAGCAGTTGAATTAAGCCATTTTTAACCTTTATGGAAGTTACTCAGAATTTCTGTTTTGTTAAATGCAATTCAAAATTCCTATTTGTCTTGACTGCATAGTCACCAGTGTTGTACTTTGACCAGCCTAGACTGGTGTGATGTAGTACACAAATGATTAAAAAAATGGGATTTATACCCACAGCCACACATAAATGTGCACAGAAATCAGAGAAAAATGCCAGGCCCTGTTTCTTCTGCATCAAACTACATAGCATCCCTCAATAACTGAAATTGCTGTTTTTCCTCTTCTGTCATTGCATTCCTTGAAACACCTTTTCTGAGCTCATGTAGCTCTCAGCCTCTCATTTACAGATGTACTCTGTGTATGAAAAGAGGGAGATGGGAACTTATACTGCTAAACCTAAAAGAAGCTATTAAAGCCTGAAAGAAGAGATGGCTTTGGAAGGGGATAGGATCCTTACGTTTCCACCACTGCCATAAATGCATTAAGAAGATGATGCCTCAAAGTCATGAAAGGAGTTTGTACAGTGTCCAAAGGAAGTTATCAGGTCAGTCAGCGTGGGTCTGGAGCCTGATGTCCATTCCAGTTCCCACCAGCAGCTGTCTCTGATGGGTGGTGGTGCTTACAGGGACCCTGGAGTTGGAGTGGTGACCAAAACTGCACACTGGCATAACCCTCTCCCCAGATACCCACCCTTGCCCTGTCATTCCCAGTAGCTGGGTGGGCTTCAGGTTTAGGTTGTGAGGCTGCTAAAACGTCTAGGAAAAGTGAAAAAAAGCAGCCCCCCACTTTTCTCTTCCTCTTTCTTCCCTCAGCTTCATATGGTCTGGAATATCCCTCTGGTCAGTTGGGGTCAGCTGTCCTGGCTGTGTCTCCTCCCAATTCCTTGTGCACCCCCAGCCCCTTCACTGGTGAGATGGGGTGAGAGGCAGAACAGGTCCTGACTCTGCATGTGCCCTGCTCATCCATAGTTTAAACATCCCCAAGTTATCAACACCATTTCCAGCACAAATAAAAAAAAATTAACTGTATCCCCACCAAAAACCAGCACAGGGTGGTTGTGGGTTTTAATACTGTGACATGAAAAAAATTGTTTGTTTTCTTAAGGCACTCTGGAAGTGAGTTTGAAGATTTGGATACTGGGAAAGGGCATCTCTTTGCTTTTTTTACCTCCATTTTTGGAGTGGTGTTCTTTAATTTTTTATTAGTGTAGAACTTCTAATTTCAAAACTCAGCAGGTCTTTAACAGTGTTTGGTTGCTCTGCGAGAGCTACATTTCTGATTTACAGCTGGTTTTTTCAGTGACATTAATACATCAACAGGGTGTAGCAAAGCTATCTGGCAAGGGTGAGACACTATTTTTGTACCTGCTGCTCTCATATTGCAAACAGTTTATGATGTCTGTTGTAGGTCCCTTGAAAATGAAAAGCTTTAGAGAAATGTTGAGATGTCTGTTCCTCTCTTTTTTTTCCCTGCACACAAATCACCCACCCTAAGATAAAACTGGAGTCTAAGGAATCATAATTTAATCTTCTCTTGAGCTGGCAATCTGCTTCAGCAAGTCCTTCAAATGTCTCTTGCAGGAGCCTGCTGACCTTCTCTGAATGACAAATTAAAGAACAATAGAGCCAACAACGATGCTTCTGGAGTTGCTGCAACTTTGAGGTCAATTAATTGTCACTTAGGATGATATATCTGAATCCACCATTAGTTTCTCAGCCTCTAAGGGACTGGGGGCAGGCATGCTTGCCTTGTACGTGGCTTAAAGGCCTCGATGTCCTTGATGCTGAAGCAGATGAAGGGCAGTATCACACAGTCAGCTTTATAAACAGAGTCTCCCATTGATTTCAAGGAACTTTATGCTTCTTTACCTGTGTGAGAGCCTGGACATGGAGCTGTGTGGGCAAGCAGCACTCTGGTGTCCTGACCATTTAGCTGTGTCCAGACCATTTAACCATGGGCTGCATCTGTTAATTCAGGATCCCACTGAAGATGGGCGTTTGCCCCCTGTTTTCCTTAGCAACTATTTAGACGCTCAGAAAGCAAATACACAGCCCAATCTGAACAAATAAGGATGTTCTCAGGGATTTCTCAATACTGGTTAATGCCTGGAGATGGTTGAAAAGTTCTTCTTGGAGACACAGATTAATCTATAAATAAGCTGGGGGGTTGGTGATTTTTTCCCCACAAGAAAAGCACAGTTTATTAGGTCTATAGAGCAAATGGGTGAACCTGAACTGTCTCATAGCTTATCTCCCTAGACTGCTTCTGGATTCTGTCTCTAGACAGACAGTGGCTGCTCCATATGTACTGTTCTTCTTCCAAGCTGCCTGACTGACCCAGCTGGCTTCCTTTGAGAAAAGAGATTAGCATGGCCTGGGTACAGTCAGCCCCCAAGGCTGTTGCCTGCTGGCAGCTGTACACATGGGGTCTGGCTCCCTCCTCCCTGAGCTGTGCCATCACCTTTCCCTGCAGCTCTTGAAGCCTGTCCTGACCCCAGGTCCAGACTGAGCCTTGCTGTCTTTCCTGGTAAATGCAGCAGTGGAAAAGTAGACATTACTGTGATTTTGGAGCTTCCTGTGCAGGAACTGGATTTTGGAGAATGAGATGCAGAATCCAGTCAGCTGTGTCCCCCAAAGGTTTATCCATCTGACTACCTGCTGGTGAGGCTCCTTGCAGAAGGAGCCTGAAAGAAGTTTTAGTTTTACTTATCTGTTTAATTTCCGCGCAATGATGTTGGAGAAACAGCTCTGGCAGTTTCAGTGACTACTCAGAGCTTTTCTTTGCGGGATATATTTCATTACATCAGGTTTTTAACTGCTGTATTTTCAATACTTCTAGTATCTTAATATCACAGTGTTTATATATTGAAGAAAAAAGCCTAGGTTTTATGGAGTGCAGAAAAATGGAGAAGGATCTTGGAGCTATGTGCTTGTTGGAAGTCAGTAAGTTATTTTTAACATTATTTTGGTATAGATGTTGAATATGTAATACAGAAGGGGATTGCAATGGTGATTCACTGAAACATGGCTTACAATAGGCATTGCAAAGGAATTCACAGCTCAATGTCCATGGTGTCTCTGTTGTGGTGAGTACTGCAGCCTGTGGCAACTCCAAGAGGCTGCTGGGGACCAGCAGCAACAGATCAGCCATCCCTTGGGGTTTCCTCTCCTTGCTGCCTTAGCAGAGGCCAGCAGCTCAGCCAGCTTTCTCTGACACAGAAATATTTGCAGGCTTCCAAATTACCACTAACAGTTTGTTTTCACACATTTGTCTCATCTGGTGCTACAGCCTTCAGAGGTGAGTTAGGCTAGGGAGAGCCAGAAAACAAAACTTCTGCTTCACTAGCTAGTGAATAAATGGCTCATGGTGCTGTGCCAGATACGTCTATTTTTTTCTGCCCCAGAAGTGCTGAGGCTGCTCCGTTACCCTCCATGTCAGGAAGAGAAAAACTAGCTTAACAACAACACTGATCCGTTGTCACCACAGGGAGGGCTGTGACACCAGGGATGCCACCCATCAGGCAGGAGGTCATGCTTGTATCCCATAGCCAACACCAGATAACTGTCTCTGACTGTGAGACTTGTTCTGGTTGTCCAATGGAACAGGCAGTGGCTGGTGATTTTGTCAGTATTGATGCAAAATGATATTTTGAGACATTTGGCAAGAACTAAGTGCCACTTGTGAAGGGTGTATCAAAATGAAAGATGAGAAACCTTTGGGTTTTTGTTTTTTAAAAAAGTGGTGAAACAGAGCAGTTGGAGTTGTCTAAAATATTTTGCAATGTAACACATATCAAATGTTTACCAGATTATTTTTTAAATTCAAGTGGAAGTTGTGAATCCTTCTAATGTTACTGAAACTGTGTGTTTGACAAATAAACCCTTCATCCAAAAACTTCACTCGACCATCTTGTTAGCACTGTAGTATGTTTGCACTGCGAACAAAATCATCCCACTCACTAATCCTGATGCTTGCACTCTGCCATTTTCTAAAGTGGCAGCTTAGTTTGAGAGGGGAGCAGAACTGAAGACAGTTCAAGTTAAGTCTACAGCAAGGACAGAGCTGCACAAAACCAAATCCAGGCTAGAGCTCTGCAAAAATCTGCTATCCTACAGGCTTGTTATTCTTCAGAAGTACAGTCTTACGGCATCTGAATCTCCTTGCTGAATCATTTTGGCTAAATATAAAACAAAAGTAATAATTGTGCATTGGTTGAAACATTTCCTTCTGGCATTTTCAAGATCAAGTTAAGTTCCTATTTTGAAAATGCCATTCCAAACTTCCACTTGAATTAATACGAATTTGAACTGAAGCGAAGTCACCCCCCTGATAAATGTCTGTAACTGGAAGATACCTATCCTTGGTCCCTAGCTGGGAAATCTGATTCTGCTGTTGCCACAACTTCTCCTTATCAGTGTGGACAGGTAGGGCAGGTGTCATTTGTGGGCCCTGGGGAAGGGTCACACAAACCCCAAGCCAGTAGCTGGACCAGAGCTCGTGTTTTCAGCCAGCATGCTTACACAAAGGGAGCTTCCAATTTCTTCAGGAAATGTAAGTGCTGAGAGTGTCTAGAAAACCTGGGCAAGCCTCTGCAGGTGGTGGTATTACCCAGGTGCTCAAGAAGAAATGGTTTGAAGAGGTTCCACCACAAAAGGTGCCCTCAGGAATAGTTCTGACTTAGAAGTGCCTTTCTCTCCCTGGAGCCAGGTTGGGCAGCGGGGAGCTGCATCTGACGATGTCTTCCAGCATTTTGCAGCTTTTTTTCCTGTATCTTATTGTAGCCCTTCTGCTGCTGCATCATTCAAAGTTGGAAACAAACCCACCAGCCTCCCAAGCCCTGGCCCTGGCTACTCCTGCCTTTCCCAGGGAGCGGGATCACTCTCTCTGGATGTGATCATATCCATTAATCACATGTTTGGAAGCCCATCATCTTTCCCTAATGTCATTCTTTCTGCAGATCCTTCTCCATGCTTTCCCATAGTGGTTTCAGCCAGGCCATAGCACAACAAGGAGTCAAAAAATGCAGCTGTTCTCACTCAAAAATTTCCATTTTTGAGTAGTAGGAGTATTTAAAATTCATATGCAAGCAGACATAATATGGGAAAGCCTTTTTTATGCCACACCACACTGAAATTTTTGCAGTATTTGCCCAAACATGATAGTAATTCAAGGAAACAGATGGGACCTGTACTGAGTGCTGCCACTGACCAGTCTCCCTTTGCCCTCAGCCTGCAAAACAGGTACAAGTTCTGTTGCAACTATCCCAGAAAACCTTTGCATTGGAAATAAGGAAATTTTCTGAGGAACTTAACAAATTTTCCCCCAGTCTCTGTGTTAGGAATAATGGGAATACCATGGTAACAGCTTTCCCTTGCAAGAAGGAAGTAATATTTTAATAGGGGCTGCTATACAAGACGGAAATAAAACTGATACAACTGCTATGATTTTGAAATGAACTTACTAAATTATAGATAAATCTTCTCTGGAATGCATTATATAGTTATCTGTCTTCCACATATTTTATCGTTTTATAGATTTTTATAAAAGGAATGAAAAAATCAGGATACATGGGACAAATAAAACAGGAAAAGCAATAACAAAAAATAATAGTTGATAATTTTCACCTACAGAAGGATAAGATTTAAGGATTTTGCAAAAGACACTGAGATTATTAAAAAGAAATTAAGAACAACCCAACCTTACTGTAATCCCTAGCTATTGTAAATCTCTTGCAGTTTGAGAAAATAGATTTACAAAGTCTCTTCACAGATAAGAAAAGCTTATTTGAAAACAAAGAATACAGACAAACCATGGACATTAAAGGTTTTTAATTATTCTGGTACCAATTAAAGAAAATAGCTGAGAAAAAAAAAGGAGGTTTGTTTTCTGTAGAAATAATGAAGAACTGTTTTCCTACATAATTTGAATAAAAATCCTACAGAGACTAGTGAAGACATCATTGAAGGAAGTAATAAAGCTCCAGTTATTAATGGTTCCTCACTGTTCTGGCACAAACTTCTCATTCTTGTTCAGGGCTACTGAGCTCTTTTACCAGCTGTAATTCTTCCCTCACACTTGTGGGCTTAGGACTGTCCACTTTGCAGTTGGAAGGACCGAAGAGTGGAGACATGTTGTCATTGGATTACGTAGTGACAGTCCTAGGGGTGTATGAGGTCAGGCTCATGAAGCTGTGTCCAGCTTTGCTACAAGTGCCAAACACGTTCTCATGGTAATGTATAAAAAGGGAAGAGATGCAGATGTTTTCATCTTCAAAATCTTTATGAGTAATGGAGTATATTAAGATAATAGCTGTTTAGGTTTTCTTTTTTTCACTTTCATACCTAATGAAGTGAGGCACAGACAGAGTTTCACAAAACCTGAAAGTTGGCCTGCTGTGCTAACCAATGCATTCTCCGCAGAGAAAAGGATTTTGCAATTGCTTTGTAAGGGTTGGTATTGTTAAAAGTTCAGTGTTAGCGACAAAGAAGTACTAGAAGAGGTCAGATAAAAAAGGCAATGCAGTCTGGAGTTGTTACAGTACTCCTGATAAGCAGCAAGGAGCAACGCTTTCCAAGAAGTACGAAAAAGGATGCTAGGAGTAACTAGCTGGACAATGTGCTTTGAAATAGTGAATGTCTTTCTTGTTGGCAGACTAAATGAAGGAGTCTTTTATCTCTCGGACCCACTGGACTAACATAGAAGAAAGCCAGGGACTAACCTTTAGCCCTGAGGCCAAGTCATAGATCCCACATTGCTTATGGTGAGCTCTATCCAGAGCAGACTCGATGCATCCAGCCCACATAGAACTTAACCGTGAATCTCCGTGGGGCCCCAGGTGGTGTCCTGGTAGCCCTGAGGTATAAGCATGGTGGGGTTTATGTTTTTATTTTCTATTTGCTGTTTTTTCTTTTCTGTTGGAGGGATGGTTTTATTTCATGAAGCTGAAGATGCATGTTGCCTGACCTGGGGCATGGCGTGAGGTTGTAAGACCCAAACTGAGCGTACAAAACCTGTTGGGATAACATTACAAAGCTGCATCGAGCATAGACAGCCATACCTGTTGTCTTCTCCATGCTTTGGGGGAGCACTTCCCAGAGTGTGTTATTTCCAGCAGGGTGCTGAGGCACTGGCTCAGGAAGACCTGACTGGAGCAAAACAAGCCAGAGCCAGACAGAGCAAAAAGTAAGCACTGGGGATGATCAAGGCTCTCATGACTGACTTCACTCTAAGTTTAGCCAGAAAAATGGGGAATAGATTGTAAACACTTTAACATACATGATCAGGAAAGAACAGCTGTTTTCATCAGTTAATTTGCTTTTGTATTCACAGAAGGGGTAAAGAAATGCTTCTCGGAAGAGGTTGGGATCACTCAGTGCTGGAAGCATCTGATATGAACTAGGGATGACCAGTGCCACACTAGCCCCAGCCTTGAGCCTCCAAGTGAAGCCCCAGCTAGTTTTGCAGGGGAAGTGTGGGGCTGCCATCACCCCAGAGCTGAGCACAGCTCCCAACTTGAGACCTGTGAAAACACATGTGAGCACGTGAGCCTTGGACAGGCAGCATGTGGGTGCAAGGGGGGTACCCTGGGGGTGCGAGTGGGGACAGAGTCAGCCCAATCCACCACCACCTGCCTTCACCACCCAGTCTCACCCCCAGCCCTCATTTACACCTGCTTTGGAAAATGGAATGGCTAGAAATAGCTGTTGGGTGCCTGATATGAATTATCCCTGTGGACTGCTTCTTGACAACTTGGAAAACACCCCTGCTTCTAGGCAGGCAAGAGGTCATGGGGCCAACACAGCCAACTGGCCTCTCTGCCTTCTTCATAGTACCCAAGTTAGGCTTTGAGGATTAAGAGGTTGCAAGATGCTAGAAATAAAATTTCTGATGGAATGCCAGTTATTTATGCGTTCCTATGTAGCTCTTAAATTTATACTTGCCCTGGTTTGGTACGGTTGCAATGCAATGAGAAGGTACAATGTCCAACAGTTTTTTTTCTTATTTGCTTCACATACAATGCTGTGAGCTTCATGGCAGAGCTAACAGAAAAGCAAAAGCCAGAAGAAAAGCAAATCCACTACCTTAAGAATTTACAAAAAAAAAAAAAAAAAAGAAAAAAGATTGATAAATGATAAAGAGCTTTAAAGCAGATTTCTAGTGGGCAGATGGTAAGAGACAGTTTTTGTCACTCAGAATGGTAGTGGTTAATTGAACACAAAAGATAAGAAAATAACAGATGCATTCATCAGTTAATTTGCTTTGCTATTCAAAGACAAGAAAAATTACAGTGACTTTAAGTAGGAGTTTTACCCCTGTTACAATAGGAAAGGGCTTATTTGGAAGACAGCAAGAATAGAAAGCGGTATTAAAGATGTCTCTTAAGTGGATTACAGAAAGCAATAACTGGCTACATCTGCTGAATTTTTCCATTTTTGTTGTTGTATTGTGAGAAGTCAGATCCCTGTTGATGCAAGAGGATGAAATGTGTTTGTTAATTATGTTTGAATAAGATAACAAACTGTGATCTCAAAGCCATCTGTAAATGTAAAACCAGGTGGCCGAGCAGTGGAATGAAGATCGCAAATAGAGGATCATAAAAATTTGGTGTGTAAGAACCACTTGTATGTCTGGTCTGTTTATGAAAAAATGCAGTAAACAGTTTCTATATTTGTAGGCTTTACCTTGAGAACAGAATTGCTCAGGATTCCCATTTGCTCTTTGGCTCTTCTTTTTATCAAGAAAAATAAGTTTTTTGCAGGCTTCACTGTGAGTGAATTCTCCCTGAGGTGACCTTTCTTTAGTACAGCCAGGTATGTTATTACCCCACTGTGATCTCCTGTGCTTTGCCAAAGATGCCACTTGAGCCCCTTTGTGGAACATTCCTGTGGCTCCTCTCCACAATTAGTGTCACATATGCACGAGCATGGCCGGAGGTGAGACCTTCACACACTTGTGAGGCTCACGAAAAATGGTGTTTCGTATTTCTCTGGTTTCTTCCTCTGACCTAGATTTTAAGATTTACTCCCCCTCCCGCTTTGGTTTAGGTTTGTTTTACTTATTCCTGGAAACCTGCTGCAATGATCTGAGTTACGGAGGAATGCTTGTCCTTCCAAATCTGAAGTCAAAACCCATTTTCTGCACTGAATGTGTTTTCTCAGTGTTTACCCTTCTCTCTTTTTAAAGACACCAAAATTAACTGAGATGAGACTTTACACATCATAACCTTTCATAATACAGAATTAATTCTTTTCTGTAAGAAGTGGACAAATCACATGGAATGGGAAGAAGTACTTAAAGAAGTGAAAAAGACTGCTTTTCAGGAACATTTGTGTAATTTTTTTATATGAAGTACAGATTCACATTTTTTAAAAATCCATAAATCTTGCCCCTAGATATTCCTAGAAAGCAAAAGCCATTTCCATACACTCGCCACACTTGCATTCAGTTGAAATGTGTTTAAGACATGAATATGTGAAGTATAAGAATGCAACCAAAATAAGTGTATACATGTTCCCTTTGTGAATATGATGTGCATACCTGTTAAAGATCTGTTATCTTTGTTATGTGAAGTATGTTACTGCAAACCTTTCCTCAGGGTTATTACTTTAAAGAGTAAACAAACAGGTAAAACTAGGTAAAATTGGACTGCAGTCAGTTAAACCAGAATAAGATAGAAGTCAGTGTCATTTAACTGAAATTCCTGTGTTTGCAAGCAAAAAAGTGTTCCTCTGCAACATTTTAACACATGCTTTGGAAAATTACTGTCTTCGTGAGTGCTGAGAGGTAGTGATATCCAGACATAACTTGCAAGAATCTTGCTCTGTGTATTGCAGGCATCTGCAAAGCTTATATTATTGCAGCCCCTCCCTGAAATGAGGAGACATTTAACATTGCCATGGTTAATGTTAAATAAACAGTGCTGGAAAGCAGCTTTTAGAGGGAGCTCTGGAGTTTGATATGGAGGAATTGTAACTCTGTAGGAAACTTCAGGTCATGTCTAATATAGCATTCACTATACCCTTAACCACAACAGGACCTTGTACCACTGGATCATGTACATGGCTTTAGCTCTGTGTCAAAAGTAACCAGAAAATTGGAGCCATTTACATCATCATGTGAGAGGGTTACAGGAAAAGCATGAAGGTTTGAGATGGAGTAAAACCTGAAACTTTGAAGGGATTTGATTTTTGCCTCATTGTGGAAAGTCTAGCCTTTCCAACATTTATCATAGTTTCTTGGAGTTATATAAGGTGTTTTCCCTTCTGAAATGCATGAATTAATTGATCAACCCAAATTTCAGTTTAATTAAGCTTTCACTTGTGACTTACTCTTTGATGTGTGTAAATATATTCTGTATAACATCAGCTTTTTTTTCATGCTGATTTTGAAGTCCTTTAAAAGTGAGATGGGGATGCTTCTAATTGAGGCACTGGCTCTGTATCTCCAAAGTATGGTGCCTCCTAATTATTTATTACTTCCCTCCTGAGTACTATCAAAGTGATATTCTGAAAATCTGAAATTCTGAATTTTCCAAATACACACTTTATAAAAAAATGTTGGAAAGCTATTTGCAAGATTTCTTAAGCAATCAGAGCCCTTTAGGATGATTTCTGAATTGGCCGTTACAGTACATGACACGCACAATGAAGTTAAATTGTCATTATTAAAAATCAGCAATGAAAAATGAGGCAGAAGCATCTATGTGGAGTGTCTCATTGCTGCAGATTCAGAATCTGAAATGCCTGTCACATCTGCAGCTCATTATGACCCGAAATGGGAGAGCGCGTGGTACATCTGCGAGAACAATGCCTGGTGACTGCTGGCGCAAGTGGACATTGCTGGTGCAGGGCGTGCAGGGTGCCAGCAAGTCTTTATCCTCGATGTCACGTCCCACATTGCCTCCTGACAGCTGGCACAGGAGGTCATCACTGCCTTTGCAGCACTTTGTCTTCATTTGTATTGAAAGCCCTGAGAAGCCTCATTATTTTTGAGGAGGGCATTCTCACAGGCGGCTGGTTGTTGCCCACGTGCTGCCTGTGGGACCAGGGTCTTGTTTTCCTTTCTTGTGGCTAGCAGCTCCTTGGCTGTCTGCAGCAGGGATGCACAGGCATGAGGCCAGGGAGCACCTAGCATTGATAGGGGTCTGTGCAGTGGGTTGGTGGGACCCCTTTCTCTGGATCTTCATTCCAGTGTCACAGACATGGTGGAGGTGTTAGCATCCATCAGTATGGGTGATGGTCTTCATTCCATGTGGATGGTGGGGCTTGGAGGGATTTGGATACTAAAACTCAGTGGAAAGTTCAGAGGAACAGAAAGAGGTACATCTTATACAAACAGATATGCCCCTCTCCTCCTGTTTTCAACTCTGAAAAAAAGAAAAATTATGAAGATCTTGGGTTTAGTACCCAGAAAAATTGTATTTTTCCCAGCCTTGTTTTCAGGAATAGAAGAATCATTTTAACAAGCATGTCCAACAAAACCAAAGCAAAGTGTTCCCGTGGTATAAGCCAAACACCTGGCAGAGCCACTGAAACCCCATCAGTTTAAGTTTGGCAAAGCACTAAGCAACTGAGGGCAGGTGGGAGGCAGCACCCAGCTGCTCTTCCCAGGAAGGACTTTTGCCAGACACGGCCCACAAACCTGCTGCAGCCAAGGTGATGCTTGCAAGACAAGCAGCACTGCTGAGAAAGTTTCCACTTACCTGGGTCATGAACCCCAGACCTTGCTTCTCTTCCCTGTGGTGTGCCACATGTGAAAAGCTGCCTACAAGACACAGGTATTTACTTCAACCTGTTGCTCACCAGAGAAATTTAGGACTCAGCAGTACAGGTGGACTCAAACTGAGCTCACCTCCATTCATCCGTGCACATGTAAACAGGAAAATAATGGCTAAATGGGACCAAAAAACCCACCCAGCTTGGCTTGACAGAGTTTGCCTGAACATGTGTAGGGAAGTGGAGGTGGAGGAGAGGATATGGGGGTTGTTTTGCAGGGATGGTGCTGGGCAGAAAGCCAGCAGCCATGTTTGCAGCAGCTCACTTTAGTGAGCACAATGCACACAGTTACTGAAGTAAGAGATGTCAGTGAACAAATGCATTTGGCAAACTATTTGTGCTTAATGTATGCTGATTTGTGAAGTCTCTGGTGGTTTTCTTTGTCCCTTGGGAAAAAGGATGGGGGGGAGAGAGAGAAAGTGTCCGGTTGCCATGACAACAGAGCAGGGCTGAGGAGAGATGAAACTTATCATATTTTCATTTTTTATGCTCTATATAAAATTATGTAGGTAATTACACATGTACTGATTTGCCATGCAGCAGAGCAACTTCTTTTCAGGACACTGCATATCATGCAACGCTGTGCTGATCCCCTTTTAGAGCAGAGACACAAATGTATTGACATTTTGCTGGGAATATTGCTGGAGAAATTACAGCAGCAGGAACGAAAGAGGGAGTGACAGCAGCCCTGCTCTCCTTTAAGAAACAGAATAAGAATCAATTAACAAGTTGCCAGTGGAAACCTGGCTATAATTATAGCTCTATTATGCTGGCCGTGTTGTTTCCCCATAGAAAATACAGTTTTTAATTAACTTGTGGATTTGGCACTGACACCTACACACTCCCTGGCAGGAGCAAAGTTGGTGTTTCCCTGCTCAGGATTGGCACTTTATCATAACTAAAGGTGCCAGTAGCACCCACAGAGCTGCCCCTAAGCAGGATGATCTGGGCATGGTTTTTCCCAGTCTGGAGGGAAGCAGGTGTAACTCTTCCCCCCACATTGTATTTTGCAGATAAGAAAGCAAAAGATGTTTTCCTCAGTGGAAATGTTATCCTTCCTGGAGGGTACCTGAACTGACTGGTCAGACAGGGGGATGGAGGGAAGGAGCAGCTTGTTTTTCTGGAGGAAGAATGGGGTGGAGCTGGATCTCTCTCAGTGCCCAAAGGCCATGTCCTTCATGCAGTCCATGAGATGCTCAGTGCAGGAGCTGGGGGAGTACAAATTCTGGCCAATATCCTGAACAGGACTGATTCTGCATTATGAGGAGAGGGTAGGGAGGAAGCCTCTGCCACCCAGACCTTACCAAGATACCCATATGTTAAGTCTGTTGAGATTTTTTTCTTCCACTTCTTTGCCTGCCACTTTTTCTCAAAGGCAATGCTGAATTACTTGAGGGAAGTAAGAATATTTCAGCTGTGGCAAACATCCTGCTTTTAAAATGCAAATGTGTTATACATGTATACACCAGGCACTGCTGCTGCTTTTCTTCTGGCACCATTGCCTTGAGAGCAGTTCAGTTTTTGAGTGTAATGCAAAACCAGGAGGGGTTTTCCTACAGAAATACATTTCAGTGAGTAGCGTGTTTCTAATGGTGACCTGTGTGGGGTGCTCAGGGAATGAGTCTAAAATGGAGGATGTTTCTAGAGCAATCTTTCTCAGTGGTATATTCTGCCTGCTGCTGGCAGCAGTGACTTGGGAGTTTCCCAAGCTGGGTGTCGTGTGTAGTTTGGAGGTCAGTAATGGATTTCTCTCTGAAACCCTCTGAGAAACCTCTTATTTAGTCTCTCTTCTTTTTTTTTTTTTTACTTTTCACATTCAATTTTGACTATTACCACATCCTGTAGCATTCCGAATCAGTTATAATTATGCTTTCAGTAAAAAGATAATCCTTTGATTTATTTCAGGCCTGCTGACTGATAATTTTTCACTGAACAGTTTTTGTGCAGCAAGAAACTGTGAATACTCGTGCTGCCCAGGCTGAGTCTGTTCTGTGTCTCTTTGTGTGGAAGGCTTTCCAAGCCCCAGCCTGTCCTTATCCTTCTCAGCCCTTTTCTCATTCCATTGTGTCCTGTCACTGCTTGGAAGCTCAGTAAACTCTGAGTCACCACACAGGAATTAATGGAACCATGCAATTATTTTGAATTGTACGATGCTTAGATTGCATTTTTAAGTTAAGTTAGAGGAAGCAGGTTTATCCATGTATATGCAGTTTGAAACAGCAAGTTAAGAAGGATAATAAACGATACTGTAAAAATAGTTTCTGAAACATTTCCTCGGTTTTCTTTGTGTGGCCAGTAAACTACAAAATCATGAGCCAGAGCAAGCCAATAGGTATAAAAGGTGGTGTGGAACTAGGTGATCTTCAAGATCCCTTCCAACCCAGACCATTCTAGGATAAAAAGGTGATGGGTTACTTACTAAGTATTGAATGTTTCTCTACCTGGAATTCATTGTTTGCTTAATTTAACATGTTTTCACCATGTGTCTTTGAGTTGTTGGTGTTACTTTATCATCTGTCTGTGAAAGAGATTACACCACTAACCAACAATAAGATGAATATTGACCTGTGGCCACACAGAGGGGAGATCCCTGTGTCCTTTCAGACTCATGAACAGTTCAAGGGTTTTTTTTTCCTTTTGTAGCATCAGAAAACAAACAAAATGGAGGATCTGCACCACGGTCATTCTAGGCAGGTGAAAGCTGTACTGTGCTTAAGGGATTCTCTGAAGCACTCACAACTTTGTGCCTTGAATGAGCAATGAGGATGGTCTGAGGATGGAAATAGGCAGAGACACTGGTCTAACCAACTTCCTGGTTCTGGAGTGGGTGGTAATCAGACCAGCCCAGGGATAAAATGCAGTAGGGTGAAATAATGCGAGTTTATTTACCCTCCTTCAGAATATCTTGGGAAGAAGTCCTTGCAAGGTGAACCTCAGCTGAGAGACCACTCTCTTTCCTGGCAAGGCTTTGAGATTTGCTGTTTATAAACCTGGTGCACTCTTGCTGGCTCAGGACTGACCAGGGAAGGAGCATACGGTGGAGTACTTTTATGGGACTCCATGTGGGATCACAGGACATCACTGGGAGTGCCAAATGACAATTTCAGGTGTTACTTCTGATTTCATGTTGATAGTACGGGCAGCCCTGAGAGATGTCTCTCTAACATGGGAAAGGAATCCTGGGAAAAAAGTGTTGG
>VZTZ01023248.1:438183-707431 GCA_013400955.1 Drymodes brunneopygia
TTTTTTTTTTTTCTTTTTTTTTTCATTCTAATACCTGGAAATGAAAAGGAAAACTCGCAGTTTACAAGCAGCTAGCAGCCTGTAGATTGCATTTTGGTAAATCACCTGGAGTGCTGCATTTACGATACCTTAGCTGGGCTGATTTTTGCTCTCACAGAAGGCAGAGGTGCTTTCAGAGCCTCAAGGTGATTTGTGAGCAGAAGGGCTGGGGTGCTTGGCCTCAGCAGCTCCTCAGGTTTTTCTGAGCCTGGTAAGGCTCATGAGAGTTATGGCAGCATGCTGCTGAAGGTCTGTTTTCTTAAGCCATGCCATAGCCCTGATGCTGTTTGAATGGGAATGGAGAATTGTGGTGAATGAAATGGCTGTGTGGCCAGCAAGAATGGGTTGGGTTTTTATTTACAGCAGTCAATGAAATTAAAAAGGGAAAAAATTTCCTGGTTCTGTTCACCTTTTTAAGGTTAATGCAGTGAAACAGAGCAAAATACAGAGCTTTTTCAGAAAGTGTTTTCCACCTGATGGAATCACTTCAATTATTTTAAGTCAAGGAAATCCTGTGTTTCCTCAGCAGCTGTTGCAGTAAAGATGATTAGTCACTTTGCATATATATTTATATTGCTAGAGGTTCTTTTTCACTTATTACTGAGTGGCCCTTTACAAATAACAGATATTCAGCTGCTTAAGTGGCTGGACATTTGACATCATGTTTCCTGAAATCTTGCATGAAAAGATGTTTGCATCAGATGTGCTCGACCATTATTACATGAGTAGGAAATTTACTTAAACAGCCAAAACAGTGAGTAGAAATCGAAGCATACAGGCTGTAAGAGAGGAGACTGGGATTCCAGCAAAGTTTGATATTGCGGACATTTTGACATAAGACAGAGAAGCAATCTGAAAGCAGACCTGATTCTGAAACAAGGTGCTAAATAGGGCACTCACAAATATACCAGTAATGGCACAAAACTGCACAAAAAAAAGGAAGAATCCTAATTTTGATTGGAATATGGAAAAGTGGGATGGAGCTTAGAAAACATACAGGCAATTCATATAAGGGAAATAATACAAAAGAGAAGAAAAGAGACTGAGAGCTGGAAGAATTAGCCTTCCATCCAATTAGTGATTTTGCATTTAAAAGTTGTAAAATCCTCACTTTCGCCTTGGTCTTTGGAGGGTATATATCAGCAGACCTGTTTGTCACATGGTGGGGGACATGTTTGGCATGACAGGCACAACCTTTACATCAAGCATCAGTAAAGAAACAGGTGGTCTGTTCTGGCTGTAAGATGTTCTCTGTATTTTTTCAATCCTGTTGATTACAAGAAGAAGGGCAGAGTGGAACTTATATTTTGGGCAGTATGTCTTTTAAACAGGAATGGCACTGACAGAGTTCATGTACATTTTGCCCTTAAACAGGGCCATTAATTCTGAGTTTCTGCCTCAGATCTTTTGTTGAAGTTGAGATGGTCAGTACTCCAGCCCTGGTTGTGTTGTACAGTTGTGAAGAAAGTCTGTGCTTTGCTTGCTCCTTTTGCTGAACTTTTGACTGCAGATAAGTGAATTTCAGGACGCATGCCTCAGTGCTTGTTATTGTATTTACTATGGGCCTGTGATAGCTTTTGGGCTGGCAGTGGTTTTCAAAGTTGTTTCTATCATCCTATTTAACCCTTTTCCAAGGGCTCTGGAGACTAAGCGAGTGACCTGCTACCTTTTTAATTCCACTTGAGGAACAGAAGATGATCTACTAGTAAAGTACCTACTAATTATCTGAACAGCTATGTAATTCATCTTGACTGTATTCATATGACAGAATTACTTTTTTTGTGGGTTGTTTTGTTTTGTTTTGTTTTTTGGATTCTTTTTAGCAGTGAATGATAAAAGGTCTAATTGTCTTGTGGTTCCTTGCATGAGGTTCCTGGCTTTTGATAGGCAGTGTCTGATGTTACCATAGTAAGGCATAGGAAAGTTACTTGATTACTGTCATTTAATTTCAAATTGTCAAGATTTTTTGCTATTCACTGCCTCTTTACTTGGTATATTTTAATGAACTCCAATAATAGGATAAATGCTTCTTGGGTCATTGTGATATTAAGTGCATGAACCCTGTATGCAGTAAGATATGGTGTAATTATTTTTTTGCTCCTGTTATCTGATAGATTTTGTACCTTCAATTAGGAAACAGAAGAAGCTGAATTACATCTGTGAACAGATAGGATTAAGAGCTCCTGAGGCTGCTGTGTTCTCTGGGAAGACACAGCAATAACATACCGGAGAGAAGAGGGTCGATGAAAAAGTGCTTTTCAGGAGACAGGGACATAAATGCCAGGAAAGAGGGCAGCTAACCTTTCTGCTCTGGGGGATTTTCCAAATGGGGTCTAGTTTGCAATGACTATCCAGCAATTTAGACATCAAGCTATAGTAAATTGGTTTGGTTCATTATTTACCAAAAGTTGCAGCTGAAGGTAAAACAGAGCTACAGAATTGGTTCAGTGCTTTCAAGACTGTTTATTTTGGTATAAACTAAATGATATGAAAAGGTAAAAATATAAAAAAGAAAGTAATTTGAATCCATTTTTTTATTTAAATGAAGGACTTGAATAGAATGGAAATTTTTTTTTTTTGGTTGGTTGGGGTTTTTTCGTTTGTTTGTTTAGTTTGGTTTGGTTTGCTTGTTTGTTTGGGTGGGGAAGGTTCAGCCAGAAAAGAAGAAGACAGTAAAGCCCTGTTTAGCTGTTTTGGTTTCTTTTTCCCCCAAGGTATTCTCCCTTTCAGGAGAAGACTGGGTAACATGTCTACCTAGAAACACAAATGTACACAAATGTAGTACCCAGATCCATCAGTCTATTCCACTCTCGCAGTTCGTTGTTGTTAAGGGAAGGGCTTATGATCTTATTCTTTCTGCCTGTTTTCTGATTTTTCTTTCTCAGTCGAAATAGCATTTCTCAAATCATACTAATGTCAAAACTGAGACATTCTGTTGCTTTGCATGTATAGTACTGTCAGCTGATCAACATGAAATTTTCTTCTATAAATCTAGCTATAAGTAAATGGATATGAATTCCTGGAAAACACTGTACTGCAACAGTAGAGTGCTGTAAAGCACCATAAAAATTCTTCAGAACTGTGCAAACTAGAGGAGAGACACTGTTAGACTGAAGAAACAGCTGTGTGACCTGGATGTTATCAGAAAAAAAAGTTGTTAACAAATGGCTAACCCTGAGATACAGAAAACGGTATTTTGCTGTGCAGAGAGGTACTTTGTATGCATTCTTCTCAAAAATCTGTCTCAGTGTCAAAATACCTTCCTGCTCTTTTGTAATAGAAACTCAAACAGGTGTAGCACAAGTCTGTGACAATCTCTTGGAGGCTTTACTCCTAAGAAATGTTTTGCTCCCCAAAGGTTAATAGTTACTCAGGTGAGGGGGGTGCTGTTTCAGAGGTCCTTGTAACCCCTCTCTCTGCTTAAGTGATGTTCACTGTCAGGGGCCCAGTGACCTCCAACGTGGTTCTCTGGTTCTGAATAACAGCTGGTTGTGCTGCAAGTTTTAAACATTTCATGTAAGCAATCAGCTGCTGAAAAACATGCTTCTATTTTCCATATCACAAAATGAAAGAGTAGTTGGCTTTCTGTCCTCGTTTTTGTTTTCCTTTCCACAGTTGTGGATTTGTGTTTTGTCCACAGGCCAAGTCTGTGTGGTTCTTGGCAGGCTGCTCGGACATTCTTCTACTGAGCTTTTATCAGAGCATCTTAGTCTAGATTCTACATGAAATAATGCAGAAAAGCTCAATAAAGAGAAACCTGTACTACAGCCTTTAATTAACGCTGTGTGCGTGTGTGTGTAAGTGATAGGTGATAGGCGAGCTGCAGATGCAGTGTTTCATTTTGATGCTCTATTGCTTTTTTGCTCTGCAGTGACATTAATAAATAGATGCAGGCGAGCATTTTAGATTTCATTACTGCCTGAAACGCCTTTACTTTTTGGCTTGCCCCAGTTCATTTATGAGGTATCATCATGCTCAAATTAGAGAGAGACTAAGCTGTATGTCACTGCTGAGAATTATTGGATTATTCAGTTACTGTGAACAGTGCTCACGGAATAAAATATTCAAGAAATATTGAAGGAAAAATCCCTAGATAACCTAGCTACATAAAGGTTATATGTTCAGGCACGGTTATAGTCCCAATGTAAGGCAGGGGGAGTGGGATTAGGGCAAGGGGCAGCTGCAGGGTTGTGCATTGTGGCCGGTGTTATTTGGAGTGATGAACACTGCCCTGGCCCTTCTGGTAAACTGTCAGTGTGATTTAACAGAGGAGGGGAAAGAGGTTCTTGAGGCAGTCTGGGCTGAGTTCTCCCCAGAAGTTTACAGGGGTGCAGAAGTTTACAGGGGTGCTGATGGGTGCAAGGTGGTGTTCCCAGCCAGCCAGGCCTGGGGACCAGGAAAAATCCCATAAGACTACACTGATTTCTTTGTCACCTGGCAGTTCTGGGAAATGGAAAACAAATGGCACGTGGCTGATTCTTATATTTTCAGTGTGCTTCTCTTTAGAAAACGAACTTTTTTCTTTAGCTGAATGACTTAAGGCAGGAGTTAGTCACAGTTTCCATGCTGAACTGAGCTCTGGGTTACCTACAGCAGAATATCTTAATTATTTATATTGCCAGGCCTGCATTGGCATCAAGCATAGGATTAGGCTGTTTTGTTCATGTGTAGGCTAGAGCCACTGGTTTGAACCAAACATAACCTTATTAGGATTATGTGTGTACTTGCACTTCAAACTTTGGCCATCTTTCTCCCAGGAAATCTGTGTTTGTTTTATTTTAACCACAGCCCTTTCATGGTAATAAACATTCCTATTTAGTGAAGAATTTTAGATAACTGAGAATACTCTGGATGGTGAAAAGTTACCTTCAGTTGTCTAATAGACCGTACAGAAGTAGGAAAGTCAACAGCAAAATAAGTATTACAGGAAATCTAAGCATGAATTCATTCATTTTAACAATAATGTTGCTGTTTTACACCAAGCTTAAGTGAATATAAATGTAACTTACCAAAGAGTCACTGGCAAAAACCATCTGTGCAGGTTTTGCAAATCGCATCTGTGCTTAAACTAGCTCTGCATTCTAAGAAGAAGCAGCAGCAGAAGCAGCAGCAGCCGACCTTCAGCTGACTCCCAGCAGCATTTCCCCTTTCAGCAGCAGCAAGGAGCGGCCAGCGGCTCTGCTGTGGTTGTTTGGGATGGTGTTAGCACATCAGACCTTTTATTTTTACCATTAGCACGGTCTCCCCATGTTTGTTATCAGGAGGTGGTTTGGCAGGATAGTTCAGATTCGATGCTTTGAGCAGAGAAATGGTGAAATGAGCTAATTCTTAATAAGGCTAGTTATCCCTTCACTGTTATTTGCAGTGCTGTGGTTAATAGGGCATCAGTACTCAGTCCAAGAAGTTGAAAGAATGAAACAAAAAGCCCACTGTCTGTGTAGTGATGAAGGTAATTAAAAGAGAACGGGACTGAGGGGTTCCATATGATGTAAATCATTGTCTTTGGGCTTTTCTTATGCCTCAAGCCTTTTTCCCCAAATGAAGTGGACAAGTATTTCTGCTCTATAAATTTAGTTCACAACTTGGTGATGGCTTTTTTGCTCATCAAGGGGTGCAAAAGGTTTTTGTTATGGTCATTGATTTTCCAAGAAAACTTAATAATTTGCAGACATCTGCATTCATTTAGACGCACTGAAGGAAAAAGGCAATTTCATCTTGCTTCTTTATTTGTGATGGATGTCTGTTTTTATTTTTAAAAAAATTCACCCAGGGAACTGATCCTTAGGGAAATCACCGGAAACTATTCCATGTTAAATTTATAGATCCAAATATGTTATCCTTGGCCTTTCTCAAACTGCTCCAGTGGGGTGGCTACATGAATATCTCCAAAGGTAATAATATTGATGAAGTTAAAGTGATATGGAAAACTGGGTGGTGTAATTATTCATTAAAATTTTTTAAAGCTGCTGTGAGCATTGAATACCAGGTCATGCTAGCAGCTGCAAGACCGAGACACGCCAGTTTTGAGAGGTATTGCCTAAATGGTATTTATTTGAGAGACAATGACATAAGTCAGAGCTGTTTTCAGCATCTTCTGAAGGATCTTGAAGTCAGACTACTTGTGTTTTTTGTTACAATTATTACTAAACTTGACTCACACGGGCAGAGATCATTAAGCATGTTCTTAATGCTGCTCCCACCCCCACACACTTCCAAGCCAAGGTCAGAGGCCAGCCAGATAGCTGATTATTTCATCTCCCACCCTGCTGCACTGACAGTGTATTAGAGCGGCACTAATGTCTGTGCTAAGATTAGTAGCAAGCCACTTTTAATCTTAACTTGCAGTTGGACACATCTGACCTATAAAGCGTAGGTGATGAGAAGTGATGTCAGATTTAGTGGCTTTCCTCTGCTAGAGTGGAGATTGTCAATTTTGTGGCATTTAAAACTGTTTCTTCTCTGCTGGGAGTGATGGCTTAAGGCAGCAACTAAAGTCTACGAAAATGCAAACTGACCTGCAAATACTCGTCAGCAACCAGGCAGTTCCCAGCCTTAGAAGTGAGCACATTAAAGCAGGAGGCAGTCCATGTTCTCCAGGGCAAGGAAGTGACTCTCTCTGCTTGTGAGGATCAAGTTTATCAGGGTCATTAAATTCTGGTGTCAAATGTGGCTTTTAAGACATGATTTTTTGAATCAGCATGTCTGTGGAAAAACTTCAGAGCATTAATTTTTTTCTTGTTCCATATCACTTTCATAACACTGTGATTTCTTTTTTCAAATGGTGACACAAAATAATATGTTTGAGGCCAATGAGATCTTTCGATGAACACTTTCTTTTACATTCTGTGTATCTATAAAGTCCAGGCTGCAGCATCTCAGATACAAGTAAAAATGCAGAAAGTGTGTTTTGACATGACTGACTTACAAAAGTCATGTGTCTCCAAACTAATAATTGCATTAAAAACAAATTTTCATGTTCATTTTGCAAAATATTGCTGTATAATCCTGTGATCTTGCTTCTTTTCCAAAATACCACCATGCAACGCATGATAAAATTTCATCCTGTTACTTGTTTAATGGTATCACTTGAGTATGTGGGAATGTTTCTCAGTGTGCTACTAGGACTGAATAGTTTGCCAATATTATATCCTCTCTTTAGTTCATTCTCACAGTGATCTTAATTTTGTTACATGCTGATGTTGGGGTAGCTTCAAGCTTCACAGCCCAGGCCTCTCTGTAGTGAGCTGAGTGTTAGTGCAGACACACCTTTCACATGTATTGCACAAGTCTGCACCAGTGTTACCAAGAATTTTCCACAGGAAGCCTCTTAAGTTGTCAGTGGCTCACATGGTGTCATCTACTAAAAGATGGCCTCCTGTCAAATATCTATTTCAGTTTTTTTAAAGCCTGAATATAGAGCCAGATTCCTAGCCCATCTCAGACGTGATCCTGGTTCTCATGTGAAGATGCTGGCTGCAGGTAATCCCCTTCTGAGCAAGGAATTCCAGAGCATGTGGTGCTGGAAAGGTCAAACTCATTTGCAGGGAGTTGTGTTTAACTGTGCGATGCAGAAGTGAGCTTCATTACTTGTAATTAATCCTCACGGTTCCTGAATGTCAGTTTACAGACACAGCTGTGAAGGTAGTCCATGGAAGATAATTAATATTTGTTATTCCTGACTTTGAAAAGACTCTGGATAGCAGTGTTTATAAGTCCTTCCTACTGGGAGAGCCTATGAGGAAATTCCATGATTAAATCATCAGTGCTGTTGTCTCTGCCTTAAACTGTTGTTTTACAGTAATTACTGCCCTTTCACAACAGAAGGGCATGGGGTGATGTGGTGGAAGACACACGTTGGCAGATTTTCACAGTTTCAGAGAAAATGTCCTTCGGGGAAGGTTAATGCAGTTATTGGGCAGGTTAATGCTCTGCCATTCCCTGAGGGCTGTTCATTGATATGGGTACGGGGGAGTTCCTTTATAGTATTTTTATCACAAAACTATTAGGCTGCTCAAAGAGAGTGAATGAAATCTAAAAATACATGTTTTACTAACAGCAGAAATTTCTGTAAGAAAATATAGGTCAAATTCTCCACAGTCATCAGTGTGAAGTTAGAACAGCTAGTTGTAGCTGAAAGTAGAAAATATTCTCAATTCTGTGAATTTCACCTTGGGTTCAGATGAGATTGTGGCTCCCTATTTGCATAGCAGCCTCTGCATACAACCTCACCATTCTTTTTCTGTATTGTATTGTAGACTGAACTGAAAGATTAAAGAAGAGTGGTTTTCTTGCTTTGTAGGTCCATTATCAAACTGAAGACATAATCTTATTTCGTGTTTTGGTGTTGATGTGAAGCATTTTTCAATTTTATGTAAACTCTGCAGCTTAAAAATACTCACAAAGACTGATTTTTGTGCAATTTGATGATCTACAAACTGAGAGATTATTTAGTACCTCATACAAAATTTGACCCTCTATAGCCCAGCTTTTAAATTTCTTCCTTTCTGCTGTTTCTGTAGGAAAAGCAAATATACTAAAGGCTTCTTTAGATGCTGGAGTAACTAGAAAATGTTTCTGGATTAATGTAAACTCACTGGGTTTTGGCCAGTTCTTAAGATGAAGAATTTTCTGGTTTGAATCACAACTTTCTCTCATTAGGGTGACTCTAAATTACTGTGGAAAGAGGGAAAATATGTTAGTTTTGGGAAAATACTTCTGTTAGTGTAAGGGTTTTTTGAATATAAAATATCCTATTTGATATAATGCTGGCATTTTATATTGTATTATTTTATGAACTAGGGTCAAACTTCTTGGCTATGAATTAAAAAACTTAACTGCCTGGATTTTAGTGTCATCTTTCTGGCAAGTGTTCAGTGATCCAGTGAAAAAATTTAATCTTTTTTCTACTTCACTGGTTTGGCCATCATAAGCAATGTTATTAATTATGGGCTCTAAAGTAGCAGCTTTCTGTCTTTTGTGACCTAGTACTCACATTGTCAGAAGTGCTGCATTTGCCACCTTCATGGTACTAATTAGTATGTTTATAATGAGCCTCCACTCCAATGCTGTGATCCTCATCAGTCTGCACACCTGACAGCAGCTTGCATATCTCAATGCCAGACACAAAGTCAGGGAGCTCAATTCTCTGCCATATGGAAGCTGGCTATGAAAATCAACTTCTCTCTAATTCTATCCCAAATGTACCAGTGCTTTGAAGTGCACCCTTTCTTTATGGAAAATGGGTTACAAACATTGGAGAGCTTTTATGTAGGGGTTTTAAGAAGACAGGAGTAATAGTTTTGAGCAAGGAAAGAAAGAAACAGATAGATGGGGTAACAGTCCTAAACTCTAGTCAATGGAAGGATTTGATTTCCAAGGTTTGCTGCAAAGTTTGCTTTCAGAGTCATGTGACAGCTGTAAATCGCACAGGGTGCAGAGTTGTCATTTCTGCAGGGAAGTCATGTTTATCAGGAGTGGCTTGTTTGCCAAAGTGTCAAAAAAAGCTGACAAACTAAAACATCGTGTTGTCACACAAGGGATATGGTTGAAAAAAGTGCGTGGTGGAAAGTGACTGAAAAGCAAAAGAGGGAGAAGAAAAAACCTTTACCTGCAGTATGCTGGGATACTTCCATCCAGTGGTAACATTATGGTTTTGACAGTCCTCCTGACAGGATGGGTTGTCTTGCAATGAATGCAGCATCACCCAAGCAAGGTGGAGCAGGTGCAGGCTGAGCATTTGGGATCAAACTACAGTTGAATTTCTGGGGTCCCCCTGAGTGTTGACACATACCACTGGCTCTCCCAAATGCTGTGGTGCTGTGTCCTCTGTGCCACCATGATTTATTTGGATCCACAGAGATGGCTGGTCTAGTCCCACTCACCACCCGCCTCCCTCCTGCCACCTCACAGAAATTTTCTTCCACTGAGTTTGGGGCAGTGATGTAAAATATAAACTTCGCATCTGATTTATTTCTGTCTAAGAATTTAGAGGCATAGGACCTGAAGCTTGTTTTGCCTCTGGCTTAAAAATTTTTATGCTTGTCCTGCCAGACTGCTGCTAGGCAGGGGGTCCAGATCTCCTTACCCCATGTATTTCTCTTAGTGCTTTTTCTCCCTCTTCTTTCCCTCTCCTGCCACTGCTGGGGTTTGCCCAGCTGCACAAGGGAGCAAAACCAAAGAGAAATTAATTATACTTCATCTTGGGTTAATTTTCATATGTGTTAGTTCCCTGATCCAGCTCACTGCGCAGCATCCAAATATTCATGCTGGCAGGAGCAGAAGGGAGAGGAAAGAGCAGCTGCAGGTGGCTAAGGAGGCCAGAGCATCCTCTCAAGCAGCAACGCTGGTTTACACTGGGGCTTTGTGCTCCTCTGTCACAGCATGTTAGACAGAGCCACCTCAGGAGGGGGGTTTGTCACCAGGATGTTCCACTGAGGACTGGGACAGCCAAGGCACAGAGGTAGCAACCACTCACAGAAGGCTGGCACTGTCCTAGCCCACCTCACCAACGATTGCCATGATCACCTTCCTTCCCAATTTTCACTGATTTCTGGTTTTTTGAGTCATGGAAGATAGATAAATTATAGATTATAGATAAATTCTTACTCTCAAGACTTTTTAAAAGGAGCTGCACTTGGGAGAAACTTCTCTTAATAAGGTCCTGTCACTATTGAAATTCTTTTTAGAATATTCCAAATCCATAATAAAAAGAAAATCTGCTATTTTCCCTAATAATAACTTCTATATGTACTTAATACTAGGTTGTTATTCCTGGTTTTATGTTCTTATACTGTGCGAATTGCACTTTACTGTGTGTCACCTTTTATAAGAAATTCTTCTTTTTCTGTACATTTTTTTTGTGATATAATGCACTGTAGTTCTTGAGTTTTATAATTCCCTGGGGACTTTTTGAGTATTTAAAAGATGAGCTAGCTGTCAGCCTTCATACCTCTGCCTTTTTATCTGAAGAAACTATTGGCATCTTAATGTCTAAGCTCAGGTAGCGGAATACATTCATACAAATTTCATACGAAGCTTATGTTAATGTATATTGGATATGTAATAGTAATACGATTTCTTTAGGTAAATAATACATTTATCACTTGCAAAGCACAGACTTTGAGGGAGTTTCTTAAGGTACAGCAATAATATTGTGTTCTTGGGATTAGCTTGCTGTTTTTGTTCCTGTCAAAAGTGCAGGGTGTTTTGTTTCAGCACCAGGGATGCGACGTGCACAGGTGCTGTGCCTGGTGTATGTGCTGGATCCAGCACTCTGAGATGTGGGGTCTGCCCCAGAGCACTCTCCAGTTTCGACTGGTTGTCAGCCCTGGCACTGGTGAATGATCATCCTGGGGCACTGGGGGACAGCAGAGGCCTCTCTGAGGTCCCAGTGCCCACTGAACTGGGGATGGGTTTTTGCATTGACTGGTGGGGCTGGGAGCTGGGATGAGCTTTGGTAGCAACGCAGTGGGCAGGACTGGAGTGGAAGGAGGACCCCCAGGAGAAGGGATCATACTGGCCACCTCCCCTTGCTTCTAATGGATGATGTCTCTTTGCAAGTCCTGCCACAATCTGTGCGTATGGTATCTCCTCATGAGTTTATGTACATACATACCTTAAAGCCAGTCTGGAAGCTCTCTAACTTATTATTTCCTGGCCAGCAGTTTGTTAATGCAAAGTGTGTGCATGGGAATGCAGAGGGCTCTTGACCTGCCCAGTGCCTGGCAGCGAAGTTAAGTGAGCATGAAATCATTAACACAAGACTGCATTTGTTTGGAATTGCAGTATAACAGAACCCTCTTGCAGTAACCATAATGTTAATGGATGTAAAGAGGTTGCAAGTGCTTGGTGGAGTGGCATTTTTGGGTACGTGCTGTGCCCCATGCAGGCAGGGCTGGTCCCTCAGACCAGGGTAAGTGGTATCAGAGGATTTTCTTGAAGAATCTCCTTTCCACTCACATCCACCCTGGCAGCTTTTCACTAGGTCTGGCAGCTCTTTGCTGCTTTTATTCACAGATGAATTTGAAACTGACTTTTTGCTGAGAATCCACTTTTTTAATGCCATTAAAAATAATATCATTAAAATAAAAAGTCTTCATCATGTTTTCTGTTGATGCTTGCTCTGGGAGAAGCCTTGTTTAAAGCAAATCCTACAGAGGGTTTTGCAAAAGTCTTAAGAATGAAAAGTACTTAGTGAATGTTTTCCTCATTTAAAAAAAAATTGTGTTGGCTTGGTATAACTGTGACTTGGCCTGAAAACTCTGGATTTATTTGGCTCTGTTGGTCTTGGCTGCAGCATGTGTCTTCTGCTAATCTTGGAGAGTTAATGAATTAAGTGCAGTTACTTATTAAAGCAGCTGCACAGTGCTGACATTGCAGGGAGCCTTGCAGTCCTGGTGCTGGCCTCAGGAGGCAGTGGGGCAGGGGCAACTGGTGCTGGGCTTGCAGGGGCTGCTCTGGGGCAAGAGGAAGCTGTACCAAGGCCAGTGAGAACCATTCCCCAGCATCCATCTCTTTTTCACCACCACTACCTCCTTTCTCATCATTATTCCTCTGGTTTTCATCCTATTCTGCTCCATAGCTTACCTTGCACCTGTAAAAGGGGGTTCTGTGTGCCCAGAAGTGTGCATTCTTTTTTCCCAAAGTTGCATCTCTCTACCAATCCTGCCTGTCCCATATCCTTAGATGGTCATGATTGCAACAGAAGTGTTACTACTCAAAAAGATAATAATCACTTAATCTGCCTGCAAGTCTTGTGTTACAACTGATGAAGTTTTGCAGCAGCAGCAGCTGAGGGCTGCAGGACATCCCCCTGCATCCCTTGTTTTTCTCTGCTGTACCCCTTCAAGGACTTTATTATATGGTGCTTGCTTTTTCTTAGGAAATCGATCTTTCAGCGGGATGGTTTAGTCAGCATCATCTCTTTGGTGAAGCCTTGAAGAACTTCGCATGTCTATAGAAAGGGGTCTGGTTTACTTCTAATTTTATTGTCAGATGTTTTCACATCTAACAGATACATGCCCCCTGCATTGGTGCAGCCCCCGCATTTTTGTTGAGAACAGCAAAGCAAATGAGAAATTCTTTTACCTAGGAAAAAGTCTTGCTATGTTAAATACAGCCTTATAGTCTGAATCTAGATTTGCAATTAGATATTTCTATGTCTTTTCCCCCTAGGTTAAAGCACACTTTATGACTGGAAACCTCTTTCCTCTGTAACAACCTAAATGTTGTTAACGAGTCACCTCTGACCTCTCTTGGACAAATAAGAAAGTCTTCTGACACTGTTTCATTCCTCAGTCTCGGATAAATTTTGTGTCATTTTCCTGAATCCAGTCCTTCTCTAATCTGCCAATTCCCCTGATGGATGGGCAGCTGTTGGGACAGGGCACTGTTCTTGCCTAAGGACTTCACTGCTGCCATAGATCCTCATCCCTTATTCCTTAATCCTTGCCAGTACACCTGTAATTTTTCATAGGGCTGTAGGGGTTTATTGTAGTTCAGAAGAACCCTCCTTGTCAGGCAACTCAAGATGACTTAAAAAATTGGCACATCCACAGTTGTGTTTATCCCCCCCTCCCTCGAATTTTGACTCTTCTTCAGCTGTTACTGAAAATTGATTGGTATTTTCTTTCAGATCATTCATGAAGACATGAAGTAGTTTTGTAACCAGATCCCTGTAGACCCCATTAAAAAAGCTACGCTCAGATGATGAAGCCCATTTATGATTAGAGGGGTTTTATTCATGTGTATGAACTCATTGTCAGCTGCTTTTTGATCAATTTGGCATCAGCTGCATTGATTTTGTGTAAGTGCTTTTAAAAACAGTCAGGGTTGCTAGTTATGCATGCATCTGGGTGCTGCACAGAAGTCTGTCCTGGGATTGTAGATGGCTTCAGCCCATTGTTCTGTCAGAAACAGCAGCGAGTTTGCTTGACTAGACCTGTTTCCTGTAAAACCATGTTGATTAGAGTTAAATAATTATGCTATCATATTTTCATTAAGTGTGTAACTTGGATTGCTGTGTTTAGAAAGTAATGTTTCATTTGTTTTACAAAATACTTAGGATCCTGAGTCCATCCTGTAGTTTATTACATATAGGAAATACGGTTTATTTGTTTCTCACAGGCTTTCATCCATAAATTCAAGGGTGTGTGGAATGATGAACTGTGATTTACCAGCCAGGCCAGTCATGAGTGTCTGCCTTTTCTTTATTTCTCAATTCATGTCCTCAAAAAAAAAAAAAGTCATGATACATTATGGATTTTAAAAGCGTGTTTGTGTGTGTGAGTTCCCCTTAGTTCTCTCTTCTGTCATCTCTGTACTTGAGAGCTTGACAGACTGTTTTAGCATTACTGATTGCAATAACACACCAACCAAAATTCATCCATGAAACAGAACTATAGTGCTGATTTCAAAAGCTTTAACAAAAGGCGTCCCATCTGGATCATTTAAAGCTCTCGTATGGTTTGTTTCAGAGTGTGAAAATTGAAATGCTCCATTCTGAGAACCCAGAAGTGAAATTGGGTTTGATGTATAGTGAATTCAATAGTTGTTTTCCAACACACTTGTTTTTTCTGTTCTTCTTTTTTTTTGGTTAGTATTATAATTCATAAAGAATTGAGAACACCATTCAATTCCCTACAATATTTTTTTTGTTACCTTGTTTATGCTGTATTAAACCTTGAATGAGACCAAAATTTATGTGGTGGTGATAATTCTGGATTTGATACTACTCCAGACTATTTTATTTTATTGATTGAGACATTTATTATTTCCATTTCCTTGCTAGTTTTATGGTTACCAAATATATTTGCTGTTTAAAAGGCGAACAAAGTACATTGGTGTTGCACTTTACATCCATTGATCTGAAAATACTTTCCTGACATTCCTCACAGATGGAGGAGGCATTGTTTTCCTGATCCCAGCAGAAGTGAAAATTAGACACAGATAGGATAGATACGGGCCTCAGCAGCAGAGGAGAATGCTTCCTTATCCTTGCTTCTAACTTAACTTGTCCAAGTCTGTGACCTAGCACAGGGAAGTTGGAGAGAACAGACCTCTCCTGTGTCATCCTGTGACAACTTGCACCACACTCATGTCAGATAATTCTTTATATATTTTTTAATAGAGCAGATATTTAAACAGTTGAAATTTCTGTGCTTTATTCTGTCCAATGGCAGAAATTGGACACAATTTCAACCTGAAGTAGTAGCTCTCTGGCCTAAAATAAATCAGTGATGTTGCTGCAAGCTGAAATGGTATTTTGGTCATTGAGTGGTTTGCTTTGTGACTTAGGTTGACAGTAAAGCACAGCGAAAGGAACAGTTTTATATTTGAAGTGTTCCAAGCTTGTGCTCCCATCATCTGAAGAACAGAGGACTTGACAAAGAAAGTTGTGGACACATTGAGATGGCAGCCACCCTTCTGTCCCTAAGTTTACAGAGTCTGTTTTGGGAAATGGACTGTGCAGTCATGAGTACACCAAAAATGTCAGTCAGTGGTGTTTAGTAGAGAAGTCTCAGATGGCTCAAATTCAAGTGACAGTAAAGAACCTGAATATTGGAGCAATTAAATAGTTGTACATTTTTGTTAAACTTCCAGTAGCAAAATACTCATGTATCAGTTGGTACATGAACCCTGTGATTTAGTTTTCAGAAAGGAGGGAAATGGGAAGGTCACTTGGCAGTGCAAAACTACTTTAAAGCTGATTTTTTGGGTTCTATATGCTTGTAATGAGTGAGTTTCCTTTGAAGCTCAGTTTAAGGCAGGGGGCTGGGGAGGATGTATTTGGGCAGCATGGCTTGTCCCAGAACTGATGAAGGTAAGCAACAGCAAGGCACCAACATTTTCCTACAGCCAGTGCTCCTGAGACTCAGTGTCCAAGCAAATTTGTGCTGTCTCTCTCATTTCTTAATGCAACCCTGAAACAGAGGGAAGAGACCTGTGATGTGACAAATGGAGCTCTGGTATGAGTTGGGAGCAGCACTCATTTCAGCAGTACAGAAGTATTTCTGCCAGCTCCACATCTTTCCTTGCTGAGCTTTACAGTTTTGTTTTGCTGTGCACGTGGCTTCATGCCCTGTTGAAAAGCCTTTCTCCCTGCAGAACCACCCTCCCTGCTGATGCTTGCTGGAAGCATTTTGGGGTACTTTAGGGACATCCTTGGTTTTCAGTATGGGGGGAATGCACAGATAGCACAGGGAAGTGGGAGAGAGTTTATCTGAGCATGCAGTGATGACTCGTTTACTTGTCCAGTTTCTTCTTTGCTACTGCAAAAGAGGTATGGTGACACTAGTTTCTAAATTCGTTGCTCTCATTCCAAAAGGAGAACATTAGGTAGATTTATATCAGATCCTCCTGAGCATATCTCCTTTTTAAAATGTTAAGACCACAGAAAAAATATGATTCCCTTAAAACAATGTATCTAGCCCATTAAGGCTTTCAAGGTATTTTGTCTTGGACAATATTAACAGGTGTGCCCAAAGAAGAGATGACTTGCCGTGTCATTTGCATTGCTGTCTGTCTTAGTGGACACCCTGAAGAGATCTTTTTTATGTTAAGGATAGTTGCTCCCACATAGTAACATCGTGAGTTCAGTGTTTTTCATGTTTTCTGCAAATACAACAATGTTGTTGATACCATTCTTGATGAAGGAAGAAGCTGATATTACTCATTTATGCACAGATGATCTCCTTTCCTCACCTCCCCTTCACCAGAAGAAGTATATAAAATACCACCTGGGTGTTTTTTAAGTACAAACTTTCACGTGGTTTAAAAAAGTGGGATATTACAAACTGATACCTTTTCATCTATGGATATCAATGAATGGATGGCATTGTGGCTTTTTCCCTAGCAGCTGGCAGAGAAAAGAAATTGAGGGAAAGCAAGGTCAGTGATTAGAGAGAATAGCCTTGACCTCTATTCCAGACTTAAGTGAAAAAATATGAGAAATACCCCCTAAATGGCCAAAGCCACCTGTGGATAAGTGGTGACTGTGGTAGTTAAGCTGTCATTCATGAAAACTGAAGAAAGGCAGAGAGATGGCTGTTTACTTTAAACATCTTAGGGAAGAGAGGATTTCCATGACAACACAGAGTTAAATGCTAGCACTATATAATAACAAAAAAAAAAGAGTGTCTTTCAAGATATTTCACTGAGTCTCCTGATGGAGTTCCTCTGTCACCTAAACAATTTAAGTTTAGGATGTTGAACAGGGCATGTATGAGAGGAGTTAGCAGAAAATCGTTGAACCTGTGGAAATGTGCTACAGCATCAGTACCTTGCCTTTATGGATCAGAAAGATCAAGAATTTTTGCCAGTGATTTACTGTCAGATGTGGGCATTTCTGTTCCAAGATTTACCCCTCTGCACAATGCATTAGATGCTTCCTTTGCAGAGATGTGCAAGGAGTGAGCAGGCATTGGAAGAGGGAACAGGCTGCCCAGGGAAGTGGTGGACTCACTGTCCCTGGAAGTGTTCAAAAAGTGTGTAGATGGCACTAGGGACATGGTTTACTGCTGGGCCTGGCAGTGTTAGGTTAATGGCTGGGCTTTAAGGATCTTAGAGGGCTTTTCCAACCTTAATGACTGAATGATTCTCTGATTTGTGTCCCACACAAATCATAAACAGTGAAATGACCCCTGTTTTAAAAACTAAGAAATTCCCAGACATTTTTGTATAGTGGTTTTGAAGACATCACAGCCATGGTTTTTTTTGAAAAATAATGTTGAGATAGGCAAGAGAGTAAAAATCCACAAAGTGAAATGTAGTCTGGTACATGCTGTCCATCCTGTGTCATTCCAGACATCTGCTGTATGGGAACAATTCTTTTATAGGAACAGTGACAATGGCCTGACCTGTGACACGTAGTTTAATTTTCCTATGACAAATTTAAATAACAAGATGGGAAGTTTGGTGCATTTATGTGTTATGGAATACTGGTGAGAATAAGGCAAGATAAGACTTTTACTTATCAAGGCAAAAGTGTTTTCCTGCCAATGTTTTTTCACACTGTTGTTGTCAGCCCCCAGAGTGAAGGAGTCAGGGGAAAGATCTGTATCAGACCTTGATGAACATCTTTCATTCACTTATCAGTTGTGGGAGGGGTAGCGAGACCTGGAGATATGTGTGTGGTCAAACTTCATCCATGTGCAGGGTACCTTGCTCCTTCCCAGCTGTCCCAGGCTCTGTCTAGAAACCTTTACCCTGCAGTTGCTCTCCTGGTATAACCACAGTTTCACCTTCACATCCTTTAAGGTGGAGACTCTTACTCTGAGTCAAAGACATCAGAGAGCTGCTATTCGTGACACATTTAACCACCACCATACCATTACAGTGGCTGGACAACTGCATAGTAAAAATGTTGTCAGTTGCCAATTCTTTTATCTGCCAGTTGTTTTAGTCCCCTTTTTCTCAGGGAAAGATTTCTTGGAGAGTGAAGGGTGATTTTACTTTTGTGGGGCTGTACAGCCGCTTAACTCCCTTTATGCCTGTCAGGTGGGTGCTGCATCTGGCCCTGTCCTCTGGTCTCTTCTTCTCTTTTTTTTTTTTAACCTCCTCTTTCCTATTTGCTACTTTATTTTAATAGTCTGGTGTAACTGGCCAAGACCCGCAGCATGACTGGAATACAAAGACAAATTAGAAGCAGTGCTTTCAACTTTCTGCCCGTGAAGTTTGCCAGGTCTTGCTGAGACAGATAAGGCCATATTAACTCTCCTTAATGGCATTTGCTAAATCCTAATTTGCGAGAGTAAAAGGTGCCCAAGGAAAAGCAGGTATTCCTCTTTGTGGGGATTTTTCCCCTTTGTGCTTCAACTTAAAGGATTTTCAAAAACAACCTAAGGTTAACTACAACTCTTTATTTGTTCCCCAAAAGAATTGTAATATCCTTAAATACCACTTGAATTAACTGCGGTCTGTGGATACATAGATATATGGATATATGATTTCTCCTTTAAAAACAGTGTCATTAAAAAGAAGATATTTAGCATTTTTTAACTTGTGCTTTAAATAGAACCTAATTATTTTATGTGACATTTATTTGTTAATGTACTAAAAGCTTTGTGTGTGTGCATTGCTTATTTAATAGGAAAAAAAGCACGAAGAGCTTAATATAAAATCCCAATCTGCGATTAATAGCACATTTATTCATTCTTTAGTTCTCTGACAAAGAGCAATCAGTTGTGAAAAAAATGGTTTAAATCAAGACAAAGAAATTCTTTCTTGCCCCAAAAGAAAGAAAAAAACCCATGCATCTTGTTCCAGTGTTTTCTCTTTCTCTGTGTCACATTTCATCTTCAAGCTCTGAAATAAAAGCAAATGAGATAAAAGCCTGGGTTAGAAAACCAAAGAGGAAGGGTGAACCCACTGCCTTTTTACTCAGTTGAAGATAATTATACCACTAACCCGAGACGTGAGAGGCTCAATTCCCTTTACTGCCTGGGGGAACTTGAACCCATTTCCAGGAACAGTTCCTATAAACGTGAATGGGAGCGGCTGATCCCAGAATACCCTTTTTGCTTTGCCAATGGTGTTCCCACTTCACAGAGCTTACTTAAATATTCATTAAATGAGGAAAAAAGCAAGCTGTCTGCAGCAGAGGTGAATGTAGAGAGGTGCTCTGGGAGCCTGTGGTCCTTGCCTCACCAGCTGCTGCCAAACAGCCACCACTATTGCATGGGGGCTGCAGCATCACTCAGACCCCAAAGCTGTCCCACTTTGGGGGCTGGAGGTAATGCACTCCCCTGTGCCCACAGACTTCTCTATGCCATCCAAGAAAATCTGGGGTCTGTAGGACACAACCATGTTACTGTGAAAGGATGCTGCAAGAGTGGTGGTCGTGCATTCACCCATTTCCTGTCAAGAGGGGCAGCTGTGCTTCGGTGTCGTGCTGCAGATGGAGGAAGCTGAGGTCTGCTCTCTGCACAGGCTGGTGCTGCCTGCCCATAAGGTCTTCAGCTGGGGGATGGAAGGTTCTGACCAAGTCCTGCTCAAAGGCACGAAATTGGCCATTGCTGCTGAGAAACCCAGCTCTTGTACAGAAAGGGCGTTTCCTTCTCTGGCCTTTTCCCATAGCATTTCAGGAATCTGTGTCTTTGCTGTCTTTGATTTTATTAAATGCATCTGAACATCAAAGCATTCTGGAAACAGTGCCGTGAAAACTTGGGTGGGCTTTTTTGTCATTTTACATAAGGCACCTTGAAACTTCATTTCTCAATAAATTGCTACGTGTCCCAACCCTAATTAACTGATTATTATTGCAGCAGTGGTCAAGGGCTTTAAAACACTCTGGGTAGGAAACATCTCTCCCAGCTTTATCAGCACATTATATCATCCAACTCTAAACCTTATCTTTGCACTGCTCTTAATAACTGCTCTGCTTTACCCATAAATACACAACCCTTTCCATCTATATAGTCCCTTCTACTTGGGGGAAAAAAAAAGTGAAAGATAGCATGCTGTTACTTTGTAAGTCCTTTATGGGAGTGAGACCTGCAAATCATTGCTGCTGGCTGCTCTTATGGACAGGTGGTCACTTCTGGCTCCAGGGACTGCAATTCTGTATGGGTACCTTGTCTCACCATATCATTATCCTCATCTCTGTCCATTTGCCTCCTGCTTTCCTTGACATATTTTAATCTTGCTTCTTGCTCTGATTCTGTAGCTAAGAGGAATTCAATGCCTCCTTTGCAGTTCCAGATGTTACATCAGTAAAAATATTTTCTAATGTGTTTTCTATTCTGAGTACTTAACACAGGGAGTTACTTCTTAGCTTTGTGTTTACATGCAATCTGTAATACCTCTGGAAATAACAATGGCTGCTAATATCATTTATTGATAAAATGAAAGCATTAACAAAGTTCATAGGGAGTTTCACTAGTATAAATAATGTAAATTCATTATTTACATGCAAATATTTTGGGGATGTTTCTGTTTCTTATAATATTATCAGTATTTTGTATACTTCCAGGTGTTCTGTCCTCTGATTTATCATCACTGTCTTGGTGATGTTAAAAAAATAACTATTGCAAAGTTTTGTGGGGGCAATATTGCAAAATATTGCAATATTTTGTGGGGGGGAAAAGTATTGCTTACATATCGAACTTCTTTCTCTTCCTTTGAAACCCATAGAATAAAAGGCTTGGTACAGAAGCACAAATCTGGTCTACTGCAATCCAAACCATATACAATGATGCCTTTAAAATAAGTTTGATACTGGAATCAAGTCAGATGAATGTAAACTAAATGCACCAGTTCATAAAATAAGTAATTAGCAGTTCATCTCTATGAAGAAAAAGATTTTAGCTTAATAGAGTCACTCTGCTCTCAGTCAGCTGTATTTAAAATAAAATAGATCAAAATCAGATTTAGGATCTTCAGAAACTGAAGTTGATTTATTCAAGTCAATGGAGCCACCTACAGATTTGACCCTGAATATCTGATAAGATATACAGCCCAAATTTTCACAAGCATCTATATTAGAAATGTGTTTGCAGTGCAAATCATGTTTTCTAATAACATTTATTTACTGGTAGAGTGGATTTTTATAAATGCAACCTTCAGAGAGGTGATGCCTATTCCTATGCTTTGTCACTCCCATACTGCTCACTTCTCAAAGCCTGGCTCTTACACAGCCAAAGACCTTTATATGCAGTACTTGGTTTGACAGTGAAGGGTGGCACTGAGACAAACCTGCACCTGTCACGCCTGAAGGAATTTCACTCACTAAGGAATGAGATAAGCTCTATTGTCTTTCCCAATATTTGGACGTAGGTAGGACACTCTTAAAAAAAAACAAACAAAAAAGAAACCAACCCAAAAGTTAATATTCTGACAGCTTTATGGAGTGCGAGATTGCCATGAAAATTCACTCTGGAGGTTAAAAAGCTGGGGATAGCCATGGAGAGGTAGGTGTAGATTTAAGAGGCCTTAGCTGCTTTTTGCAATTACAGATGTGAACAAATACCCTCTGAATGGTTTTCACGAGGAGTCTGGGGATCTCTGGAGACTCCTCGTTATCAGCAGATGAAATCAGAGCTAAACCTACCCACCGGCCAACCCGGACTGATATCCTGCCCTTCATCTCTTCAGACTGGCTCCTCTATCCTGTGCCAGAGGCAGTTTGAGCACTTTGGAGCTTTGATGAATCCTAAATATATAGTCAATACACTAACTGTGCTCAGCCACCAGCACTATGCTTTCATTAGAAAGAGCTTTCATAGCCAAAAGTGTGATGCTTTGACAGAACATCACCTAATCAATTTCTCATTTTTCAAAGTAAAGCATGCAGGCTATGCTATGTTCTTAGTTGCTTCCCACTTTGTATAAATACTGCCAGTTGTCTAAAAAAAAAAGAGAGAGAGAGAAAGAAATAAAATGCTAATGCCTTGATTAGCATTTTTCACTGACCTGTCTCTAGTGGCATGGACAGCAGAGGAGCTGAGGAGCAAAGATCAGGGCTCAGTGTGCTCAGCTCCTGGAGCACCTCCTCTCCATTGTGCTTGAATTCTTTCCACTGAGCCCAAACAGGGTTTTGCTCTTTAGTACAGTTTAGGCTTCTGTCCAATCGGTCCAGATTGGCAAATTTTAGTCCAGATGGTTATGATAGATATGGTACCCTCTCTTTTAATCTCAACTAAAGAAGTTTTGACAAAGGCCTGTGAATTAAGTGGGCTATGAGTAGCAATGACTGCGTGAATTTCACATTTTTGCCTAGTCCATCTGCCAGGCTGAAAAGAGGGAAGGCAAGCAAGCCGTTTCAGTATAAATTAGTGTGCCTGAATTGCACAAATCCAATTAGTTAACAGGCAGGACATTTCTCTGCTATTACTACTATACTAAAAAAAATTCTCTTTGGCAAAATGCACATTGAGTAGTAAATCTTTCCTTTTCAGGCTGGCAATCCATTTGGTACCTTTGTCCCACATTTACATGGAAATTTTACTCCCCTTGAACACAAAGCTTTTTCTCTCAGCATGCAAGCTGCATTAATTGTCAGTAATGTAGGCAGAAATATATTCCATAGCATTATATTATCAAAACTGAATGCGATTAATAGCCTGTCCTGTTGTTATAAGGAGTTTGGCACCGTGTGTTTTATCTGTCAGCGAGATGACTGTTTATATTGTTTTGGGGTAACTGGCATAATAGCCTTTAGTATAATTGCTTATCTGAATGCACACAATTAAAACTATTTTCTGGGGGGACTTTGTGCTTGAAACTCATTTGGGTGGATGCTTTTTTTTGCCAGGAGGGAGAGGACAGCACAGTGTGCTTCATGTGATGCCTTAGCACAGCTCTGCCTGCTGAATGTGGCCCTTTTTCAGTGACAGTCGCCTTTCATAATAACCGGTTGCCTTTCTTTTAACACTGTCCTGTCAGTCCTTCCTACTTCCTCACAAGGAGCTGGTTTGCAGCCCTCTGAAGCTGGTGAAGTTCCCATGGCTTTGAGTCACACCGCAGGAGCCCAGATCCTTCCCTCCTTGCTGCTTCCTCTTAAGCACAAACATCCACAGCTCCTAGTCTCAGCCCCCTAAAGATTCTGGCACTTGGTTCCCAGAAGCACTACTGTGGACCTACACTTTTGTTCTTCTGATGTCATTTTATTTAACTTCTTTTATAGAACTGTAAGGGCTGATAGAAGTGCTTTCTTCAGGCATGGGCTGTGTGTGGATCCTCCTCCATAAAAGCACTTTGAATCTGATTTTCAGCAGATAAATTCAACTGGCCTCTGCATGGTGGAGAAAAAAAAAACAGTAATACATTCTGGTATTTATGCATATTTAAAAACATTACTTCAAATGGGTATTAATAATAAGCTATAAGTACTTCATTAGGAGAATGAAAGTGGGGAAGCAATTTACATTCAGTATTCAGCAGTAGCTTTGCAGCTGAAATGCCAACGAGATTTCATGTTGGAGGTCCATTTTCACACTTTATGAAAACAGAGATCACACTAATAAAGCATGAAGTTGGATATGCTGTAAATACGATAAGTTTATTGCAAGTCTTCAAAATTCATGTGTGTCCCAGTGTCCATACTGAAGCTTATTTACCATAACAGGTTTTTCAAATAGTGAGTGCATTAATTTGACTGCTTAAAGTTTCTTAATCCCCTCCTATCAAATGCTTTAAGAAAGTAACAACTTAAAAATATCTACATGCAAAAAACTGTATTTTGTCAGCCCTTTTGATGAACTGCTGCTTTTGAATAGTTGAATCTTCTAGTCTGACAAAATGTTAAGATTATCTAATGCAGATTATTTTTAGTTTCAAAGAGAAAAATATTGATTCTTTGTTGTCTTCTCTATTTTTCAGTCATGCACAAAAAACACAGAAATATGAGTATTAAATAGTCTTTTAAGCTGTCACCCATTAATATAGAGCTTTTTAAAATTAAATTGGAGATCAATAAGAAATTTAATTTTAAGAACATTTCTTGACCATGTCAAACCATTTGAGTTTGTTGGTATCTTAATGGACCTTAATGGAGACATTTTAAAAACAAGAATAACTTGCTGAAGCAGTTGGTTATTTTTAACACACACATGCTCTGCTTGCAATTGTTTTTTTATTGCTATGGGAATAGCAGACAACACTAACAACAACAAAAGATCAAGATTCAACAGATTTGTTAAATAAGAAGGTTGTTTTGAAAATAGAATTAGGATACAGCAGAATCTAACTGTACATTTCCTGTAGAGCAGTTCTTCTTCAATTACTTAATGCAGTCTTGTTTCTCATAATGTTATTTGTGAAAACACATGATTATTTATAGAATGTTTTTGTATTAAAGCTGATAAAAGTTTTAGAACATGTAATTATTTGTTCTTGATACTGCATGCTGCTTTCATGTGTAATTTCTAATAGTAAGGTGCTCTTTAATATGTCTACAAATCCATGCTTGGAAAAGCATGTATACGAAGGGTAGGTTTTCAGAAGGATTTATGTACCAGCCAAGGTGTGTTCCTGGACCGTGAAATCTCTGTTTGCAGGAGAGCCATCTCCATTCACATAAATACGCCAGACATGTGGGCTTCTGCAAGTGTCAAGCTAGGCAAGGCAGTGCTGGGTCAGTGGTGTGGGGTCACTCAGCTTTACGTACCAGGGGCAACATCTGCATGGGCCAAATGCCTCCAGTTTAGACAGTTCTTGCTCCCTCTGTTCCCTGTCCCCCAAAACCTGAGGGGCCCTTTAGGAGCAGACTGGCCACATCCTCAACATATAGCCCTCAGCCCTAAATCTCCTGTAAGCTCCAAATAGTCTGTGGTGGTCCTGAGACACAACTATTGTTTGTTGCACACCTTTTTAGTTCCAGGTTTCTGGAAGCGTCATCGTGCTGCTTTGGTAACCAGAAATGGAGTGCCTGTGTTCAGCACCTTGGGACCGTAGGAGGAAAGCACATGCACCTCTCACAAGAGAACACCATGATGATGTATGTGCTGATATGATGTTAGAGGGGGAATGCTGTAAGGAAGACACAGACAAATGTGGGGTAGTCTTCATCATGTCAGCCATAGAGGATGGAGCAACATACCCCAGAACTGTGTCCAGGGACTGTCTTGAGGAGGCCAAAACAGCAGGCAGCAAAGGGGAGTGAGCCTTCAGGAGCCTGCACTTGGACTCATTCCCTGGCCTGATTTTCTTTAAAAGTATAGTCAGGCAGTTCTGAATGACAGCAAAGCAAATGTACGGAAGTTCTCTCTACAAAGAGGGAAGCAGGAGAGTGCAAGGAGCAGAGGATGTTTGACATCTGCGTGTTCAGGTCGTGGAAAGGTTCGAGTAAATGTGTGACAGGTTAAATTAATTTAGGTTTTTCTATCAACATGTTTGGTCAAAATTGCTGAGCTAATGAGGCTAGTTCTTTTACTTTTATCTCTGGCCAAAGTGACCTCAAATGTAAAGAATCACATGGTTGACAGTTGGGTATCGCTTTAATGTTGTATTGCAAGGTGAAAGAAGAAGGCTGAAAAAGTGCCTTCAGAACTATTTTTATGAAAACAATAGAATTTATGAGGAAAACATCTGCTTTCATAAGAAAATGAAAAAGAAAAGAGAAAAACTTGAAAACTGGAGCCAGTTGCTCCAAAGCTGTCCTGCAATGCCGCAGAGCTGTGGTAGTTTGAGTGCTCCATGTTCTCAGCCCTTTGGTGAGCTGTATTCCTGGCAGGGCTTTATTTCCCAAGAGGTAGCACAACTCTTATGATGTGCAGTATTACACTTCCTTTAAGGACAGGACTTCTTTTAAATACCACGTGGTAGAGATGGTGTGAGGTGTGTTTTGGTGCTCTCAGTCCACAAAGTCTAGTCAATTCACAAGTTTAATGCTTTTAAGCACCCAAGATGGACAGTCTAATAGCACAACTCCCTAACAAGGCTTGGCCCCAGTCTACCCTGGGACTTCCAGCATAACTTCGTTGAGCTGAGCCATGATAAGGTACAATTTGTAGCTGGCAGAGCTTTGCCAGCCAGAGCTCCTGGAGAGGGCAGAGCTTCACTGCCAAACCTGCTGTTGGAGGAAGCTGGACCGGCACTAAAGCAGCTTGGCCCCAGTGCTAACCGCATCTGGGGGAGAAGGTTGTTAGTTTGGGAGAACGGTGCATTCTACACCCAGCTTTCCACCCAGCACTGCAGAGAGCATGATCTGTCATATTTCATTTATCACATTAAATCATAGGCTGTTCTGTCTCCTTGATCATACTCCCTTTCAAGGCAGCTGTACTAGACATCACCTGCACTGGCTAGCACAACACCCAAAGATACTTGAGGTGGAGGCAAGAACATTAACAACAACAACTTGGTTGTTGTAATTTGCAGTCTTATCATGCTTTTTTTGCTCAGCAGTGTCCCTGACAGGTCCCATACACTGTGTACAGCTGGCTATTTTGGTTCTATGCCAAATGAGAATTTCCTGGTGTTAAAAGAATTCTCAGTTGTCTACTTTCTGGGCTTCCAGAATGGTACAAATCATGTTTAACTTGGCTGTAGAGCTAACACTGAATAAATACCTTGAAACAAACCCATAAATTAGAAAGTGATAACTGAGTCTTGTCCACAAAATTTCAATTCAAACTCTTTTATAGAGCCATATTGCAAGGATGATCACTATTTCAGAATGGGGTGCTAACATATATTTTTTCCTCAGGCACAAAATGGTCGTGCTTCCCTGTCTAATTCCCTCAGAGGAAAAACAGAAACAGGCAAGAATCTCTTCTCCTGCATCACTGTAATTCCAGGCAAACTTCATTTGCTGGAGCAGGATTAATCCACTCTGTACGGACTCAACCCTAGTCATAGTCCAGCCTCTTATCTACAATAAAGGCTGCTATGTAATAGCTTGTGAAGAAGTAGAATAGAGGAACAGAATTTGACAAACAAAACCTCCCTCAAATCAGAAAAGTCTTTGCTTATGTCCTTCTAAAACCTTCCCAGCACCTGTGCTGGGGGGAAAAAATAAACTGGTTTGCAGGCACAGTTCCCAAATTACAGCAGTCCAGAAGCACTTCAATGCTGGATTTTGCTCCTCCGTTATGTTTTGGCAGCATCTCTGAGCAAAGGTGCCTATTTCCTAAACAGATAAAGCTGCACTGCCAACTACAGGGTTTGTGGCTTGGCAAGTCCCATTCTGGCTGCCAGCTGCCCTAATGAAACTAATTGGAGGTTCATTTGCTATGTGATGGGAGAAATGTTGACTTTTAGGCACAAAACTGCAGCAGGCTGAACTTAGATGTCTCTTAGGCATTATTAAGTGCTTTTTGGTACTATGTCATCTCTACTGTCATGTCCTTTATGCATGATGCAGTATGTCCCCCTTGCACTGGAAGATGTCCCATCGTTATAAAGGATGTGCCGCTAGGCAGCCTTGCCAATGTGGGCTCTTGGTCACAGATTATATCATACAGGAGTCTGTGTTACACGTGCTGATGGGCCATGAAACAACAGCAGCAAGTCCAGACATCCCTGAATTTAAATATTTAAATACAAGACCAAAAGCCATTTATGGTTTCCTTGATGTTTGAAAGGCAAGTGTCAGCCCAGCTGCGCCTCAGCCCCGCTCCTTGTTCAGCACTTCACAAAGTGCTTTGTGATCTGTTTCGGAGCACCTGGGCCCATGCCAACCAGGTGCTTTCAGGGGTAATCTGTAATCCGTGCAACCATCTGACCAAAATGATTACATGTTGTATATCCTGTCATTACGTTATACAGATCAGCAAGGGGAAAGCAGAACATTTTTCTCCCAGCACCCCGTACTGCATCAAACTTTTCTTTAGGATTGCCTTGCAGTCAGACTGGCATGTTCTGCATCTGAATGAAATAGAAGGTGAGTACTGGGAGGCCCTGCTTTGCACCCTAGCCATGTCTAGAATGGCCAGCAAACTCTTTAATTTTCCCAATCTGAAATCCTGTAGTTGGATAAGTACTGCCAGTCACTGAAACATCTTACTACAAATAGAGAGAGAGAGCGCCACAGAAATGATGCTAAGGGCAAATTCGTGGAGAAAGGCAACAACGTCCAAACCCACCTGTTGAAAGGTAGAAACAACATGCCATAGTCTGATGGATGAGATTAGAAAGACCTGACTTTTCACCCTATTGTTAAGGCCTTCATTCCTTAATCTATCTCTCTAGGTCTCCTTCAGTTGGCATTCCAGACTGTGCACTGCTAGATATCAAAACTCTTCAGCATGATATGGAGTCCTGAAGGTGCCCATCAGCACTGGTTTGTGTGACAGGGTACCACATGCCTGCCTGTAATGACCACTGTTGGATGATACGGACAGGCAGGACCTGAGACCTGCCACTGATGTAACAACATGGTTAAAGGAGACAGCATATTTGGCTGCTATAGGAAAATGGTTAAAGGGGTTGGCAAATCATATAGGATTATCATAATCAGGAGATGTGTGTTGATTCATACTTTGTCCCCTGCTCCCCATGATCAACATGCTTTTTCTCTTCAGATGTCTTTTCAGTTCTCCTGCTGCAGCTCTTCCACATCTTTCCAAGTATTATATTCTCCTGGCGTGAATCATGAGCCTTGATCTCCCAGGGTCCTGTGTGGGTCCTGTCTCCACAATGTAATGCTGGACTCACTTTAGCACAGCCAGTATCAGGTTTTATAGAACACTGAACAGTTCGGTAAGAATCAGTTTGGAAAATTGCTGGCAGGAGATTATGTTTAGGACCCTTCCCTCAGACCTGAGAGACTGATACTCAAATGCCTAGGCTGAATTAGTCAGAACAGGCAACTATACCTGGCTGTTCCTGTTCTGATTTAACACCCTGACTACTGAGTTGTTGTGAAAAACACCAAACCCCTCAGTTTTGCTTTAAAACAGGATGGGGAGAAAGGTAGATGCTGCCTGCTTTCCTGAAGAGGCAGAGTTTTCCCAACAACACTCTGCTGATCTTACTGCAGGCAAGGGTGGGAACATTTGCTTCCAAGTTGGCTCCAGCACTCAGATCCGTGAAGATTTTAAACATCCCTAACTATGTGTAAACAAAATTTGCCTAAATAGAATCCCTCCCTCATCATCCTGACTTCATCTACACATGCAGCTTTAGTGGTGTGACTTTTCTCTTGGCTATGGCAGTAAAAATGTTACCTGTGTCCTTGGACAGGGAAATGTTTTGAATTGTGTTGCTCAACATGGAGTAGTTGAGACATCTGCAGCGATTTTTCCCTTATGTGTGTCTGTATGTGCACAGTAGATTAGAGATCATGAAAATAAACAAAATGAGAAAGGATCTAGAAGCACTGCAATAGGTGACCATGTACATGAACTGCAAAATTTTTCACATCAAGCTCATGACATGGATTTCCTTGTTGTAGTCCTTTCTCACACTACATTTTCAGTGCTGAGTGGATAATGTTTCCAGCTGGTGACAGGGGCATTTTCTCATCATAAACCAATATGCATTTCGTTTCAGGCAACCTTATGTTTTTACAAGATACAGTTTTTCTTCTCAGAAGTCTATTTGATAGTGAATTTGAATAAGGGTGTTTTAATAGTACATGAAGCATGTGGGTAGCTTTGCTTGCTGTGTTTTAGAAGAAGCTGCATCTTCAATTTAACGGACAATGCTGCACTTCAGTAGACCATTATATTAGTCCACTATTCCTAACATAGCAGTCGCATCGAAATTGTATTGCTACGTTATACAAGTATGGTTAATTAAACCAAATTATCAGCCCAAGTTCACACAGTAGCTGTGTGTGGGTAAAGAAGAAGCAGTGAGTTAGAAAAAATATATGTTCTAGAGAAAAATAAAGCAGAAAAGACAGGGAAGAAATGGGCACAGTTGAAGAGATGTCAGGAGAGCAATTGGATGGTGACCGCCAGTGCTGCAGCCTGACCTGTACTCTCTGCCCTGCAGCTGTGCAGAGTAATTAGGGAGTCTGTTAATTTTTTGTATCATTATTACAGTAAAAGTCATACCTTACCACATGGAGCTAAAGAGGGATAGTACAAATGAAGCATAACTGACAGTTTTTAAGATAAATGTTCATCAAAGGTTTACTTAATGTCTCTGAAGTGCAAAGCATAATAAGGCTGTGGGTTTAATGTGTCTGGAGTAAAAAATATGTATATCCTCTGCACTATCCTTCTTTTCTGCTCCAGCTGGCTTTTAATGCACTGTTGAAAACAATCAAGTATAAATAGTAGTGCTTGAAAGAAAAGTTGATATTCAGACTGCAACTGTGTGGGACTACAAAAATTACTTGTTGGGTCTTTGATCATATTCCAAGGAGGCATGAGAAACCACAGCAATAGTGCCTCTTCCTGTTGAGCAGGGCACCCTCAAACACAAGAAGGGCAAAGCAATGTGGGAATCCTCTGCAGACCTTTGCAGAAATCAGGGTCCCAGTATGTTGCCTGATGTGGAGTTGCCTGCTGTCGTTCAGCACGCTGTTATCATTTGAGTTTTCTTTTTATTTGACTCATTTAAGTCTAGTACCTGTGCTTCAGGGAATAGCTGGCACTTTTGAGTGGTAGTTAAAAAAAAACACTTTCCTTTGTACTCTTTTTATTGGTGCCTGTTGACCATAAACCTAAAAGGGAGAGTTCAGTCTGCCACCAGTCTGTTCTTTAACACTCCATGCATGGCATGACACATTCGAACTGAAAATGAACCCAAAGGAATCCCAAAGGCACGGATTATCTTTTTGGGGGGAGAAAAAAAAGGCTTTAGTATACTGAACTGTTTCATGAAAGGACTAACATTGGCTGAATCATAAAACTGAGCGAGTGTAGCTGTGATGCCAGCAGTTAGCATTAAAGTGCATTTATTCATGGCAGGCACTGCCAATTTAAACTCAGCTGTAGGTTGGTGGGCTTTCATTTACTGCAAAAGGCTTGTCATTGTTTACATGGCATTAATCCTTGAACTTATGTCTTTGGAGTATCAGTTTAATGTAGGTTTAACTAATACATGGAGGAGGTGAGTTTTTAAATGAATGTGTTACTGCATGATGTGTCTTGTTTGCTCAGGTGGTGCTGGGCATTGTCTGGGGTGAGCTGTGGGTCTGCAGGGAGGAGGCTGTGGAAGTAGGAGCTGTCATGTAGCATGGCTTGGTCCTGGGCCATGCTGCTTCATGTCCTCTGTGGGGCTGGCTCTCCTTGTTCCAGCAGCCTGAGTTGAGGTGCCTCAGTTGGTAGCTCATGTTGTATGGGTGTGGCAAAAAAAAAAAATGAGAAGAAACTAATTTTTAGGGAAGGATGCTGTATTTTGGGACCTGGTTGTCCTAAAGGCAGACCATAGGATGGTCAATTTTCAATGCCTGCTCTTAGGTTTTAGGCAACAGGGCAAAAATGGGCACTTAAAACTTTAATAGATAGCAAAGACCTGTGAAAGACTTTGCTAGGCATGTTGGGGAGACTCATGGGATAATTTCACCTGTTACCAGAAACATTGCAGTCTTTAATTAGATGGGTTTTGGTTTTTTCAGTTCTCCTGCTGCAGCAGGAGAACCTTCCAAATTACCTCCCAAAGTAGGATACATGCACATACATTTTCACACTGGCTTATGTATTTCTCTTTTAGAAAAAGATTATTCTGATTTTTAGTTATCTTTAAAATGTGAATATGGGACTACTTCCTTTTTCTTGTTCATGAAGTGCTCTCCAGTAAATTGTTGATGATATTAAAGCCTGACAGATTAATTTCTTACTTTCTTTTGTTCATAATGGAAAATCTTTTTACTAGGCAAAGTTTCAGAAATTCACTACCAAATTTCCTTGTTATAAAGGTTTCCAGATAAATTAAGAAACTTCACACACAGGATACATCAAAATACATTAAAAAAACACAAACGTTCTTCCACAATAATGTTATCAACCTTTATAAAACATGTACCACATCCTTGGTTATTCGATACATGTCTATATTTTGTCAAAGCAGGTACAATTTAAACAACTTTCATGATAAATTCTCCCTGCTTTTCTTAATTCCACTGACAGAACAATAACCTCAGATGTAAATATCCTGAATTCTGGAATAAGTGCCTTATAGATAGAGCCTATAGCAACATGTTTCACACTCAGATCTCGGCTTACCTGGCAGTGACATTATTCAAGTTCACATTTGAATTTAATTTTCATTGATTGGGACACTCAAATTATTTTTTGACACTATTTTGATCAGAGTAACATTTTTTTTTCTACTTTTCAGCTTCACTTCCCCTCTTGCCCCTCCCCTTTATTTATTTTCTTCTCCTTCTAGATCAAAAATTCAAAAGTACAGTTGATTTTAGTGCATTTCTTTATATACCTGTCCAGTGTGCTTTTTGACTAGGCTATACGGATTGGTGAACTACTTGGAATCAAGCAGTCAGCAGTTCTGTCTTGCTCCCCACAAGTCCTGAAGTTGTTTTTATTCCCTCTGTGAAAATGGCTATGTCAGCAGAGAGTACAAAAGGAATCAAATTATACTATGTCTTATTAGAAAACCACCTGGAAGCCAGTGGAGACATCCCACTCCTCTTTGCCTTCGAGGTCTTTGATCCACTTGAAAAGCCTCATCCACTGTCAGGAGGGCTTGCCTCCCTGCATACTCAGCACTACAAGAAAGTATATTTAAATTGAAGGTTAGTATTGAAAACGCTCAACAGAATTTTCCCCACATTTCACCTTCTTCCCAATGCTTGATTTGGTTCTTCTAGGCACAGTGCTAATATTACCAACTCCAAGTATCGTGAATCCAAGAGGCAGCCTCCTTTTCCATTCCTCCTCTCTAGGAAAACCTACAAGATTTACTTAAATCACAGGAGTCAGCAAGCAACTAGTGTTATTCCATCACTGGATCTCAAAAAACCTCCACTTTTGGAAGGGTTGGTACCACTGCTATCTCTAACAGGCCACATTGATACATTGATTGTGGGACTTAGGGGCATGGACTCCTTCTGGAGCAAGTCCAGAGGAGGGCCATAAAGATGATCAGAGGGATGGAACACCTCTCCTGTGAAGACAGGCTGAAAGAGCTGGGGTTGTTTAGCCTGGAGAAGATTCCAGGGAGACCTCATTGAGGCCTTTTAGCACCAAAAGGGGGCCTAGAGAAGAACTGGAGAGGGGCTGTTTGCAAGGGCTTGTAGTAATAGGAATGGCTTCAAACTGAAAGAGGGTAGATTTAGATTATATATTAGGAAGAAATTCTTTACTGCGAGGATGGTGAGGCACTGGAAAATGTTGTTCAGAAAAGCTGTAGATGCCCCATCCCTGGAAGTGTTGAAGGCTGGATTGGATGTGTCTTTGAGCTACCTGGGCTGGTGGCAGATGTCCCTGCCCATAGAGTTGGAACTAGATGGTGTTTGAGGTCCCTTCCAAACCCAAATAATTCTTTCATTCTGTGATCAACAGCTCATCCCTGACAGTTCATTAACTTCATCAGCACAGTGGTTGCAAACAGCGCTTGACCCAATTCTTTCCCTTCCTGCTTAGGGCTCCTTACTCCTGGGGCAACTGGGAATGGTGGGAATGTAACACAGAGAGAGGAGGTTTATGGGTTTATGTACTGACCTTCAGGATGCACCCTGCTGTGAAGAGTCTCTAGCTCACGTACACAGAGGCACATGCAGGCACACGTGCACATTAAGCCTGCCGCAGTGTGATCATACGACCCCCTTTCAGAGCCCGTGCTCGTCTCTTTAATATTTGATAGCTGTTTGGCAGTCAGCAGAGAGGAGCAGAGCTTTGTGTTATGTAACTCCTATTAGAAGTTCGGGGTTGATAAAGCGTAAGTCGCATTTCTCATTATGAGAAATAAAGTGTGTTTCTCACTTCTTTGCATCCAAATGCCAGCCTTTGATGTCTGTACTTGGCCCTCACTGCAGCTAAAATCTCTTGTGGCATGTACTTCATAGCCATGTAAAATAGCAGTGTGTTCTTCGCCCCGCTACTTAAGGAGATGCCAAATGATGTCAAGTTGAGGCTGGAAGAGCTTTTCTGCTCTACGACCAAATAGCTGAGCTCTGGAAGCTTGTTATTGCCTCTGTAAGGATCTCCAAACACAGTTGCAATGAGATTACTCCATTCCTATTTCTTCTTCTGCCTTCCTCATAAACTTACACCTCCCTGTTTGCTTGCTCTTACTGCAGTGCAACAGAGGGATTAAATGGAGTTCATCTTCCCTTTTTGCCTTGATGCTTTAGTGCATTTCAAAATGAAATAGGACTGTGATAAATTGCACATGGAAGAAACCAGAAGCTTAGGAGGTTTTAAGTTTTAGGAAAATATTAGAGTGGCCAAAGCAGCAGGCAAATAGAACACAATTTGAAAGTTTATCATTCTCTCTACTTCTGCGAATCTGAGATTCTCTCCTGGACCTGTCCCCCTCCTCATTTATATTCTTGAAGAAAATCTCTTTACACAGCTATTATGCCCTGTGTTATTACAACACTATATTCAGTACTTTAAGCTTTACAGGGTAGGAGAAATATCTAGTCTGACCTTCAGTCTTGGGTATCCTTCTTTCTTTATCTTTTAGAATTACTTCCCCAAAAAGTCTTTATTTAAACTTTTTGTTTCATGTGGTGTTGAAGTCAGTCCTGTGATTTCACATATTTTTAAGTTGATGGATTGAACTGCAGGTGATAAAGGCTCTACTTTATCCTGTAAACCAAACTGCCTTTATTAATGCCCCAGGCTTATCATGAGGCTCCAGACTTTTTTCTTCCTCCCTTTAGAAGTGAGCCTCTTGTTTGAGAGAAGCAGCTAATTGATGGTGGAGAATGTCTGTCTCTCCCCTTGCTGGGCACAGCCCAGATGTGCTCAGGAGGAAGGGGCTTCTGGGGAGGAGGGGGCAGCTGGGACTTCCTGCTCATGCAGCACTCAGTGGTTTCTGTGCTGTGGCCACCTGTCCTGAGTGTACTGAACTGAGACTGTGTGATCATTTCCTAAAGGCCTCTGGGCAGGAATTAACCTACACTAATGGCTTTTTGTGGTACTGATGTAGGCTGAGGCTGAATCCTTTATGGGTGTTGTGTCTGGGGTTAATGGGTAAGTGTGGTAACCAGTTTCCAGGGTACCCAATTGAAAGATCTTGCTATATCAACAAGTGCTTGCTTTCTACAAACCTGCTTGGTGGAGCTTCTGTTTACCAAAGCCCACTCTCACTGAGCTCTATGGAGAAGCCCATGATGACATATCATTTTGAATAGCTATTACCATCATTGCAAAGGGTATAACCTGATGTGCACTAGGGAAGTTTACTTCCTTGTTTGGACTTGGGGAAGGATGTAATTTTGGAAAATAGAAAGGCAGTATTATTTTAAGGTATAACAGTATTAGATATGAGATGTGCCTAATTTTAAGTTTTAATAAGCATTGACTAATCAAAACTGAAATTAATTTGTTCATAAGAAAAATTTCTACCGCTTCTGTTTTCAGGTGCCAAATTGCAAATATCTTAAATGAGCTGATCTCTAGAGGTTTCTTACTGCCTAGCCTTTGAAAATCAGCATTGAGATACCCTAAAACTGAGCCTTTTTACACACACAAGTGAATATGCATTAAAAATATAGCTATGTTTTGATGGGGTAGGAGTTGATATATCTGCCCCCCCACCATTCATTGCAAATCAAAACTATACGTGAGGTCATTAATTTCTAGTTTCTACAGCTATGAGATTTTTTCACAACAGAAGGCCCATTTTTTTTCCAAGAATATAAGACAATACTGTGCTTTTAGAAGTGGCAATTTTTATGACTTACAAACATGCCTACAGGTTGTTTTGAAGGTAGGGTCATACACAGTGGGTTATGATACAGCATTGATGTCACAAAGAATAAACCAATGCAATTTGTTATGGGATATAATTGAAACCATGTCTTTAGCAACATGAAAAAGGGGATTGGGAGTTAATGAGAAACCTTTCAAGATCAATCCAGAATTTTTGTAGTACCTGCCAAAACAGATCTGAAGTTCCTGTTGAACTGCATCCTAAGACCTCAAGGAACATAGTACTAAACTAGTTACCAAAATTACTAAAGTTTTTGAAATTGTACTAATCTATTTTGCATGATTTGCAGAATATGCCAGTATTAGGCATAAAAGCCACCATAAATTAGGTACATATTCTTATGTGGTGTCTAATACATTAGGCAGAATATGCTTTGTCAGTTTCATTAAACACCTCCAGCATCAAAAATTTAAGCTTAAGCTGAAGGATGAAAGGCCTGCTTGTGCACTTTCTACACTGCTCTCATGAGAACAGACAAGCCACCAAGTCAGACACAGCCACTCCTCTTCACCTAAAGATTGCAGGACTCTACTAAAGATTTTAAGATGAATGAATGGATATTTTAAGGCTAATCTTGGATATTCAAACTGACAAATGTATGCAACTGACAAATATTCCCTTGACTGAAGTCAAGTTGGCAGTAACAGGAAAATGTAATGTCTCCAGTAGCATTTTGTAATCTCTGGTAGGGGGTGATATTTGGGTATAGAAACCTGGAAAGAAATCCCATCTGGGATACCATCCTCCTCTGAATAAGTAAAATTGAATATAAACATTCATAGCATATAACATGCAGTGGGTGGTAAAACAGATTAATTCAGAAGACTGAATTTCTGGAAATAAGAAAAATACAGGTGTGGCAAAAGGTTATTGAAAAGCAAGTGATTGTTAAAATAAGCCATGAAGAGACTGCCTCAGTCAGGGCTTTGTAGCTCTGCCTGTCTGAAGAGGTAAGAAAGGAGGAAGGGAAGTCTATAGGAAAACATTTTTTCTAAAAAAAGAGAAAATTATGTCCGTTCCTTTCAATTCTATCTGGGAGTCTAATAAAAGATATTATCTCTCAATACAAACCTTGTCTTTTGTGGCAAGATTTACATGCCTCTGTGACATGAAATCCATTAAGCAGATCTAATTAGACATCCATGCCAGAATGTCCTCCGAATTAATGAAATACATTGCAGTCAAAAGGAAATCTCAGAGGAGCACCTAAACAGGAATAATGCCCGCCGAGTTATCTTTGGTTACCTCCTTTTCCTCTGATAATGAAAATGTTCAGGCAGCCAGAATTAATAACATTGTGAATGGCAAATAATGAGTCCCAGAATGCTGGAAGTAAAATGAGAGTTGGTCTTGTAGCCCTTTGACAAAACAACTGGAGTAAAATTGAGCATCTCAACCAAAAAGATTGAAGCCTTACTCTATCTGTTACGTAAATATCATCCTTCTATTTTCATACAGCTTTATTTTTTTCCCCAGTTTTTTAGTATTCAAGGTTGTAGCATGGCAAATATAACTAATGTAGCAATTTAATCAGGAGTTGCATCTCATTTAAGGCTGAGTTATTTCTTCATTTGTGAGGGATAGATAGGTAGATAGATAGATAGATTGATAGATAGATTTTTACAGATGTTATCCTCCTATACCATATAGGAAATTATCATCAAAGCAGTCAACAAAACCAGACAGCACTTTCTCATGAAATAACGAAAGGAGGGACAGGCACTAGAGAGTGGAGCATGGGTTGGACAGGTATGCTGTTCACTGGGTAAAAACCAGCTGGATAGCCAGGCCCAGAGAACATGGGTGAATGCAGTTGCACCCAGCTGGTGGCCAGTCACTAGTGGAGTTCCCCACGGCTTGGTATTGGGGCCAGTCTGGATTAGTATCTTTGTCAATGATTTGGATGAGGGGATCGAGCCCACTCTCAGTCTGATGACACCAGACTGGGCAGGAGTGTTGATCTGCTGGAGGGCAGGAAGGCTGTGCAGAGGGATCGATGGGATGAAGCCAATTGCATGAGGCTCATCAAGGCAAAGTGCTGGGTCCAGCCTTTGGGTCACGAAAACCCCAAACATTGCTACGGGCTGGGGGCAGAGTGGCTGCTAAGGTGCCTGGTGGAAAAGGATCTGGGGGTGCTGGTGCCAGCAGCTGAACAGGAGCCAGAGGGTGCCCAGGTGGTCAAGAAGGCCAAGGGCATCCTGGCCTGGATCAGCAATAGTGTGTCCAGCAGGACCAGGGCAGGGATTGTCCCCCTGTACTCAGCACTGGTGAGGCCACACCTCAAATTCTGTGTTCAGTTCTGGGCCTCACTGCAAGAAAGACACTGAGGGGCTGGAGAGTGTCCAGAGAAGGGCAGTGGAACTGGGGAAGGGTCTGGAGCACCAGTCCTGTGAGGAGTGGCTGAGGGAGCTGAGGTTGTTTAGCCTGGAGAAAAGGAAGTTCGGGGGGAGCATTATGACTCTCTTACAGCTATTGTAAGCAAGTTACACCGAGGTTGGTGTCAGTCTCTTCTCCCAAGTGACAGGATATAGAACAAGAGGAAATGGCCTCAAGGTACACTGAAGGAGGTTTAGATTGGATATTACAAAAAATTTCTTCACTGAAAGCTTTGTCAAGCCTTTGGACAGGCTGCCCAGAGAAGTGGTGGAGTCGCCATCCTTGAAGGATTCAAAAGATGAATGGGGACACGGGGACATGGTTTAGTATTGGACTTGGCAGTGACAGGTTAATGGTTAGACTTGATGATCTGAAAAGTCCTTTCCAAATTAAACGATTCTGTGATTCTGTGAAAATTAGTGTGATGAGGAACAGAAGAGGGATGGGGAAGCTCCCCCTCCCTTTTGTGCACACATGAGCCCCCCTGCATTAGGGTCCTTGCACTTGGGGACAGTCCTGTCGCTGGGACCTGCCACCCCATTCTGCGCCAGCAGCTCCCTCTCCCCATATCCAGTGGGTGTCCCTAGGAGAACAGGTATGGATCTGCCTTGCTTACTTTCACCTGTCTGCAGTGGGCTGCTCTAGAGCTGATTTGGCAATGTGAGCCCTGGAGAACCCGAAGGGGGAGTCCCTGCAGCCCCAAGGGGCTCAGTGCTGTGGGTGACAGCCTCTGTGCAGACACTTGGATGGCCTCCAGTCACGAGTCCCCACAGCTTTTCATCACCTCGCTCAGTTGCCCAGGCTCCTGGCCCTAGCCAGCACTGTGCTGTGTGTGGTTGTGGACATTTATTTAACAGCTCCTGTTTTGAGTTTAACTTTCCTGCATGTGATGAAAGAGGAGTTTCTGCCAGATACTGTAACAAGACAGAACACAATTTCTATTGCTTTGATTATTTTTTTATTCCTGTGAAAAGAAGCCATGTCTGCTCTAGCATCAGCAAATATGCAGTATATTTTAATGGCTTTATTCCTTCGTAATATTTGTCCTAGATAAGGCCTGGTTGCTAATTATTCTGGCCCTGCTCCTTCTTTCCTCACCCCTGCTGAAACATACCCCCTTGTCACAGTTTTACTCAGCACATAGAAAAGAAGCAGTGTCAGGCCTTCTGGCTCTTCTATTATTTTTGACTGACAGCCTAAATTAAAATCCTTTATTTTGCTGACTTTCATTAAAAAGCAACAAAAATTAGTATTTGGGTGAAGGAGAGGAGTGAAAAAAAAATAAAATCAGCCTCCAAACATGAACTTTGCAATGCTTTTGACACTGCATAAGTAGCATTGCCCTTTCAAATCTGTAGCTGATGCAGCAGAGATTACTGCACAGACAGAACTACACCATAGCATCATGCCACCTGCCCCATCCTTCCTGGTTTGCACTGCCTCTGGCCACCAGGAGTATGATGTCTGTTGGATAAGCAAAATAGCTAAGCCTGGGGAATGTTAGTCTCTAGGGACTCATGCCATTTAATTTTATTTTGTCATGGGAAGGAGGAGATGAAGACCATACTTTGAAGTTTTCTACATAACTCTATGTGTGCATGAGCAAGTGAGCATCTGGATGTGTGCCTTTTCTGTGCAGTTCTCACCCAAATGCATTGCCTGCTTTCCCCTGACCCTTCAGAAGTCTCCAGAAGGACCTAGATAAAAGATCCCACAGCAGCAACTGGCTGTAGCCAAGGTCTTTTCTTTGAGAAAGTTGTTTTTCTGCCTAAAATACTCAAAAGGAACAAAATTGCTTCATGCTATCAAAAATAATCTGTAAAGCAAAATGCCTAGAATGCACAATTGGTTGCAATGTGCAAGGCTACATATACATCTCTGTTATTAAACTAGGGGATTAATTTAGTCTTGGCATATAATGAATCAAGAAGATTTATAAATAATTGCCTTGGAGATAAGTCATAGAAAATCTTACATCTGCTTCTTTGTTAGTGCTTCTGGAGTGTAGTCATTTTGGGAAAGACTAAAACTAGCTGATGTAGATATATTTCCCCTCCATAAGTGATCTTGTTCTGGGCAGTTGGTTTGTTTCAGAGCACAGAATGCAGGAATTAGGATTTGCATGTGATCCTGTAGTCTAAGGCATGTCCAGCCCCTACAATTCACAATAGGAGTTTTCCTTGAATTACTGGCAACTGTGGATCTGTTTTTGAAGGGCAACCCTGTCCTGACATTAGAAAATAATGCTTTCAACTTGCTTCCCACTCCCAGAACTGGGTAGCATCCTCCAAATGCAGTTTTTGAGAGCAGTAAATGCACCTACAGAAAATTTTCAGTGTCCAGTAAAAATATTTTTCCCATCAAACTAGAAGAAGCATGGGCTAACAGCACTGGCTGGCCCTACTTCTCTCCAGAGTGAAGTGAGTGTAGCTGGAGCAAAATCCTGGCTGGAGGGTGGAGAAGTGGCTGTAAATGCACCAGATTCTTTGTTCTCCTCCCGGGTGTGTTCTGAGCTCTCTGCAGAGAGTCTTTCATAAATCCTGAGCAGCAGCCTGAGGGCCATGAGGGACCCACTGACATGAAGCCTTTCTAAATCTGCCTTTTGGAGTTGTAGGAGGGACAACAGTAAAACCACCAGTACAATAGAGCCACCAGAAACTGCTAATGTTTGCTCAGTCCAGGCTCTGCTTCCAGATGAGCCTAAGCTGTTTTCCTTTCTATTTTTATTTAATTATTTTTTCTTGGTTCTCAATGTTTCCAGAGATTACTTTGTCCTTTTTTCATAAGCCATCAATTCACACTGTGATCTGAGACACTCAGGGAACAGAGGATCTGATGCCAAAATGTTAACAGATTTAAGGTATCAAGAGGCAAGTTACAGGAAATAACTCATTTGTTCAGGCATTCAGAGCAAATATTTATAAATTTCTTCAGAAATAATTCCCACTTCCCAAAGCCAAAAGGCAAAAGGCATGTATTGAGACTCATATGGGTAACTAAGAATAGCCTGGAGAGCAGGAAAGGAAGAAGCAATCTGCTTTGAATTTGTAGAAGATCTACCTTAGACATTAAGTAAAGTAGAATGCATATGTCTAGGCAAAAGGACCTGGATTATGAGGACTCTGGAAGAAAAATGAGGGCCTTTCTTGACTGGATAAGTTTACACTAAAGTGAATGAAATGCCAGAATCAGGAAATGGAAAGCTGAATGCTTTGGAAATAGTCTTCATCATAGATCTCTTAGGAAACACTGGTTACTAGGCCTAATTGAAAAATATTTGCTCTGCTGGAAAGTTGTGATGAGAAAGAGAAATGTATGACTGAAAACAGGAAATCAACATATTCTTTTTTTTTCCATAACAGTTGACATTTTCATGAGTTTAAATCTTATTGCACTCACTGCAGTTTGTCAAAAGTATTTGAAGTAACACATTTAAACTTTTGTTTTGATTGGTGCAATAAACTTCATTTATTTAAGGAGGTTCCACCTGATTTGCACAGATGCAAATAACAGCTGAACCATTCACATTCTGTCTTTTTATACATTCACCACCAGGTCTGGGGGGGATGCATGAGTGACTGTTATACTGATCAGGATACAATGGGAGTAACCTTCAAGCACTCTTAGACAAAAACAGCAAAAAAGCAAACCTAATCAATTTACTTTTATGCAAAAGTTGTTTATGGCCTTTCTCAGTTTGGAATAAGAGTGGGTGGAATTGAGAAGAGCTCAGTGGTTTTATACTAAATCCAGCACACATCTTGTGCACTATTTGTGAATGGCCTAGGAGAGTCAGTTTCCACAGACAATGGACATTTTGCAGCTTCCCTCCTCTCCTGTGGTGTCCGGCTGTTGCTGTCTGGTTCGAGCTGTGATCTACTGGTGAGGTGCACCTTGCACTGAGGTTCTGGGGAGAGGGGGACCCTCTGGCAGGGTGTGGGCTGTCCCTAGAGCCCCATCATTAGTGTACCTGGCTCATACAACCAGACAGGTACCCATTGTCCCATGCATTGGACATGTAGACACTCTCCATCAGAAGGGAAGTTGATGCCATACATGGAGGAAGCTGAGAGACTTGGATGCCAGGTTAAGACAATAATTTGTCTAGTTCATCAGAGGTCTTTCCACTAACATTCATTTTTCCTGGAGGAGCCATTTGTTTTGGTGTAGATGGATCCTGAAGAAAACCCCAAGCACAATCCACCTCTCTCCCTGATGACATTGCACAAAAATAAGCTGCTTCCAGATTGCATTAAATTTGTCCTAAAACCAATTTGGAATAAATATAGTTAAATCAATGTGTGTATTGATGAAGCATTATTCTCTTATACTTGACAGGATTGGGGCCAGTTTCTCATGTATTTTCAGCTTGAATTTATTTAGTATTTCTGTATTAGCAAAGGCAGACTCTTTTCCAGGGTCAAGACAGGTAGGATCCTGGTGCTGGGGGTCTTTTTGTGCAATTAGTGCTGAGGTACTTTAAATTTGCCCTGCTGAATGCAAGCTTAGGTTAAAGCCTTAATGTGGTTTTGAGTATTGCTGCATTATGCTTTTGGCATGGATTACGGTGGTTATTTTAGCAGTGTGGAGGGACATAAAATGGTAGTTTAGGGCAGAAAAATAATGAAGTTACAATACTCTGTTGAAACTGCTGTAGCAGTAGAGGTAGTAGACAGGGTCTGACTGTATGCACTGAAGGCCGGCCAAGCAACCAGAAGCTGAGTGGCAGCTCCTCTGAGCAGAGGCAATGGTCAGCATGTGGTTTGGTCCTCTGGGCAGAGCTGCACAGTGGCCCCAGGAACAGGCTGAGGTGTGGGTTTGCTGCTGACTCAGAGGCAGAGGTGCCAGGAACAATTTTGGGCAGCACGTTTGGTTTCATTTCAAGGTTTCCTGTTCAAAGACGGCGCCGCCTCACTGTGCTCATGTTCTCAGATGTGATACAGTCACGGTCCAAGGTAGGATGGCTCCAGGCAGTGAAAGCTGTAACTGCTTTGCCGGTGAAGTGGAAAGTATGTATAATGCACATGGTATCAGTGACTGGTGTTTTATTCATTAAAGGCATCCTAGTTTTATACTGTTATGTCCTCAGCAGACCAGGCAGAACATACACTCTGAATTGTGTTCCAGAGAGGGTCTGACAACATCTGCAACTGCACAGAGCATTAAAATATTTTATCATTGGTGCACAGTATCAATAGCCATGCGTATGGAAATAATTCATACCATCATCTAGAGGCACTTGTACTCTACTGAGATGCTAATTAAGGGAAAAATGCAGTACACACCCAGTGTCAGAGGTCATGACATTACTGAGATTTTGCTCATCAAGTTGCTGGTCCTGGAAAAGCTTCATGGTGCTTCCCACTGCTTTCACAACTGGTTCTGCTGTCAGTGGCAATACATGACTGGACAATGTTAAACATGCCTTTACCAAGTCAAGTTCATATATATCAAAATATTTGGTCTCTCTCCATCCTAGCCTTTTTGCAAGCCTAAGTTGCAATGTTAGCAGATAAAATAGAGATGAAAAACTAGAAACAAAATGGAACAACACAAATATTTCCCAAAACTCCTCTCTTACTGCTGCTAGCTTTTCTATTTTGCCTATGATCACCGTAAAAACAAACAAATTGAACTGTTTGTGCTTTCCCTGTAAATTTTGGTGCAGCTTTTTTCATGGTTTCCTTTGAGGCTCCAACCATATCTGAGCTCTTGAAGCCCAGACTATATTTTTGTTTAACCCTTTTATTCTTCCCCCCAGACTTGCTGGCCAGTATTTGTATATCATGTTGCTAGGCATATATGTAATTGTATCTTTTATGATTCTTGATATCTGAGTGAGTATAGTTAAGTACTGTAAATATTATTATGATCAAATAGTAATACCTGGTTCAGATCCCAGATCCCAGTCTTTTAGGTCCCACCTGTGTAGCTGCTCCCTCAAGTAGTCCAGCCCATTTGGGTGGGATGAGTCCTGCTAGCAGAGCCAGACCTATTGAGAGAGTGTGGTGGTCTGAATCAGAACTTGCAAACAGCCTTGTTGCACCGTCACTGAGTCCCAAAGGAGTATTGCTCCTGGGAGAACTGATGGCACGCTGGCTCTGTGCATGCAGGGAGGACATTTCTGCAGATTGTTTCTCCAGGTGCTGTTTCAGTTTGGGGAGAAAAGGACTTGAGGCAGAATTTCATGTATCCACATGATTCCTTTTTTTTGTGATGACCAAAGCTCTTCCTTCCTGCATTCCACCAAGGCAACCGGCCTTATATATTGTTCTCAACACTGAGGCATTTGAAGAAAAGTTTTTCCTGACAGATCACAAAGATAAATTACATCTGTTTACTTTCTGTATGTCTTTAAGACAGAGTGCCTCAAGTGCCAGAGCAGGTTGTGGGAGGTCTCCTTCATTGGTTTTAATTAACGTTACTCTGCCTCATTAAAACTGCTGAATGCTTGTCTCCACCTAAACTGGAATAAACTATGCTTAAAACAAAATAGGTATTTCCAAAAAGGAGTTAGCACAAATTTTAAATAAAAGTTATGAAAATATCTGTTAAATTTAGATATTCTAACTTGACTGTGTGACAAAAGTCTGATATTAGCCTTGTAGATGTCTGCTTTGTAGACTTGCCTGCCCCTATACTTGCATTTATCAATAATCTCATCTTTTCTTGTTTTTATTTATAACTTCCCAGACCTCCTTCTTACCTCCTCTCACCTGCCAGTACTCTTGTGGCTGCCCACTGTTAAAAGATAACTTTTCTCTCCCCACCCACTTATTCTAATCCCCATTCCAGCTCTCAGTGGCTGAACAATGTCTCTTGGACATAATCTTTACATCCCCTCCTTAGAGGACAAAGTACAATTTTTCCCTTTACAATCCCCAAAAAAGGACAGAGTGATTTATGTGATGAACTGCAAAACAATTGCTTTCAGTTCACCATTAGAGAGGGACTTTGCTTTCAGGTTTTTAACACATGACCTCCACATATCAAAATGACCTTTTCAGACATTGGAAAGCTCAACAAGATGTGAAAAGAAGTCAAAGTGAAAGCCCAGGAGTGTGTCATAATGACACTTACAAACTGGCCTTATTGTAGAGCTGCTCAGGAAAAGCACATTGTGACTGGAACACCACACATCCTCAACCTTTTTTAATCTAAAGTTACCTTAGTACTGAGGTGTTATTAACGTATCAAATCACTGGTTGTGTCTGAACAGGAACACAAGAGCTGCCTGTTAGAAAAATTCACAACTAAAATAGCTCTTTGGAAGGAAGCTGACCTGTCTATTTTGGGAAAATACTGTAATTCAAAGGAGGCTAATATTGTCAATTATCTCTGCTATTTGCTAGCTGGTATTTGCTACCTTTGTGAGGGACCAGCCCACCTAACTCTTGTTGCAGAAGCCCCCTCCACACAGTGACGGGAGAGGAATAATCAGTTTCTGGAATCAGTTTGATTTCAGTCTCTTTTCAAGAGAAACTCAATCCATCTATCACTCTTCATTGCCTAAATATGGAGGCAAAGGTGACTAAATGTCCTAAATGAACTGGTCATGGTCTCACAGGGTGATACAGTTTATAAAATGAGAATGGTCAAATACTACATAAAATATAGACAGGGACATGGCAGTGGTTATGCTAACGAGAGCTCACCTGGGCAAGGCAGGATCTGCAGGCTGCTTCTGAGTGAAGAGGTGAAAAGGTCTGTCTGGTATTTTGCTGAAGCATTTGCACCTTTTTCCCATTCTTTGTTCAGCCATCTCTACTGGACAGGGCTCGCTGTGCGCTGTTCTCTGTGTGACTGGCAAGCCAAGGTTCTTTCAAGCCTCTTGAAAACATCTGAATGTTTATGCAGTAACAGGTTCAGTGGCACTCTGTCCAGACCTAGAGTTTGGAGTTACTTTGGACTGACTTTTCTTGATAAAAAAATCAGATTTCTGGTATATGAGTGCAAGCTAATCATCAGAGCAAAGGAGAACCTACATGATTTTACAAGCCTGGGTCCTGACAATGCAGTATTTGAAAGAAACAGACTTGGACAATCAGATGTTGTTGAAATACTAAAGGGAGGAATGTGTAAAAAGGAAAAAAGGAAAAATTAGAAATTCAGGAAAATTGCTGAGATGATGGAAGCAAACCAGAAGCCATGCAGCCTGATAGAAATACCAGCCCTTTTTCAGATACCCACTGAAAAAAAATTATGGGAGAAAATTCCTCTTGTAAAGCAGAAGAGAGAGCCACTGGAGAGATACTTGAGAGGTTACAGCTTGTGGAATTGAGGATTTAGTCTGCTACTACAAGGTTCTTCAGTTATCTTAAAATTCAAGTAACACAGGCAATGCTATGTTTAGGCGAATTAATAGGGAATTTAGCAAGAAATCTGTCAGCTGGCTCCCTAGCATAAAAAATTAAATGAAACTGTAAGATTGGCAAGTTTCCACCAATGGTTACTAACAATAGAGGAAATTATTTGGGTAAATGTAGATTTATGCAAGTTCTAGAAGACTTTCAGGCAAGGATGCGGAGAAAAGCCAGTTCGATTTTCTTGAATATCATTTCAAGTGAATGAGGGAAAAAAAACAGCAGTTAGGAGACCCAGGGTTTGGAGAGATGACTGCCCTTCTGAGGTAAAACTGGAAGTTAAGGTTCTATGGAAAATTATGCATCACATCCCACCCAGATCCTAGAGTCCTAGACATACAAAGTGCAAGGAAAAGGAACTAGATAATTCATCAAAGGAGACATAAAACAAAAGAGAGCAGTAAAGAGTTCAAACTTAGATTTTTTTTTGCAAAACAAAATGAGTCAATGTGATATAGAATGTCAGATAAAGAGATAATCTTAGTGCTTAGCAATTGCATTAATACTTCAGACAAGCTGTAGGAATGAAGCATTATCCCTGAAGAAAAGATGCAATTATGGTACAAATGCCATTTCTAAAAACAAATAGGTTGGTTTCTAACCCTGAAATATTAAGGTCATTGGTTTCTATCTTGCTTAGATAGAAAGAGAGGGCAAGAAGTGTTGGGAGAGAGTGGGGCAAATCTGCAGTACAGTCTGCATAAAGCCAGTGCTGCCTGCTGTATGGATGTGGATAACGTTGGGATCTTGAAATCATGTGGGTCAATATTAATCAGCAGAGCCTCAATGAAGAGATATCCTCAAGCCACTCACAAGGTTAACAGAAAGGGTAAAATCTGTGAGATGCTGCTTACATTTCTGTCTGTGATGGGTGGAAGAATGCCAGGGATGTAGGGCATCACAGTGGGAGACAGGCTGCCTCATGAAGACAATGCTAACACATTATTAAAATTTGAATAAAAGATGGATGAGAATATCCTACCTCAGGAAGTAACTGCTTTCTAAAATTTTCTTATAATGGATAAAGAAATTTTATTGGAGTGGCTGGTGAGGACCCTGTGATCATAGCCTGATTATATTCAATATGGGCATACAGGTGCCTGGCATTAAAGAACGAGTAATATATCTGCTTTGCTCCTCAGAAGAATCAATACACAAAGCTGAGGAAAACTAGTAGTAAAATAAACTGTGAGAAAACCTTTTGCTATAAAAATGCAAAGAGTTTTTAAAGGGGATTTTATTGGATGAGCAGATATAGATTCTCTTACAGAGTGGGACATTATTCGTCTAAAAGCCCATTCTGTTTCAGGATTATGAAAAAGGCAGTAATTAGAAAATAAGAAGCAATATTATAGCTAAATAAAAAAAAAAGCTTAGGAGATGGTAATCAATATAAGTTAGAAGTTACAAAGTGTAGATAATTGATGAGGGGAGCTAAAGACATCAGAGAAAAATCAATGGTTAGCAGAGCTGGGGACAGTAAAGATTATTTAAGTATGTTAGAAAAAAAAGATATCCTAGCAACAGTATAAGGTGTTACTTGATGGAGATGGCAAAATTGTTAATGATGCAGAAAAGAGAGTTCATCAATAAACATTAATGTTCTGTATTTTTTCTGGAAAAAAGCAAAGTTATGTGTATGAAGCAGGTGATGATGGTACTTTCCAGCTCAGTGGTGACAAAAAAGGACATAATGTGTCTTCTAGCTTAGGGCAGACTTACAAAGCAATTACTATGACTTGCTGAACTGGCCCATTCATTAGGAATGCCTCCTAATTCAAAGAAACTATGTAAATTAAGGTAATGAACAGAGAACTTATCCCTCTATATGGGTAGAGTTTTAAGGTATTAACGATAATTTAGATGATGTAGGAGGTCATATTTACTAGATGACAAGACATTTAGGAAAGGACTGACTTTCAGACTCCATAATCAGTTCTTATGCTGAGTGTGTTTGTATCTTCTTGAGGGCGTCCCTTATGTATTGCAAGAGCAGTGGGAAGTGGACAGGCTGTGAGTGAGGACCAGATTGGAGAAGCACAGCCTCTGACAGACTTGGTTGAGTTATACGAGTGGAGGCAGAAAAGGGCTTTGCTCCGGTATGGGAGCTGTACACATGGCCACAACAGGATAGTTAAGGGACCAGATTACACTGAGAAGATCTGTGAAGAATAAGATGACATAAAACTCTGAGATGGCATTATCAAAAGTTCTCAGTTTTTGTCTTCCTTTGCATATGAATAACAGTGAATATAAGATATTGCATAACCTAATCGGTACCAATGCTCTTGTTTTGATAACATTTAGGGAGGTGAAATAGTGGTAACAGAGATGAAAACTGCTGGCAACAATCCCTTTTCAGTGATTGATCTCTTCAGCTTTCTCATAATCATCTGTACTTCACCACAGAGCTATTGATATCATAGCACAGAGGGAAATTCTCTCTCCTGGTTGTGAAGGTGACTCAAAAAACTTGGCTGCCTTTGTTGTGTTTAATATTAAATAATATCAGGACAAAATCAAAAACCTGTTAACAGCTGAGGTAAATTAACAGCTAGGAATGTTTATAGTTTATGACCCTCCTGGGGTTTCCATGTTAGAAGAATTATTTTGTGGGAAGAAAATTGTTCTTTTGCTGGGTCTTTTCATATCCTGCAGCAAACCATGAAGGGCCAACATTGGCTCCCCAGCTCCTCCTTCTCTCTGATATGGCTTTGCAGCCACCAAGACCTTGTGGATTTCTCTTCTGACCCTCTTTCCAGCAGAGCCTTGTTCCAGAAGGACACTACATATGGCACACCTGCCTCACAGGGCTTGTGCTTTTGCTATCCCCACCCTTTGGAACTCGAGTTGACTTGTGAATTCTTGAGTCAAGACTCCACCATGGTAAGATTTGTGGTAAAGTCTTCCAATTTGGGATTTTTTGGTATTCTTGTTTGGGGGTATTAGTGTGCAATTACATGTTCTGAAGCTCTGTCATTCAATGACAGCTTCTAAAAATTAATTTATATGAGTCTTTATCCATAACTACTGTTTTTTACATATAAAGGAGGCAATTAAAGTAAAGTGGTTATTTCAGGTAGCTGTCATTAACCTTAAACCCCACATTATAACTACACATATTGTTGGGGCTTTTCCCTTAACTTGGCTTCCTTCTCTGTTATTTTGCACTCTTCTTTTTGTGGACATTTCTTGTATAAATCCATGTTCTGCCAATACCCAGAAAGATTTTCTGAGCAAGACTCAATTGTAATGCCATTTACATATGTATTGCTAGAGTAATTATGAAAAGGATTGCTACCTTTTATGTCTTCACAATCGAGTGTATCTTACCAGTGAATGAGTAATTTTCAAATTGTACAAATGGGTGGTCTGGAAGATTATTTCCCATATTGACACGTTATTTCAGTAATTTCCCTCTATGGGTTTTCTTTTTATGCATTTTCAAAACATTTTATTTTCCTTCAAAATGGGTATTGTCTTGATGAGTCTCAAGATCTCAGGAATTGATAGAGTCTCACGTGGAGCTCTCCCATTTGCACGACATGTGGTGACAGTAATGAGGACAGTTGTGAAATGCCAGTGTGGCAGCTGTGGGTGACTCTGAGGAGGCTGGGCAGACACATGCCATTCCTTTGCAGCATGTACAGCATCTGCAGAGAAAATGAACACAGAGCTAATAATACCTGTGATCTGAAATAAGACAAGCATTACCTATTGATTGACAAATCAGAGTGACTCTGCTTGTGCTCCTGCTAATTTCATGCCCATGCATTTGCAGTTACACAGAAATCATAAATCTTCTGGAGACTTTTTTCCCATCTTTCATATTATATTGTGAACTCCACTAAGACGTGATTTTATGCCTGGGATACAAACATGTGGAAAATTAACAGAGCTTGAGAAAGGCACTAAAGCTCTGAGAATGCATCAATTATCTGGCAAGTGTATCTAAAATCTGGTAAATCACCCATAACATCAGCAGATAGATAAGGGATTCAGACTAAATTAGAAGCTAACATTTTAGATGTGATTCTTACTTAGACACCTGAGTAAGGAGAGTAGTTTCTGTAATAATCATTGGAATTATGCTACCTGACAATTAGTCCCAAAAGAGATGATTCTGATTCCTGCAGCTCATCCTCTTTGACACACTACTCATAATGTATCTGAAGTGCAGAACATAGAATGATTTGACTTTTCTTCACAAATTGTACATCTGTTCAATAAAATAAAACTTTGCATTTTAGTGTACTCTCCTAAAAGGAAATTCAAACATCATAAAAAACTTCTAGAATAGACCATGTTTAAATGCACAGAATATATATTTGCTAGTAGAAGATAGCACTTAGATGAGATCTTCCCCAGTGCCTTCATTTCAGTTATTTTTCTTGCTTCAGCTTACAGAGATGTCATTGTAGTGATTGGGTGACAGCACAATTTCCTTGGACAGCACTGGATCCAATTCTATGTAGAATTCTGAGTATACTCTGGGTTAAAGTAAAAACACAGAAGAAGAAATAACAATTAGACACAAATAATCCACAGTAATACTACAGAAAATAACAGAAAAACAGCAAATGTATTTTACTTCACAGTAATGGTCTTTTTATTTGAGTTTTCCACAGACTGAGATTCTTCTCTAACTGACATATTAGGATGATTTTTATTTACAGAAGAACATATTTGTTACTCATCTTTGGCTCTAGAAAAACAATTTTCTCTGTATTTCTTTTAGTAATGGAATTGTGCCCAGACACACTCTCACTGAGAAAGCACTAGGTAATACATGCATTTTTTTTTTACTAAAGTGTGCTGCAGTCAGGCTGGATGATACTGTTCTGCCTTGCGCCAAGGTTTAAATCACTGGAATGTCTAAAGATAAGCCAACAGGGAAAAAAAATCTCAGCAGTAATAATTTGTTAAGAAAACTGTCCTCGGGGCGACCATGGAGAACATGTCTGGGAATATGGCATCTCCTTGCCCAGTTCCAGATGGCCCTGGTGGTGTTTCTTTTCCCTGGGCTTGATGATGGGATGGAAGGGATTCTAACCATCGGCAGACACTCGGGTGGGTTGCCGAGAACAAGCATGGGTACCCATGAGCACTGTCAGGCAGGTGCAAGACCTTTTGCTGCATTTTGGCACGTGCAGGCAGGGCAGCGGGCAGGCAGGCTTGCCCCCACAGGCATCAGCTGTAGCCAGCACCCTTGGAAAAGGTGTGCTTGCAGGTAAACACAAGTATGCTCTCTCTTGTTGCTTCTGCTCTGCTTCTCCATGAAAAGGTTCTTCTGGTGCTCTTGATGGAGAGAAGAATGATGAGCTATAACAAATCAGCATTTCCATGGTGATGCTCACTTGGCCATGAAATGGGAGCTCCTTCTCCATGGGGACTTGAGGATGATGCACAGAGCTGGCAAAGTACACTGCAGATATGGCCAGTGTTTCCCAGTTAAGGGCTCTGAGAATTTTTGGTCTGTGCTGGCTGCCAGGGCCAGATTCATTTTAAAACCAGACATCTACCCTGAAATGCAGTCAGCAAACACGTGCTATAGCCACTTGCTAGTGGTAGAACTTCCAGAGTTATATTCTTCTCCTTGTTTGAGACACCTCTCCCCGAATACGCTGAAATACTTTATTGAACTGCCTGTTTCTCTCCATTGCCTAGAGTGGAAGCCCCTGCACTGCCAGAAAAGCCAGCTGCCTGCTTTTCAGGATGGATGAGATACGTCTGGTCTTCAAAATTATGCTGGAAAGTCACCTTGTGTGATGGTACCACAGCTGCTACAACTGTGAAGTTGAGTGATTTTAAAGGCTCGTTGAATCCCATTGTCATTCGTGAATTACAACGTAAAGGCTGAGTTCCTAGGCCTTAGAGTAGGGGTTTCTAAGGAAGCTTTTCTAAATTGGAAGAAAACATAATTAATCAGCTTCTGGGTATTTCTGTTGCTATTACACTGGGGATTTTTACTTACCAGTAAAAAAGTACTTGAAGTACTGAGTAAGCCTTCCTTATATTAAAAACATTTTGTAGAATATTGGATGCTGAATATGAAAAATGCCCACTGAACAGAGGATGGAGAACAACAGGCATTTCTGTTTCACAGTGCCTGTGAGGAAAAAAGGATGGTTTCATGTCAGAGTGAAAGTGAATTAGATGAAAATTTCAGTGAATTGAGAGCTAATAGCCACTGTACCCCACAGACTCCAAAATGCTTTGAGTTGAGTGAAACATTTTGTTTGACGTGGAATGGAAGATTTTATTTTGGTTTCAAACAAATTCAAATATTCTATGAAATAAGGAAAATTTGTATATAGAAGTAACTTCAAATGAGAAAATCAAAACCTTTCATTTCCAAAATGTCAAAATAAAGCCTTTCCATTTTTCACTGATTTCCTTTGTCTGAAGCTAACAATTCAGCAAATTTGATATGAATTCATGAAATATTTATGTGATGATGAGTCTTCACTTTATTTCAATAAATAGCATACAGTTAAAAACTATGCACAGCTTAAGCATTGCATCATGTTGTCCAGCCAGCCCTTTAATAACACCAGGTTCTTATCCCAGATATTTTAAAACCTGAATAGGGTCTGTTACAGACACTAATAAAAATGACAAATAAGTGTCTTTCTTCATAAAGATATAGATTCACTGTTAAAATGTACAGTAAGATACCACAACTCATTGTAAAATACTTAAATTACAAAAATGGGTGAAATAAATAGTTGAAATGATGGGACATGTGGCATAAAACTTAATCCATTTACTGATTATTTTTAAATTTACTGAGTATTTTTAAAATCTGCTTCTGAGAGTATTTTGTTACAGCTTTTCCTGCAGTTTCACTATGTATGTCCTTTGATTTGGTCCTGCTTTCCTAGAGTTCTTCCACCACAGTGTCACCAAAGGGGCTGGGTAAACACTGAGCACATAAATTGCAAATATATATGCATGACTTGCCCTCAATTTGCATGATTATTGCAGCAAATATAAACCTGGCATAAGGCAAAACAACAAGCTATTGATAAGGCTGGTTGAGGCAGGCTTGGGTGCCTCACTCTTTTTGGACAGTGTCTTGATTTATGCTATAAATAATCAGGGTAGGGTTTTATGCTGAAGCCTTTGTGTGGGAGTTAAATGGGATGTCCTAACCTTTGAACTATCTTTGGGCTCCAGTTCAGAGGGATGGTTCTGTGTTCAATGTCACAGAAAACTTGAGAGGGACTCTAAGTGATAGGAAGAGTGATGCGGTACGCCCTTGTTACTGTTGGTTTTTCCTCAGGGATCCTTCTCACGTTTCTCTTTGCTGGTAGGCTTCAGCTTTTTTTGTGAAGCGTTTGCAGAAAATTATTGGGAGGACATACACACATACAAAATTTATAAATAGCAAAGAATATTTTCAGGAGGTGTAGAAGAGGCACTTTTAACATAATACATGCTGGTTTTGTTTGTACATGCGTAGTCATATACAGAGAAAACATTATTTGTTTGTAGCATAGGTGGAGTACCTAACTATGTGGAAACTTCAGGTTATGGTTGGAGGGCAGATTTAATACCTAATGCTATTAAAGAAGTAGAATCTATAGAGAGTGCAAGATAATATTAAAGTAATTAGAGCACCTTTTCTCTTTGCTAAAATGACTACACAAGAAGAGTGTCTGTGCCAAATCTAACATGTTCTTCATGAGTGTCATCCTGCTTGGCTTGGGGACAGTTGAATGAGTCCCTTTGTATATGTCTGCCACATCATTCTGTGTGCCAAGGAGTAAACTTCAGTATGAAGCATGTGCTTCTGTGGTTTCTGATAAACTGCATTGCAGCCATGACTTTGGTCTTTTTTTTTTCAGTTCTGGCTGCTTTATTATTCTGGGAATTCTGGATTTACAGTATTAAAAATGAGCACAATATAGAAAGTAGCTACAAGTCTTAATGCATATTTTTTTCAGACTTTACAAATGGAATCAAAATGCAGTCAGAATTCACTCATCTCATAATTAGAGCCAGAAAAAAGCAAGGTACACAAGTAACTCCTCTTCACTGCTGGATAGGGTCTGAGTTGGGGAAAGGGATGGGAAAGCATGGAAAGGAGATACATGGAGCAAAGCCTTCTGGACTTGGCATGCCTCGGGGTCCTCCTGTGGACAGATGAGATCTCTCAAATGTAGATGCAAATTTCCTATCTCACACCTTGCTATCGAGTGCAAATTGAGCCTTATGTGAGGGTGGCTAAAATAAACCATTAGTAGGTGTATTAAACAGTCTTTGGGCTCCATATCACATCTCTGGAAGACAGACATACAAATGCTTTCTTTGGAATTAAAGCACATGCAGCTGATAGTCTTCAAAGTTTCATTTTGATGGCTTGCTTTTCCTTTTTCCCTTAGAAATGTAAAGCTATAATCAGCTGGAGTAGTAGGTCACAGGGTTTCATTTTAATGGAGGAGGAGAAGGGTGATAAAGACTTTTTTTTATTCACAGAGTATGTTATCATGCAGCATGAGTGGGGACTGGAGCTCATTTAACCTTCCTCAGCAGCCTCTCAGAGCTGTGCTTTACAGAAAAACATGTTAGAATTTATGAAAGTTTCATTACTAGGTTTGTCAGGCAACATTTGTCTGTTGTGAAAAAGACAAACCCACTTAAATTCTGGAGATTAAAAGGCATGTCTCCTTACTCTTAGGTGACAGACCTTTGTGTCTGCAGCCTGCCCAAGGTAACAGACTCAGACTTCACTTCTGCAATTAGATATGGATTTCCTGCTGGCAGTGGGGAAACAGGGCTGAGGTCTCCTACATAGGCATGCATTGCCTGATGTACATTCCCTGTGTGGAGTTGCCTACCACAGAGTGCAGAACCCTGAGTTTTAGCCTTTCTTGCCTTTTTTCACACTATCAGAGACATGTTGCCTGCTGCAACAGTGTAAGAAATGCAGCAACTTGAGGTCTCAGCCCTGTGGCAGGTGTCCCCTGCTTCCCTGGCTTTGGAGATGCCTCACTAATGAAACCCCGAGTGTAAGTTCTCAGGTGGAGCCTGACAAGGAGTTTTGGGGTGTCACTCAGAGAGCCTGGTACAGCAAAAGTGTCCCAGGCTTAGCCCCAGTGCTCAAATCTTGGCCGTCAAAGCCAAAGGCAAAGTGTGCCCAAGTGTCAGTGGGTACATTAGGGTGCCCCAGAGGGTTTGAGGAACTCCAGTGGCTGATGAAATAGGTTCTGAAGGGTCACTTGGTAAAGGAAAAACTCACCAATTTCTACCTTGCTTAAAAAATACTGTATGTCAAAAATAAGATAAAATCCTGCCTTTGCTCAGCAGCTGACATTTTGAAATGAGGTCTTTAATTCTCTTGGGGAAAAAAAGAAAGGTTTGCAAGAGGAGTTGTAGAGAGATCTGCCTTTAAGTGACGACTGTGGCAGAGTGCTGAGGCAGCTTGAACTCCTGAAGAAATTTAGGAGGCTACACTCAATGCAAGGGATATGAACATAACTTCCAATAATTTGGTTCCTGTTGTGTCCCCTCTAGAAGTGATACTCCATGAGGGAGTCAAAGCAGGAAGACAGGGAACACTGAAAGACTGAGGAACTGGAAGGAGGCACACATTTTTCCCCAGTTTCCCATATGTCTAGTTCCAGACATTTGAAAAATTCTATCATGGTCCCATATAATTATGTTTCTACTCTCTGTGAGACATATGGTGTAGGATTCACGAAGTATTTGGGAACCTCTCACTAGAGACCATTTTGTGGGCACACAGGATTAGGCCCATATTAGATTTCTGCACCATTTGGAAGATGGCATTTGAGCTGAATGTATTGTATTTAGCCTCTGTTGAGACTGCAGGGTGTTCTTCCCCTGTGGTGTGATGATATCCAGCAAAACTGGGTCCCAGGATGGCTGCACACCAGTGAATCCTGTGTAATCCTCCTGACATGGTCACTGGGTTTGTATGCTCAGGCCATCAGTTAAATTTAAATGTGTCAATCAGGAAAACTCAAGGAGTGTAGGATACAAGTGAGGGCAAACTTTATTTTAAAACATGTAGGTTGGCTGTGGCTAGACCACTGGGAAAGCTTGTGGCTTATGTACATTTAATGTTAAGTCAGGCTTAAAATCACATTAGTTAAAACAAGTTAGCTAACACATTTGCAGATGGAAACACTTTTCCTGTTCTGATGTGTCTAGAGGAAACAGTTTCTTGTTTGCAGTAGTGAATAATGCTTTGCATTTATTTACTCATGCTATTTATTCTTAGAATAAGCACCTGGTAACTGGGTTATCACATCCCTGTGAGGCACTTGCACTCAGACATCTCTGTGATAATCAGGTTAATCATTGCAACAAAACAAAACTGAAAGGATAAAAAGGGTTATGTTTTCAATCCACCTAAACCCTCGAATGGACTGATTGCACTTGTGTCCCCATAAGGGACATTCATTTAAGAGTTGGACTTGATGATCCTTGTGGGTCCCTTCCAACTCAGAATATTCTATCCATGTGTGTATCTATGGTGTGTGTGTTTGTATGAAAGAGACAAGGCTGGAGGAAAGAAAGAGGGTCCATCAGGAAGGTGGGGACCATCTCCTCTGGCAGCAGCACAGACATAGATGGGGCTTTTGGCAGGCATGAACCTGGCCAGGTGCACCAGGTCTGCCCAGCTGGCACCAGCCTCCTGGGCCTGATCCTCTGCTCAGCCTGGGGCACCATCCCCAGGAGGGAGCTGGTGTGCGAAAGGATGGCTGCAATGCTCTGCAGCTGCCACTTTTATGGTGTACTGGGAGATGGCTGTTCTCAAGTGTGATCTTTTGGGTGATCAGTGCAGCTTGGCAGCACCGCAAAACCTGGAGGGGCAGCAATTGGCAGGGCAAGGGGGCAGTGGTGGTTGTGGGTCAGCAGAGTGAGGTTGTGGGTCAGCAGAGTGAGCTTCTGCTGCCAGCACTGCCCCAAAGGTAGCAGGTTCTCCAGTGGCTCCTATCCCTTCTTTTGTCTGACTCTGTAATAAACAGTACAGACATTAGAGGAGTTATATTGTCTAAGTCAAGAAATTACGAGGGTTTTCTAATCGATTAAGCAAAGCATGTGTTAAACAACTTATCTGGGGGATTGAATTGCCTTTCTTAGCTTTTCTTTTTTAAAGGACTTGATATATCTCTAGCACAAGAAAAAGAAATGGCCTAGCAATATAAAGCAAAAAGGTATTGGGAAGCTGGAAGCCAATAAGCATATATAAGAGCTCTCACCAGTTTTAGTTACCTCTGTGCCATACTGATGAAAAATTTGGAGAAGCTTTCAAATGTTGCCATAAAGTCCTATCTATTTCTTACTGCACTGGCTGCCCAGACAGGGGCACCATTTTGTTTTGTCTGATTTACACAGATGGTACTTATATGAGTATTTTCAGGTGGTACACTGAAAATCTTACTTCCCAAAGAGCAGTGAGATCTTTTCTTCCTGTTATCGTATTAATACCATTGCTTGTTAGTTTTTTGTTCTCAGGAATATACCTCATATTTTTCATATTTCTCTGTTTTCCTCCTCCCAACTGTTTGATTTGCGTGGCGGTAGCAAATGATTCTTATTTTCAGACTCTTCAAATATAAATCTGACATTTACAGTTTGGGGAAACTGTGGTTTCAGGAGGCTAAGATGACATTAAAAAACAAGCACTGGAAATAAAAACTCATGTCATACCAACTAATGTATACAACATCCAAAGCTTGAAAACTAAACCAGTGCATGCACAGAGTCAACATTTGGGTCAGCTGTTTCAGGGCTGATGTCTGCTGGAGCAAAACTGGGTTATTCTTGAGATAGACATTGTTTAATCATGTCTCCTCGGTGCCTCTGCTGCTCCAGCCAGGGTGTTACAGGAATTTAGCAAGGGGCTCAAAAGAATCCAGGCTCTTCTGTAAGCAGGAAAGTGGGACAGGGCTGTGGTGGTGCTGGTGCTGCAGGCCAGCAAGGAGGCTCAGTGTCTGATAAACACAGAGTCCTAAGATCCTGCAAGTTTTTTTTGTGTGCAGCACTTCTGGGCACTCAGCAGGGTGCCAATAACCAGCACTTCTGGTATATTTAAATATAAGCTAAACTGAGCTGCCCCTGAAGGTACCCTCTTATCTGCAGGTGTAGATTGTATGGCTGTAAGATGCTGTGGTGGCTGCTTCACCTTTTAAATGAGGCTCCTTATAAACCATTCATAGTTTTTTTGCTATTTGTTAAGAGTAGTTTACAGCATCTCCATAGCTCAGGGCAGTTGTGTTTCCATCTGTTCTGCCTGCTGTAAGTTGTCAGTTCTGGATTTGGCACTGTGGAGGAAAACTGGCATATGACAAAGAGGAAGCAGGACCTACATTGATTGACAGAATATTTTCTCAGTGGGAAAGTGCAGTGAACTCAGGCATAAAAAGGGATAATCCGTAAGATATTTATCTCTAGGGATCTAAATTATATTAGAAAGTATACAAACAAAGATCTGGTTTCTCTCCAGACGCCATGGGCTCTACACATTCTTATGCTGTCCTTTAAGATAGATCATTGCAAAAGGAATGAATAAGAGAAAAAGTCTTTCTTGATAAATTCCCTGGGGATTCATTATAATGCTGTTTTGAGCCTTTGCATGCATTCCTAAAAGCATCACGTGTCATGTTACCCTTATGTGTAGTTGTGAAAACGTGGAATTTAAACACAGTGTGTCCAAGATAATTTTTTAGGCTGTTGTAACTGTACCATTGAACCAGTACGTGCTGGAAGGTGCCCAGTCCTTTCTCAGGAGGCCTTTTTTTTATTTTCTTATGATCCTTAGCTAGGGTAAATAATTCCAAAGGTAGGTAGGTAGGGAAACCTTTGGGATGAAGAAACAGATGGTCCAAAGCTATAAGGAAGTTTAATGGCTCAGTGCTTTAGTGGGCTTCTGGAAGCTATAATACCTGTACATGGCAAAACAGATGGTGGCACTGTAAAAGTGACTGGCACTTCTGCATGCAAAGCTTGGGATATGGCATTTTTGCCTCTAAACTTTGTCTTTGGATACACTGATGAACTTGCCATGGACTTACCAAGGGCATAAAGAAAATTATTCTGACTGGCAAATGGCGGTGTTATTGTTTGTGTCAATGCCATCCTGGCTCATGGGAACCTCATTGAATTGCTGTTAAGTTGCATTGCAGCAAAGTAACTTTCATAAAGCTGTGGGGGATTTTCTGAACCATCGTCAAAAGTGGAAATGTGAAAACTAAAACTATTTAGTCCATTTAATATCGTTGAGAGGCCATATCCAGAGAGTGCACTCTGAGCTGACACAGATGGCACTCTGCTCTTGTCTTGTCTTCACAGATTGAGAATAGAACTTCTTAGAAACAATCATTGTCTCTCCTCTCCCCCGACCCGTGTCCTCAGTGTTAATTTCTGCTGGAATGTTTCATTGCCGTGACTGCAAACACACTGGGAGCTCAGCACCACCAGTCCTGCCTCACACTGAATCAATGTAGCTTCTGAGGGATTTGGAGAGTGGACACAATCAGCCTCTGTCCTACATGATGAACAAACGGGAAGGATGAATAGAAAGTTATGATGTCCAGACTTGCCTGGCCTTATCCTTTTTTGTGGTCATCTGCCTCTGGCCACTCTTCAGGGATTTTTGAACAGGTGTCTGGGATTCTATTTGGTGTTTTAGTTGACTGACAGACCTTTATTTACCTCTCCTGGAGGTCTTACACTGAATGTTCATTCCTTGCCCTCTATTATATGTCTCTCTGCTTGGTTATGTTGTCCAGGCTGGCATGTTTCCCCATGGGAGGAATACAATAATCCTGGTGTTCCTCTTTCTGTCCACCTTTCTCCTGAAACTCCTGGTGCTCAGGAGCTGTCTTCACCTGCTTCTAGGAAGGACACAGGGCTTTGCAGCACTGTGGGCATGGCGGGCTATCATCTAAGAGTGCCACTCTGGAGGGCTATCTCCTAAGAGTGCCGCTCTCCTCCTGCTGGACCTTTTGCTCTGCTGACACCAGACTGGCTTTGCTACTCACTTTTTGGGTTGTGGTTACAGGACACAGCTGAGCCAGTGCACTCATCTGGAGCACTCACCCGAAGCAAAGCCAGTAGTTTTCCTCTGGGATTCCAGCTCCCAGTCCAGCACTAAGATGGGCACAGAGGAAGGGTTAAAGAAGAGGTAAAGCAGGTGAGGAGGAAGGGGATTTTGTCTGGCCACAACAGTGAGACATGGCGTGACCAGCAGGTTGAGGGGGTCCCCTCTACTCCTCTCTCATGAGACCACACCTGCAGTGCTGCATCCAGCTCTGGGAGCCCTGACATAAGGACATGGACACAGACCTGTTGCAGTGAGTCCAGAGGAGGGCCATAGAGGTGATCAGAAGGATGAAACACCTCTCCTATCAAGACACATTAGGAGAGCTGAGGGTGTTCACACTGGAAAAGGCTCTGGGAAGACTTTATAGCACCTTCCTGTACCTGAATGGAGCCCACAGGAAAGATTGAGAGGGATTTTTTACAAGGGTATGTAGTGACAGGACAAGGGGGTAATGGCTTTAAACTGAAAGACAGCAGGTTTAGATTAGATACTAGGAAGAAATTCTTTACTGTGAGGGTGGTGAAACATTGGAACATGTTGCCCAGAGAAGCTGTGGATGCCCCATCCCTGGGAGTGTTCAAGGCCAGGCTTGATGGGGCTCTGAGCGACCTGGTCTAGTGGAAGATATTTTTTTTAAAGTCCAGCAATTAATTTCAGGAATGGAAATATCCGTATTCATAAGAAAAGCACTGGCCTGAATTTGTGCCCAAATTTAATCAGAACCAAAACCATGTTTCTAAGATGAAATACCTTTACAGCAGAGGAGGAAATACCATAATGTCCCAGTATTCACTGACTCGTGACATTCTAGCTCAGCTTTGTATACTGAAAAAATTCAAAGTGTTTGACAAAGACTTAAATAAACATTTACCCTTTTGGTGCTCCATCCAAGTAGAGCCCAAGGCAGTACTTGAGACTTATTCATTCATAACTGTGAGAGGAATGTGGGACCTTCCCTCAAAGTCATTCCAGCTTGATCAGCTGTGGTTTGTAGTGCTAGGAATAAAACGGACTTTTTTTTTTTTTAAACTTGCTTTCAGTTTTTTACTTCCCAAAATGTTTCTATCATTCTCCCTTTATTTCTTTTTTTGATTTTTTTTTTTTACATTTTCAGGGTTTTTAAGCTTAGTTATGTGAAAGCCAAACTAATGTCTCAGCTAGACATGGAAATGTGCATGAGCTTTTCAGTCACAACTCCAAGTGCAGCCTGGTCTTGATGATTTCAAATTCCTGAAGTATGAGAAATTCAGATTGTGCTACATGCGTGCGTATACGCAAGTCATATTTTGCCAAGAGGAAAGGAGATTTCCCTCAACAGTATATAGCTGAATAGCTGGGCTTCTCAGGCTAAATCTCTGTAATTTTTAAATTAGAAACTTTGGCAAGTCAGAGGAGTAGAGAGTGCTAGGCATACAGTGTGCTCCAGGGAAAACAACATTGTTTTATCGTGAGCTTTTGCTGCACTCTTAGAGAACAAAGCTGGGGAAAGAAAGAGGCTTGTTTATGGCTGCACTGAGTAACACAGTTTTCAGGGAACATTGTATTACCTGCACAGAAAGTATTGCTGTGGATATTCAGGTTCCCCCATAACGTTTGTTGGTGCTTTCAGGCTTTAATGAAGTTGTGACTCATTTCTGGAAACAGATCTCCCATGTTTCTCACAGTTGTGCTAATTTCTTTATCTAATGTTTCAAGTTATCTCCCCCATTGATTTTGGGGGTAGATTTTACCTTCTTAAAATACCTTCTTGCATGCATATTTGTGCAGAGAGTGCTCTATCAATTTTTAATCTAAAGGGATCAGATCCCTATTCTTTGCAAATTTTTAGTGGTTTTTCCTTCTGCTAAGAAGTTTGAAAATATAAAGGACTGAAGCTAACTTCAGTTAACTTCATCAGAAGCTTCACCAGAAGCGTGGTCTGTCTGTGGACCTTAGAACAGAGAAAGGTTAGAGAAAATGAGCTGCTGGAGTATAGATTTCCCTTGAGTAAAAAAAGGTGTTTTAAACATAAATCAACATACTAATATCATTAAAGTAAGCAATTAAAATCCAGTTCACATAACTCTTGCAATTGCCTGTGCGTCAGTATTAGAAGCTCTGTGCGTCAGTATTAGAAGCAGAACAGAAAATGCTTTATTTTTATTTTTAAGAATTCCTAAAGATGCCTTTAATATTGTATTATAGAACATTGAAAGAAAAAAAAACCATAACAAACACTGAGACATTAAATTAAGCTTTAAATAGTGGTTTTTTTTCAGAAATCAGATGGTATTTAGACTCCTTCAAAACAGACAAAATACATTTTTACATTAAAAAGGAAGGTGCAGGTGCCTTACATATATTTTTTTTCTGGCACAGTGAACTAGATGAGTTCAATTTTTGGCTTGTGAAATTAACTCTTTCCACTGTTTTAATTGCAGAAAAGACAGACTAAATTTGTAGTCTTCTACTCATTATATTTGCTTCTCAGGTTATGCTTTCCTACTAACCCTAGGTGCCCCCATATTCTTTTTCAAGTTGGATTAATTTTTCCCTCAGCGTACCGTGGAGAGAGGTGCTGTCTCAGCTAATAAGCAAATCACTCCATGAGCAGCCAAACCAACAATGCCTGTTTTCCAATGGATGCCTGTCTCTTGCTTGATTGACTTTTAACTGAATTAAGCTGCAGCTGCAATGTCTGTGTGCATCCCTTAGTAGGCTACCCAGGCAAAATTGTTCCCCCATGAGGATGCTCTGTTGTTTAGGAATACGCGGCTCAACTGAAGCTTTTCTACTCTACAGGAACTCAGAAAGACTGTTGCTCTCTTTTCCTTCTTCTTTCCGGCTCTCCTGGCTGATGTGGATTCACCACCATCTCCTCTGCATGGCCATCGTGTTACCTTGGAACTCTGTTCTGCTGCCTCAGGTTTGGCTGAAAGTGCCCAGCAGGCTCCAAGTCCCTAGGGCAGCTGGAGAAGCAGGAAATGTGTAGCATCACATAACCTTAGAAAACCAGGCTAAAAACTGGGGGGAAAAAAGCAAATTGGGTTGGGGAAATATTTGGAATAGTTCATGTTTTGATTTTTCTTCCTGAGAGTGGGTGCTTTAATGGACTTAGGCACAGTTTGCCAACCCAGCAGAGAAGCCCATGACAGCAGGAACAGGAAGACATCCAAGTTTGCTCAGATCAAGGCAGGTTCACACCCCCCTTAAGGACTATTCCTTAAGCACCAGCATGGATGCTCTTGGCCGTTAGTCCTGAAGGTGTTTTTTTATGAAGCACTAAATAGAGTCAGCAGAGCAGAGAGAGTCTTCATCCTGCAGTGGTAGAGCTGGGAAGGGAGCAATGTGGATTCCTGCTCTAGTGAGCATGTGCTTTATAGAAAAGTGGAACTGTTCCAGTACATAAGCAAATAAATAAATAGCATCCACCTCCTGGGTGCTCAGCTAACCAGAGACAGGGGAGCTGTGAACTTGGGTCATCTGGTTTTCAGATGCATGTTCTGCTCTCGAGTGGTTTAACCCTCCATCTCTTTTCATTCTGGAAGTGATACCCAGTTACCCCCCTGAACACAGCCTTTTGCTTAAGTATGCCACAAATAAAATTACAAACTGCATATTTGATCCTAAAATGGTCCATGTACTTGCTGGAATTTCTCCACAGTCTCACTTTCAGAGAAGAATATATATTTTTATGCACATATATATATGCAGGCCAAAAAAGCCTCCTTGATTGTGGTGGGTTTTCTTCCTTTTAAAATCCTTTTGAACCAAGTTCTTACATAGTTATTATATACCATTGCAGGACACATTTTTCCCTGCTGTTCTGAGAAGAAAGAAATTTTTAAATGTTAGCATTAATGGCATTCATGTTTTATAATGGTGCATGGTTAATACATTGCTGAACATGCCCTGGATTTCAGAGGTGATTTGTACAAGACTTTAGAATAGGCACTTCCTACAGAGGAAAAAAAATTGAATTTAGTGGTGCAGCAAATATGTAGCTATTAGACACAGAATCGCAGAATCACACAATAGTTTGGGTTAGAAGGGACTTCATCTAATGCTAACTCCCCTGCCATGGGCAGGGACACTTCCACAAGACCAGGTTGCTCAGAGCCTCATCCAACCTGGCCTTGAACACTTCCAGGGATGGGGCATCCACAGTATCTCTGTGCAATCTGTTCCAATACCTCACTATCCTCACAGTAAAGAATTTCTTCTTCATACCTATTCTAAACCTGCTGTCTTTCAGTTTAAAGTCATCACCCCCTTGTCCTGTCACTACATGTCCTTGTGAGAAGTTCCTCTCCAGATTTCCTGTAGCTACCTTGTAGGTACAGGAAGGTGCTGTAAGGTGTCTGTGGAGCCTTTTTTCTCCCAGCACAACACCACCAAATCTTTCAGCTGGTCTTCAGTAGGATATTATCAATTGTGATCCTACCCTTTTTGTGACCACTCCTAACAACACACTTAATTTTCAGTTTGTTTTCTTTGAACAACTGCTGAATTTAGAAAGGGTGTTGTTGTTCTTTTAAATGTGAACTGCTCTGGCAGAACTTCTCCTAACCCATAAACTGGAATAATACCTTTGAGATCAGTAAGCTTCTTTAAATTTACAATCAGGTAACTGAGATAAAAGTCTGGCCCAAATACTCAGTCCCCCAGGACTTTCCAAACCAGACAGTAACCATGCAACGAACTACTTTAGGAAGAGGGAAAACATTGAGCACAGTTTGTTTTGGACTAAGAAGCGTATGAGCACTGTGTATCTTCTTTTAGGACTCCTTTTTACCTATTTTGGTCCAGTACCATTTCACTTACTCTTTTACATGCTCAGATATTAGTGAATGAGACTGCTAGGGAAATTGTTTAAATTGTGGTTTACTGACTAAAGGCTGTAGGAGAAAATGACACTTTGTAAATGCCATAAATTCAGGGTTTTTTTCAGACTGCCATGATAAAATTGCTATTAGTAGGGCTGCTAGCTCTTTTAATTATATATTTTAAAGAAAGCATTTTAAATGACCAGTATCTCATAATTTCTTCCTCTGGTGTATAATTTGAATAATAAAAAGGAATTAAATTCCTCTGGGGTTACAGGCAGACAAGGATTTGAAATATTGCCTGGAGATAGGTTGGGCTTCCCTCTTAATGGGGCTCATTTTTATGCAGGGAATTGCCACATTCAAACAGACACCCTTTCATTTTAATGTTCCTTTTTGTTCTTCGGTTTCTGAGTGACAACATCCTAAAAGAGCAATGTGTGGCAGATGATTAAAAAGGACAAATATTCCAGACAGCATCCTGAATTACCTCCTGAGCAGCATTGATGATTGCTTGAGCCCTCTCTGTGGCTGCAGAGGATTCAATAAGCTATAATTGAAACAAATACGTGAAAAAGAAAAAAAATACTCTTTGTTGATTATCTGTACTTAGAGCTAGGTCCAAAACCTGGTTTCCTCTGGGCATTTCTGGGCATATGTACTCACCTAATGGTGGCTAAGTAGAGGCATTTCCTTGTGCTGTCAGGAATCAGCAGACACAGGCAGGCAGAGTGAGCAGGTGGCAGCAGAGGGGATGCACTATGACACATTGATCTAACATGAGTTTCATTATCTAGATCAAATTCTGAATGGCCATTACAAAGTAATTCTGTTTGGTCTGTGCATTATGGATAACAAAAAATGGCTACTAGTGGGATTCATTAAAAAGCAAATAAATTTCTTCCTTTGTGAAAATAGTTAAGAACAATTTTTAATAAAACATTTCCCCTAAAAATCTGGAAGAGATCTGCAGAGATAAGGAAGAGAAAATCTGTACAAGAAGGCACTATGTTGCTTACATCTATTTAGTGCTTGTTTTTATCTCATTTTTTACTTGCTCAAAAAATAATTGTCCCCCGTGAATTTCAGTGGGATCACTCCTGGAGCAAAGTATTATGGTGAATGACATCCAGCAGAATTCAGCCCTTCCAGCATGAAATTTTACCAAGCCTGTTACATCTCTTCATCTTTTTTCCTATTACAGAAGGCATCAGGAAGTTGACCTGTGCTGCAGGAGTGGGGGCACTTTGGGCTGTTTTGACCACTGAGGAAATCTGTCCTTGACAGCAAAACTCACAGAAGACAAGAACAAGTAATTCTTCAGATGGTTCAAGCCCTGTGCCACCATCCCTGGTTGTTTCTGAAAGCTGATAGAGGCTTCTGCATCCCGGTCTCTTCACAATGGATTTGTTTCAATTATTAGTTCTGCAATGTCTGTGTTATGTGAAAGAAATGACGAACTTGTTTTGGGAGTCAACCTTGGTATTGCTGCTTGTTCCTCTGCATTGTACGTGTATACTGTCCCCTGGGATTTACCAAGTGATGCTTGGCAGGCCACAGGGATGCAGTAAATGGCCCAGGCAAAACATTCAGGTGGCACAGCATGCCCTGGAAGGGACGTTTCTACTGCAGAACAGTTGTGCTTGGATGGGGCAACATTGATGCTTTTACCCTGACTTTGATGGGAAAATACTTTAACATGCAGACATAACAGTAATTTTATCTGGGCACTTAAATTAAAAAGGCACATGTACCCTGAAGCCTTTTGCAAATATTTGAGGCACCTGGGATATAATCTGAAAATTCCCCCATCAAAAGTGGCACTCAAGTAATTGAAGCGTGGGAGTGACCTTTGCAATAACTCAGCAAACGAGACAAATAGAAAGCTAAACCTCCTGTCTTGCCACCAACTTGCCTCTCTCTCCACAAATAAGCTACTCATAAAATGCTGCTAGGAGGGTAAATTGTGTGGCACATATTTCATTTCCTCTGTCTTCAGTATATCATACCAGATGCCCTATAGTTTCAAATAGATGCATTTTTTTTCAGATTAAACACTTCCTAAAAGTAATGGTCCTTGATAGCAAAACTGGAGAATGATTTGCTGCTTGATTAGAGACCAAGTCCATGAAAATAACCCTTTTGATAGATGTACTGTATTACAGTGAGTGATCCTTCCCTGCCTGGTCTTTGCATGACTTGATTTGGCAAATAGCACTGATTGTGGGTGGACTAGGACTGTCCAACAAGTGGCACATCCAGTAGAATAAATCACAGCCCAGAAGCATAAGTTTGACTAAAACACCCAGTTGTCTAGTTCTGATATTTTCTATCTTTCCTACATTTCTTTACATCAGTCTGCAAAATCCTTTTATTTTGTAATGAGGTATAAGTAGGAAATGTTGATGTAGTCCTTCTTGGGTTATATAAGTCCTTGCTTTCAGCCTTAGAAGATTTCTGGTCTCTTCTAGCTTTCAGCATATTGCTGTTCGTTGGTGGCATTCAAATTAAATGGGGCGTTTGGCCCTTGAGAATTCAAAATGTGGGCAATTTAAGTAAATCACTTTATTAAACTCTGACTCACTTTGAACTTAAGATGTGTGCACTTCAAAGGGTCAGGCTGGGTGTACAAGTAGTAGTTCAGCAACCTACGCAGTATTCTTTAAGCTGCCAAAGGCAGCTGGAAATATTGTGAGATCAAGCTTTCTTTTATGCCATTTTCATATTTCCTTTTTTTACCTTGCTAAAGAAAATTATGTATTGGGGGACAAGAGAAGGAAATATTTCTTTCAGTATTTCTGAAACTCAGCGTTAGTTCAACCTAGCAGTGGCTGAAGGAGTCTTTATTTTTCCTAACCTATCTGTAACATCCTTATTTAGGTCTTTCAGGTTCCTGGACCTCAGTAAATCTGAGTGAACTTGCTGAAAGGCAGGGTTGCAGGACTTGCAAGCACCAATCCCAGCCACTCTTCTTGGTATGTCCAGGCTTCTCCCAGCAGAACCAGGACTTGGCAATGGCCAGTCATTAGATGCTGATTGAAATAGATAAGTCTCTGGAAGGGAAAACACCCCAACTCTGCTTCAGTTGATAAGTACTGATATGGAACATTTTCCTTTGGGGGAGGAGAAGGATTTAATCTTTTGCGGCCTGGAGCAATCTGCCACAAATCCATTCCATGATTCCCATACACGAAACACACCTTCTTCTCTCTCCACCCCAACCAAACAGCTTTGCTCAGCACCATTAGACAATCTGTATAAATTGCCACATGGACACACTTCTCATTTATCTCAGGTGGAGTTTTTATTTGGGCCACAGTTTTGGAAGAACTCAGGGCTTCTCAAGAGTATTGGTCACCCAGATTGAGTGATTCTTAGGGCACTGTCTGGTGAGCAGGATAGTGAGTTAATTTTCATGCTGTCGGCTCACAATGTTTGATAACCTAACCTGTGACAATTTCAGAAGCCTAATAAATGGTGCTTCAGTTTTATTTACTGATATTTCACTCAAATATGAATGGAATCTGACCATGGAAATATTAAATTAGCTCTATCATGCCCTTCTCTGTCAGAAGGAGGTGAATTATGAACAATAAATAAGTGCTGAATGAAATACTCTCAGAGCACTTTGCACTATGCCTGGTTTATTAGAAATGAAGCAATTCCACTTCATCTGTCCTGCCCAGGTTCTTAAGATTTCTGAGACCTTATTAAGGCAAAATTGGTCTTCGGCATATCGGAATGAATGACAGAGAAAACAGGAGGTTTTTAAAGAACAGGCGCTGAATTTTTAAAGCTCAGCTGCCCTCTTGTAGTTCCTTGGGACACAAGAGGCAGATAAATATATGTTATATAAAACACAGATAAACTCAAAACTGGAAGACATAGATCTAAATGAACTGGAGCAATCTTTTTGGGACAGAAACTGGACAGGAGGAGGAAGGGCTGATAAAAAAGCACTGCTTTGAGTAGCTACAGTTAATAGGAGAATGCAACTCCAGCAGCTGATGGATAAATGAGTTAGAGGATTGTGCATTCGTTCACTGACTCAGGATCTTGGGGCAGAGGCTATTATGCTGGAGGCTCTATATGCATCTATTATGCTGCAGGTGAGGAAGCACATGGGAGGAAGATGTGAAGTCTGGTCTGAACAGACTTTATTGCAGTGCTTCTCCTGTTGCCTGGGCAGAAAGTGCTTCAGGAATTGCTGTCCTCCCCATCTTGCAATAGCTCTGCCTCCTGCTGGAAAAATCAGCTTAGCCTGGGGCTTCCCCTAAACTGACCAAATCTCCATGGCTCTCCAAAAAGGATCAGGTTCCTCATCTCCATTTGTCAAAGGCAATCAGATGAGTGAGTCAGGTGAGTCAATCCTCTGGTTCTTCTCTACATCATTCTGCATCAGGGTAATAATAACATTTCACGGGGCAGCATGAATGGTGAGGAAAGAGTGATGAACTGCTGCACATGTTATGGGGGGGATGGGGGTAGCAGAATGAGTGCTGGTGAGGAAAAAGCTGGACTTCCTGTGGAGCAACACCAGCTGACTCCCCAGTGTCTCTCTCATGGATGGGGCATTGCTGCTGCTTGGGCTGGAGGCTCATACACACCTCTTTCACACTGGTCTAAATCTACCAATCCTGTTTCACCTTTGTCCAGTGCGAGTTAACAGAATTTAAAGACTGTGAGCTTTGTGAATGACTAGTTCTAGCACATAGTGGAACCTGTACTGCCTCTTTTTAAGCCAGCTGATGCAAGTACAGCTGAATGAACATCAGGTAAAGAGGAGGTGTGGCAGCCTCCTTCAGCTACACAAGGGTAGGAGGTTGCAGTAGGGCTGAGGAGAGGTGGCACTTTGTTCTGTCACATTTCCTGGGGCAGGCAGAAATGCCACTCATCTGCTTTGTCTGGTCACTGTGATTTTGTCTCCATGGGTATTGTTTGGCCCAGGAATGTGTGATTGAAGCATTTCATACAAGCATCCTGCTTGACTGTTCTTTGGCTCTGTCACAGGGTGGTCTTGAAACATACAAATTTGGTACTTTTCAGGGGAAACTGAGTGGGAAGATGCAGTCCACCACACATCATGCACCCCAACATTTAGTGCATAGCTGCAGAGTGGAGATTTGTGGGAGGTAAACCTCACAAAGCTCCTACAGCATGGTCCTTAGGTCCTCAGCACCAGCTCTTCCACTCTGACAATCCACTCCTGACTCCAAGCCATGTGCTGATGTAGGCAGACACTTCCTCTTCCAAAGTGTCCCCATGAACTTTTGGAGCACGCAACAGAGTTCGCTGAGTCTTGCTTTTCCACAGGATGAAAATTAGTTCCTTCCAACTTCTTGAAGAGTCAGGGAATTATAAACCCAGGAATGGGGAAGTTGATCTGCATTTTTGAAAATGCTTTGATTTCTCATGTTGATTTTTTTTAACCACCCAAATATATACATGTAACATTTGAGATTGCAAAGTAGAGTTGATGGGTACATAGCCCTTGTCTGTTACTTTTCAAAAGCCTGAGCTATTTAATTCTTCTTAAAATAAAAATAGAAGTGGTAAATTTTACACAAGCTGACAGAGACTATTTTTTTCTGTCCAAGTCAAGTCAAGAACATAAATGTTAATTGCATTCATGTATGTTTCCCTGCTATGACGTTAAGTGAGGGCGGAATAAGAAGGACTTCTCTGACAGAAAGAGAATTTTCAGCCTGTGATTAACATAAATCAGGAATTCAAATCTGGGTGGCTCCCAAGTGAACCAATTAAAGCATCACAGAGCCCTAGATCACCCTGTCTTTCACACTTCCAAGTGGAAATGCAAATAAAACTGCAGTGTTGTTGTATGGGTTAAGGCACAGCTTTTAGGAGAGCACTGAGCAAGAGAGATTGGCTTTTTTGTCCAGCTGACAAGCTAATTCCTGTCACCCTCACACTCAGCTTCACCTCTCTTCCTCAGTGAAGCTCCCTTCGAATGCCTTGGCCCCCTTCCATGAATGAGGACAGCCAACCCTGCTGTGATGAGCAGGTCACCAGCTGGTCCTCTTTGCCAGGGGATGCCCATCTCTCTGAAGCTCTTTTTACTGTTTTGAATTTCCCTACCTCTCTCTAAGTTTTGTGATATGCTTCAAAACCTACATTGGAAATCCATCCTGTCCAAAGAAGTGGCTTTCTTAACCAAGTCTCATTCAGCAGGGAAAATTAAGTGGAGTGTACTCTCAAGGAAGTATTTTAAATTCAGCTGTAATGGAAATGGATCATTGTGAAGGTCATCACCTTAAGGCGATTTTAAACCTCAAATTGGTTGAAAATATGTAGTAAATGTTTCCTTAAAGTGGAGAGATCTACTGCAGTGTGAGTGAAAACAACACTTAAAACCCTTGAGTCAGATTTCAAAATTAGGACAAATGTGTTTGCTGTATCCCCAAATTAATGCTGTGTGGAAGTAAGAAGTAACTTTGAAACTGAAACAGAGCCAAGGCTGGCTTTGGAGTAATTTAATTCCACAGCTAGATACAGGCTTCCAGTTACTGAAAAACAAATGTAGCATGCTTGCCACCTTTTATGTGATGGGAAAAGTGACCACCAGGAAGAATCCTGGAAATATTTCCAAAGCTGGAAGCACTCAAAGATATGGAAATAATTACTGAAGTAAAAAAGAAAGCTTGGAATACTTTCAAGGAATTAACATAATCTTTCTTGAAATTACAACAGCAACCAAAAGAACCAGGAACGAGGAAAATTTGGATCCTTCATATCAAGAGACAGCCAAAGCCCTCAAAGCACATTGGCTGCCCTGAAAGCATATTTATGCAGCTTTCAGCAGATGATTCACAGAAATGAGACTGAACAGGGCAAAGATCCTCGACGTAGGATCTGCCAGGGGAGTTTGGAATTTGATGTTAGACTGGAATAAAAGGAACTATGCTTGGTTTAGCATGTCATGTGGTTCTGAACCATTCAAAAGTCCATGCTTTGAGATAGCTTGAAATTTTTCAGATTTTGAATCTGAAAAACATTTGCTATTCTTTTAATATGACTCATAAGAACAAGTCAGATGGATATAGAGGAGTTGATTTCATATTAGTGTGTTGGTTTTGTGCACAAGTGTATTCAGTAGATTAAATTCTTGGAATGGATACAATAACTCCATACTGTTTTTGTTTTAGGCTTGTACTGTTATCTTCAGAAAAACAAGATAAGTTTATTCTCTGGGAAAATGTCTCTATTATCATCTTAGACTGGTGCAAACAATATTTCTAGGAAAGGAACAAGGACTTGAGCTTCTTCTTGCTTGTCTGCAGAGTGCTCCTTGGTTCAGCTGTTTGGTTTTTTTTCTGCTGCCTCTGTGCATTTGAGATTTTTTTTTTTTGCTGCTGCTCGTGGGATGTGCTGTTCCTATGGCAGTGCAGGACTGGGGAGCACCTGCTGCAGCCAAAGCAAAGCCAGCCTGTTTTCCTCCTTGGAATGATTCTACTCTTTCAGCTTGCATGTAGCAATGGCAAAGGAAAGTCAGCAAATCTCCATAGAGAAGTAGCAGTTAAAAGTACTTATTGATGGCTGCTTTATTTATAAGTGCCTTCAATGTATCAGGTTGAACATTAGAATTCATTTTAGAAGAGGGAAAAGTCTGGACAAATTGGAATTTTGAAATTCTTTAAATTCTAAATGTAAAGAATTTTAGTGAGGGTGTTGTTTGCTGTAGTCAACTACTTTTCAGACAGTTCTATGTAATTTGGGAGTTCTGAAGTGGTTAATTTGGTTTTGTGATGTTCTCCACCCTGTACACATACCAAATTCTGAAGTTTTTCCAGCTTGCATCTCATCTGCTCTTTTTGTCACTGCTGCTGGTCTTGTGTTTACAAGTGGTGATGTGCACCATGGAAAGCCCAGCTTTGTTGCCAGTGTTGTTAAAAAGCTCCACAGCCTTGCCATGTCACATGTGGCATCTCCCAAGGCTCTGGCTGGGCATTAGCACGTCCCCTCAGGTGGACTCTTCCAAGAGCCCTTGCAATGGACAATTCCAACCAGCAACTGGCAATGCCCATCCTCAGTGCTTCCCAGAAAGGGGTTTGACCATGTTCATGGGTGAGCCTTCACGCTTTAATTTCTTGTGAGCGGTACAGGCAAACTGCTTTCTTTTCAGAGCAAGGATGTGTGGCTCTGAAATTGTCAGTTTTACCATGATGACAGAGCCAGCTGCCTCGCAGATATCAGTAATGTGAAGTAGAAATGAGAAGACCAAGGTAAACAAACATAAAGTAGCAAAGAAATGTGTTTTCTTTCTGCAAATGTAGAGCGGGCTATGGATAATACAGCTAGGAAAGGTCTGTCACAAGATTCATAGTCCCTGGGCATATTTCATTCCTGTGAATGGTGCTTACGCAGCAGATAATTTGAGCTGGTTTTACCTTCACAGCGTTGACAGAGAAATATTTTCATCCCCTGAAACAGGTCTTAAACAATAGCCCGATCATATTGCGTGCACAGGGTGATGTGCTCAGGGCTCTGCAGGGTTTCTCGGGTTTCTGGCTGCCGTACATATTTGTTATCACAGCAGACAACAGAGTCTGTAATGTAATAGGTACAAGACTCCAGTCCGTCTGCAGACACATTTTTGAATTTGTACATTTTTCCTTTCCACCTTCCTGCTGGTAAAACAACCACAGATGAATAGTAAAACAGGGCATTTAGTATGTAGAAGTAGAAGGTAGATAATATTTCTTCACTTGGTACAAAATCTTGTTTTACTTTCAAGGAAATGCAGAGCCAAGCCTGATAATTTTAGGCCATTTTTACAGCATGAAGAGGCTTCCTGAAAAGCATCACTGATAGGAGGTGTTGATCTGTAAACCACAGGCCTTGCCCTCAGTGTTCCCTCTGTGAAGTGCTGAAGCCCTGATATTAAGTGCTCCTTACATCCACCGTATTTTTGCTCACTGCTGTTGTATTGTAAGTATTCCTTAAAAAAACCCAAAACAAAACACACACGCACACCAAATTAACAAAAACAAAACAAAACAAAAAGTGCCCAAAACAACAAAAAAAAATCACTACAGACTAGTTAGATCAAAGGGGAAAAAAGTCTAAATTTAAAATTCATATTGCTTCAAAAACAGATTACAGAAGTGCCCCAGTTATGATTATCATCTGTCTCACAATGTGGTTTCTTTTGGATCTATTCTAACCTCTCTTCCCACATAAGGGCTCTCTTCCCTATCCTCCTCTTTTGCCATTTAATTTAATAAATTGTCAGAGCAAATGTGCCATGTAAATTGAAATATGCAGGAGTGTCATATAGGGTGAGAAATGATGGGGATTATCACAAGAGAAGGAAATTCTGTAAGTAAATACTGGCCTTTCTAATTCTGACTGGGTTTGGTGTGTTTTGAAAAACCAGATTGTGCTTTTTTCTTTCAGTAAAGAGAATCTCTTGGACTGGAAATGAAAATTGTGTACGTCATGGGATGAGGCTTATTAACACCTATAAATAGAAAACAGCAATATTTATCTCCCAGGCGATTGTATTTTCTTGATTAGAACATAAGATGAGTAGTTGGGGTTTTTAACTATTTCTGTTAACCGAATAAATTTTTACAATTAATGGATGTACTGTGAGATAATTTGTTTTTCAGCAAAATTTGCCTTCTCCTTTTTAGATCAGAAAATCACCTGGTGGTGTTTCACTGCTAAGGCAGACAAGCTTTATCTACTCATATCCCTTAAGATGTGAGTTAAAACCTTCTTGATTTGTAAAACTACATTTGTATTTTAAAAAATACACTTACAACACCAAATTTGATTGAAGAGGGAATTTGCCACTGGCTTTTGCCTGTCCTTGTGGAGAAGGAATGGCCAATGGACATGCCTTTGTCATGGCCTCCAGTGGATTTTCCTCTTCACCAGAGCAGGACCAGAAGGCTCTGCTAGCCTCCAAGAGCTCAGTCTTTTATGGAAGTTGAAAACCTGGAGACTCCTGATGGATTTATGAGACTTGGCACTAGCTGGGAGGAGGGTAGCATTTATGTGAGGAATAGTTGGCACTATCAATCTCGTAACTGATTAATCTTTTCAGATGTTTCTGAGCAAAATGCACACTGTGCTAATCTGTTTCTAAGTGGTTAAGGAGGCATGGGGGCTTGGCATGTGGTCAAATCACATCATCTCAGCAAGTGATTGCCCTTCCTTGAGATGTCAAATGGTGCCTGAACCCCAGGACTGGGTGAGCTGGGAGCTTGCAGGGAGCACCAGGGAGGCTTCACCAACCCAAATTAGCTCTTCAGTAGCAGCCCCTGGCAGCACCTGGTCTAGTCCTATGGCTGTACCTCAAGGAGCCAGGAGCAGCAAATTTTCTGAAGCAAGTCAGAAAGCTGGTGTCTAACCAGTTACGAAACATGAAGCAAAATAGTCCTTCTTCCTTGGGGCAACAACTTAGGGAAACAATGGAGGACTGAAATGACTTGTCCTCTGTGCATCTTCCCTTTTAAATAAAACTTGTGCTCAGTGGCACACCTATGGCATAACAAAAGGACAATGGTAAAGGCTTATGACCTAATTTTACAAACATTATTAAAAAATTATTGCTAGATACTGTATGCACAGAACACTGAAAAGGAAATCTATTTTTATTAATGTTTGGAATTTGAAAGAGGGAGATACTGCCAATAAGTTTTCTAAGGTCTGATTTATAAGTTAAGTGCTAATGAATAATTCCACAAATGGAACTACATGGAGTAAACCAAGGAGGCAGATTTTTGCTGCTGCTGGTACAAGAATAAATCTGAGTGAGCAAATCTGCTGTGTATTGCCAATTTTTATCATACTTGGATGTGGAAGTATAATTTTGTGCAATATTTAAAGAATGTAAAAACTCTGTACAAGAGGGCCAGTGCTCTCCCAGTTGTAGGAGCATCCTTGACAGTGCCAGTCTCCCAGGAAGAGTCTCACAGCAGTAGTCTGCACTCTGCAGCTGGAGAACCTTATTAGCATTCAGTATTAGGAGGGCATAGGAAAATACTACCCAAATTCCCTTTCCCAGCTCTATGGAAGAGCTGCTGTTCACACAAGTGCCTCTCCCTCTGGCTTTGCTTCTGGAGGAGATGGAAGCTGCCTGGCCTTGAAGGTAGCGAATTTGGGCAGTGCTGGCTGCCACAAGGGAGCCAGGGCTGGAAGACAGCACCTTTCTGACACACAGAGGGGCCAGAGGGTATCTCCTCTTAATGCCAATTAGAGCTACACAGTGTTTGCTGAGGGAGGGGTTTATTACCACTGGTTAGGTTGTTAGCTTAATGAGGTTAGACAAGATCTAATGAAAGAAGACAAGTACCTAACGAGTTTGTCATAGTTAAACTGCTCTGCTCTGGGATTTTCTGGGGCTGTGACATGGCATGCTCTAATAGCCTGTTCCCTGTCACGTCGTCCCATTCCCACAGGTGCCTCACTGAAAGCTGTCATATTGTCAGCACTGGTTTTTTTCCCTGCATTTTCCCTTGTACTGAGCTGGCAGCAGGTTGTCAGTCCGATTTCCCTGGCAGTCCTGCATGTACATGATCAAATGATGGCATCCTTTTAATAAACAGTGAACTGTGCAGCCAGTGATTGATTCCTGACAAATTGGTCAGCACGGCCCCGCTAGCCGGCTTACCCAGCTCAGCTGCCTCCCAGGGCTGCTTAGCCAGAGAAGGGGTAGCAGCAAAGTGACAACTGCCCATCACACAGATAACAGTGGGAAAAACTCAATGGAAACCTGTGCAGCTGATGATGATAGAAATGCTGACTGGGAGGGGCAAGCAAAGTTCTGCAGCTGAGACAAGGGGTTGGTCAGGTAGTCCAAGAAACAGCAAACACCTCCTGCATAACTGAGCATTGGCCACTACATTGAACAAAAACTTGCTCATCTTCAGCACCTCACCTCCAATGCACTTTTAAAATCATCTTCCAGACTTGGCTTCCTCAGACATTTATAAAAGAGTGAAGGTGAAGCTGTAACTATGGAGATTGGGAATAATTGGGTAGCCATCAGAAATCTAGAGCAGGTTACCCTGAACTACTGCATTTTTAGAGAGTTTGGTGTCAAAGACACTGCTGGCTTATGACTAGATGATGACAGAATCACAGAATCATTAAGGTTGGAAAAGACCTCTAAGATCATCAAGTCCAACCATTTTTGTAGTACCACCATGTTCATCACTAAACCATATTCCCCCAGTGCCACATCCACATGCTTTTGAACACTTCCAAGTGTGGTGTTTCCCTGGGCAGCTAATTCCAGTATTTGGCCACCCCTTCAAAAATTTTTTTCCTGGTATCTAATCTAAACCTCCCTTGGCACAACTTGAGGCCATTTCCTCTTATTCTGGAGGAATTCGCAATAAATTAAAATTAAATGCAGAGAGGAGTTTTAATATCATTAAGTATTTATTTTTTCAGGAGGAAAAAGACATTACTGTGTTGGGCCAGCCAAAGAATTATGCTTCTTTTGAACCTTTTTTAAAATAGACTGGGGAACTGATAGGTGCCCCATGTGCTTAAAATCCCCTCAGAGAACTGAATTAAAATAGAGACATTGCAAGAAGGTAGAGTATTTTCTGTCATGCCAAGGGGTCACCACAGCTTAATTAATTAGAGTTTCCCATTTCTCAAATAGAGAGTATCCAGCTGTCTCATGCCCTCCCCCCTGCAGATGTCATATGTGTCATGTTCTCAGAATTTATGTCAACATTTGCCATCTCATTGAGTGTCTCCATCCTTTATCCATGTGATAGGCCATTGTTATTTGCTGCTTCATATTACCAGTCATTCCCATTAACACTATTAACACCAGAGTAGGGGGAGCTTTTGTTTTGCATAAACACCTTGTCCTGACCTTCCTGGGAGAATTTCCCCTTCAAGGAAAGACTCTTTGCAGAAGATGTCATGTTGCTGTAAGGATGTATGTTGAGGAAGATGTGAATCATCTAGGAATTCACACTGTACAAAATCTTTTATTTTTCTTCCTTTCAATGTGCAGTCCTATCTCTTTTATCCTTAATGGTATTTTTGCTGGAATAGTCTTTGCAGAACAGAAGACTGGAACTCTTCAAAGCTGCAGTGCCAAGTGTCTCCTCTCCCTTCTATTTCAAAATAAATCATTCTCCTGGTGGTAATGAGCAATACAGAAAAATGCAGGCAGTGAGGATTTTGCCAGGGAGAGAGATTTGTAGTGCTGTGCTTTGGCTTCTATGCAAAGTTCTATTTAATGACACTGCCACAGAAGGAGTATTATATTATCTGTCCCACAGCTCAAGCCTTCAGTCTCGTCATTGTATAAGCACACTACTTTTTTACATTTATAAGCAGCAAACGATTCCAGAGAAATTCCTGTTCCAGCTACACAGCTCAACAGACCACAACTGTGTCATTACCTCACCCTGCTGGGGCAAGTCCTGCCTCTGCAGCTGCAGAGGGTCTCTGCCAGCTGCCCTGGGAGGCTCCAGCTGCCCTCCCCGGGAGCCTGCACAGCCCTCAAAGTGAGGGAGCTGTTCCTCCCTCTCGCAGCAAACTTGGGATCATGGGGGCAGCAGCAGGGCTGCAGCCACTCTTCAGCATCTGTGGAAGCCCTAGAGGGGAGAGGAGTCATGGGGACATGGCCGGTCCTTGGCTCTCGGTGGGTTCAGGGGGAGCCTGGACCCATTCAGCTGTCAAAACTGATGCAGTGAGACAACCTGCACCCAAAGCAGTCTGCTGATCCTTAATGTTCGGTGTGTTTCCCTGCTACATTTTCCTTCATTTTGGAGGGAAAGCTAGGGGATTGCTTTTTCTGTTGAATTAACCAGGTTATTTTGACATTCAGACATGGTATAAACAGGTTTTTACCTTGGAAAATCTAGAGATTAGAAGAGCTAAGCTGTTGTTTGTACAAAATTAATTTTACTTTACTATCAGAACAAAATATTTCTGGAGATTTCTGTTTCTCAGGAATTGCTTGGAAATTCCAGCTTTCATTTGGGCAGCATACACTGAACTAATAATATTCATAAATAATCTCTACAACCTCCCCTAGTTAGAAGAACCCCATGCCTGTCCCACCAGTGTGCCTGGACCTTGTTCTGAGGGACAGACGAGACCATTTAACTGCATTCCCAGCAGCGTGTCCCTGGAAGATAACCAAGCTGTGCTGGACTCTACTTCCATGGTGCAGAAGCACATCTGCTGAGAGCACAAGGAGACCACATGGGCCGTGTCCCCCTCTTGGCACAGCCATTCATTCACAAAGATCAGTGTAAACCTGGGCTGAACTGCAGCCAGGAGTGGGGATGGAAGTGCCCATATCCTGTTACCAAGCTCCTGAGCTGCTTAATCCCTCCAGCTGAAAGCTGACCTGCAGCAGATGCTGTCTCAGCAGCTTCCAGGAGTCAGAGATGTCCAGGCCTGGTATATTCAACATATAGGGCCACTTTCTCTGCTGGTGTTAGTTGCCCCAACTCTAGTGACACCACCAGCATTACACCAAATCGTGCCATAAATAAGATCAGGCCATAATTATCTGAATTTGCCACGGCTCATGTTTCGCATGACACAGAGGCAGATTTCTGAGTCAAGAGGCCCTTTGTTAACACATTCCTGCATTTCTCAGTATTTGATGTGCCAAAAGTAAAGTGGCTCTTGACACTTGTTTCCTCTGAGCTGCCTTTTCAGCAAAGGCTTAACCTTGATTTACAGTCAGTGGATCACAAAACCCATCTACCTGGGAGTGTCAGGGCACTGTTATTTTTGGAGACAGCTGCCAGCTCTGTTCTTGGTCAAGCTGTGGTCAACACTGTTGTGACCAACATGTTTATTATGGGGACACTTGCCTGGCATGGCTGAAGGATTCTTTCTGGGACGCCTTGCTCACAGTGCCCAGGGGAAGATACTGGCCAACGTGTCCTCACAGCCCCCCCATCTCAGATGAATATTCACATTTCTCCCATAATTATCATTTTGGGCTTCTTAGCGGGAGATGAATGCACCCTAATACTCTAATAAATGAAGGTACTATCCTTAAGATCTTGCAGAGAAAAGGACAGCTTTATGCATGAGGAAAGTGGTGTTAATATTAATGGTCTTCAAATTAGCAAAAGCAATTTTAGTTTTCATTGATTTTTCCAATTCTTCATTTGGGGTTAAAGGCGCTTCATTTTCCCAGCAGGAGACCTGGAAAATGTGGCTTGCTTTGGCATTTCAGCAGCATTTTCTGGCACATGTGGGATTTATGGCTGGTTTGATGAAGTTAAAGCTGGCACAGCTTTTCTGCAGGTGGAACATTTGAGCAGACAGGTTTATACAACTATGAAGAACTGCATCAGACTGGAGCAGAACTTGATTTAGAGGAAATCTGGGGAAGGTGGAGTGTTATGAGAGAAGAGAGAAAAATAAATGTAAAATAAATTCAAGCACTAGATTAGATGCCTTCCTCTCTTTGCTGCTTGTTCACACTTTGGGAGTCTCTGGCATCCTGTAAATAGAAGGCAGGCACTCTAAATCAAAGCAAATGTTTTATCTGTCATTTCTGACACGACTCAATGTTTCCTTGGATGGGCTGGCAAATCAGGTGGGCTGTAACCATCTTTCTCACCCACAGTGCTATACTTGAGGTTCCTGCTAGTGTGGTGGTTGCCCGTGTTTCAGAGGCACTGCCAGAAGGTGGGGGCAGTGTGGGGAGAGCCCCGTGTCCTCACCAGCATGAGGTGAAACATCACTCTCACATCCACCTTCCATGATGGCTCAGATGTCACTGTCCAGACCCTCACTGAAAGCTGGAACAGTGCCATTACATTACTTCCAGTGTAAATGGGAGCTCTTTAACTGTTGACTGCATGTCCGAGGGCGTGGTGAATATAAGCTGACTGGAGTTTGTTTATGAGTAACATCACGCTCTACCACGGCTTCTCTTCAATGAAGTTTTATTCATACACTTTTCTTGGTTGTGGCAGGGAGAGTTTTCTGGTTTTCTGTGATTCATAGCAAGTGAACTTTATCTTTTTATTCATAAAATTCCCAAACGATCACACAGAACTGCCTCATTCCTGCCACTATCCCCCCCAAGAGGCTTGTGTGCCAAAAAAAGACTTGGAATTGGCTGACAAGTAATTTCCTGATTTGCAGCCATTCCAGATTTACTCAGCTACCAGTCACCCCCACAATGAGAGTTGTTCCTGTTGGAATGGCAGCAGACTTATTCCTGTTGTGGATTTATTTCTTCTTCTTTTCTACAGGTTTAAACCTGCCAGGTGCTGAACCTCAATTCCTGCAAAAGCTATCAATGGATTCTGACTTTTGTCATGCAACTGGCTGATGATGTGACATCTGGATTTCCTATTTTCTGGAATTGTTAACCCCTTTTGAACCTTAATCTGTAGCAGATGGCTGTGGCACATGAATCAGGTTTATTTCTACTGGAGTATGTAGGAAAGGATCCAGAATGCTTTCTATCCCCTACCTAAATGATGTAGACACCACAGACCAGAAAGTAATGAAGAACGCCTTTGGTCCTTAAGTATCTAAATCTCCTGATGCACCTCAGTGTTTGGCCCCAAAGTTTCCAAGATCCATGGGTGCAGGAGCACACAGACAATCCTGCCTGCTTGGGCTCTGGGTGCCTAGCACCCACACATGTGCTAGTCTAATGCAGAGATAAGGCAAAGTCTGCTTTTCTCTTCCTGAATCCTGAGATGGACGTTGTGCTCAGAGCTAACAGATGTGTTAGACAGAGGCCCAGGGAAAGGAGATTGCCAGACTTGTTGAAAATATCATAGTGATTAAATACCCACCCACAGGTATCATTCATGAAAGACCCAATCTGCTCTCCAGGTGGCTGTCCCACCAGTCTAGAGGACATCTATAAAATCTTGCCTGTGCCTCATGTTGAATCTGAGGCACAGTCAGCTAGGCTAGGGTCAAAAGAAGAACAACTGGAAGTAGCCTTAGGATAAGTGACTATTTTTGCCAAATCTGCCCGTTGCAAAGAAATTCAAGCCTGAAATTCTTAGCCTGTGTGACATAGGAGTGTTACTGGTACTTGCAATGGGCAACATACTTTTTCTATGGAGTTTTGTGAACATACAAGTTTCAGTTCTTATTTTGTTTAAATGAACCTTTGTAAGCATTGTGTTTGCAGAGAAAGCCCTAGCAATGCAAACTGTGTAGAGTTCCATGTCAATAGGCAAACAAAAATTACTATTATGTAATTACTTTTTACATCCCTTCTTTTTTTTCCCAGCTTTAATTGTATTTTATTATTTCTTGGGTACAGCAAGTGCTGAAAAAGTATGCATAGCTGATTAAAGTAACCTGGAATTATGTGCTGAGTTTGATAGCAGGCACATAGGTCGTGTTTCTTTGGGATCTGCAGGTTCAGATCGTAGCTGTGTGGCTGTGCACTGGGCTGTGCCAGTACAGACAGTAAAATGGTCAGGCTGAAAAACCTGCACGGCTCTCCTGACCTCCAGCAGAACTGCACAAAGGAGGAGCTTGGTGCAGTGATGTGCGGGAGGCTGCATTGTGTCAGTCATTTGAGCAATTGGCCCCTGGTCTTATCCTTAGCACATACTTAACACATCTTGCCAAATTATGCGGTTGCTTAGTAATGTGAACAAATATCCCCTGGAGATTCAATAACCAAACTCATTATCACTTGTCATGTAGGCCAGGAACTGAATCCAGATCTCCAGGAGTGAATGACTGGTGTGTTAACCTAGTCTCCTACTGCTAAAATAGCAGAATGAATATGTGCAAAGTCAGCTCCACACAGTGGGTAAAAATATGCCCATGGTAGAAACACAGAGAAGGTCTATTAAAAATGATTCTCATTATGTAGATTCCATTATCTGAAATAAGTAGGGGGGAATTTAGCATTTGTTAATGTTCTGAAGAGAGACATAAATGGAGACTGGGTTTTTTTTTAAATTCATTACTTTTTTTTTTTTTTTAACAAACTAAGCAATAGCTGTTCTGGTTAAGTGTTGCAAAGGAAGAGGTTGTTACATGTGTCATGTTCTGAACCTCAAGAGGCCACTAAATCCCTTTGAAAACAGGATCTTGATCACTTGTGGATGCAGTTAGGTGGGTCTACAACACTCACCTCAGCTATGTGCAGAGACTCCCCCCAACCTTGCTCCAGACAGGCTAGTTTGCAACAGTATGGCCACACTGTCAGGGCTCATCAGAATGGTGCTGACACTTCCCCAGGATCCATGCTCATTTCCCAGTCAGAAATGTGCTGTGCTGCACGGACATACCCGCTCCTCTGGGACTAGCTGGATGGCACTGCATTGTACACACCATAAATCCATGATAAGAATTTTTTGCAAGTACTCTACCTCTCTTCAGTGAGTTCCTTCTGGTTCATCAGGAAAATGCAGCGAGTCAGCCAGTTTGCTTAACAATGATTTTTGGCAGTGAATCCAGTATTTGTAGATCTGCGTACTGAATACATATGCTGTTGGCTATAAAGATACCACATTTTTTCACTCATGAGCAATCCCAGCTGCATATATGGTTTTTGGACTTTTAAAAAAATTATTCTGGAGTAAATTTCAGACCAGCTGCTCAGCGTACAAATGCAAATTGGTTTAATTCATGTAGATAATGTATGCACATCAGACATTGAGGATGTGTGTGCACTCATAATGATGGAAGTTCAGAGGAGATGCAGTTTGATAATTTGCCTGAACAAGGTCGATACTGGCAAACATGGAAGGAAAAATCTTAAACTTCTGTTGTGCTTTCGTGTAATATCTATTCAAAGGTAAAATGGGTGTGATCTCCCTTAAGCAGCATTTTCTGTCACTTCTGCTGGACATCGTTAGTGCAGATGAATTATTTTCTAGAGTTCAGTCTACAGGATCTTTCCATGCCATCAGCACTTTTCAACTTCTAGTGAAATAACCCTGTGGGACAGCAAGTTTGCAAAGTTTCGTGCAATCTTTTGTGTTAAAATAGCCAACAATTGTTATAATGGAGACCAAATTGAGGGGATGACAGCTTCTCAGTACAATGGTTTGGAACTGGGTTTGATTTTTTTCCCCTTTTTGTTCTATGGAGAAATTTGTGACTTTGAACTATTGAACACATAATTTCTCATTTCCTACCTGTGTGAGAAGACATTGATCTAGTAGCTACAGGATCTCACTGGCTGAACAGTCCTTCTATGTGTCTGGGGATTTTTACAGTTATCAGGTTCTTGCAGGAGTTATGGCATGGTTAGTGCTCTAGAAGTATGAATCACTAGGTATTTGCTACACTGATATGCCCAAAGGGATTTTAAAGCTACTGTCACACTGCATCATGCTTACATTGCCTTCATCCCATGCTGCAGAACTCTTGCAGGTTGCATGAAAAAGCTTAATTGGGGTTGGCATTCTTGAAAGGATTTGGGTGTTGGCCGTATCCGGAGCCAAGACACAGGTCAGGGTGCACTGGGGCACAGAGTCATACCAAGTGTCTGCTCAGGCCTGCATCATTTTTTACATCTGTGGTCAGAAAGAAGCTTTCTCTTCCACTCACCTTACAATGTACATTGGTGATATGTTTTTCAATTTTTCTTGGTAGTTGTCATCTCATGTGGCAAGCCAGCTAAACTTCGCTGAGCTCCCTTTTTCTTCAGGAGCAGGACATTGGCATTGCTTCTGCTGTCTCCTGCTGTCTTCATTTACCATGTGAGAGTTGCAGCTTCTGGTCATTCCTGCTTGGTATTAAATTCATGAGAGGGATTTGGAGGTGCTTTGGTGCCTGTGGTGAAGTGCAGCATGTAGAAAAAAATGGCTGAGAATCTGAGAAATTAATCTATTCCAACATTTCTTATTGATTGCAGAGGACCAGACTCAGAGGCCATGTGGGAGTCCAGCAGTCTCAAAAGGGTCTCTGTCTATTATTTCTTGACTTTTCTCATACTTGCTCAGACTGTGGATTTGCTCATACTTGCTTTGTTCCAGCCTGCACTGCTAGGCAATTACAGCTGAATTATTGTTGTGCTGTAATGGACTTATGCATAATTTCTGAGCACAGATATAATCTTTCAAGTTCTAAATCCATAGAAACATTCAAACGAGGATATGGACAATTCCTTAGTTGAGATTCCAGCATGCAGGGGGATAAGGTGGTGAAAAGAAAGCACTGGCATGTTATGGAAATTAAATTCCCATCCTTTGAAATACAGCACGGTAATTCCCATCTGCTCAAGTGAAAGATCCAGTGCGTTTTCTCAGACTTGGAGCTATCACTTACTGTCATACTGAAACTGTGTGTTTAGGGTAGGGATGAGCCCATGGGGCTCATTTGGGGGCTGCTGCTCGAAAAGGAGGTTCTGGTTCCCTTCTGAGCCCTCCTGTTAAATGTGAAGTACCACTGTGTTCCTTGCGCAGCGCATTGTCCTCATCTCGCAGCCTGAGGAGGCAGCTCACGGAGCTAAACCCACAGACACATTAACCAGCAAAGATTTGCCTGAAGAGGGGCTCACATATCATAAAATCACACCCTTGGCCACTTCTTTCTCAAAGTCTTTCTTCTAGGTCCCATTACTGAGAGAGTCCAGGGAGTTGCAGCTTTCTCCAGCAGCTCAGAGAGAAACGACCACAGAGCACTCTCTGCTGTATCACAAAATGCACTTGCACCTTTAGTCTTCAGATGTGCTGAGGTCACATGATACACATAACTATGAATAGCTTTTTAAAGGCAGTAGGATGGAATAATTAGGCATAATGAGCAGAGAAACAAAGCTGAATTGGTTTTGATGTCATGGAAATACAAGATGTAGTCTTTTTCAGGGTATCTTTATATTTTTTTCAAGCAACACTGAACTCCATACTTCACCTGTGTTTTGCAGATGTCTTGCTTCCATACCAGAGTTACTGTCCTGAAATAAGGACGTAATCCCAGTGAGAAGAGTTAGGGCAGTCTGGAAGCCTGGGGTGTTAGCTGAAGGAGGGTACAGGTAAAGCTAATGTGCTGATTTAGCTTCTAGGGAAGTGTTGAGGATTATATGTCTTACTTCTGCCCCTCTCAGGGGCCAAAGTCTCTTCTTCCTTTTGTGAGATATACCCTAATACTTTCCTGAAGTTGTGTCTAAAATCTGTCTTTGAAAAGCAAAATACTTTTCAGTTTTATAACATGGACAGAGAAGAAGTCTGTTTTATACAGTATCCCTGTGATTGTAGTATTAACCCAAGGTAGAGGCACAGGAGTTCAATTCTATTCTGAAGGGATTTGAAACCATACAGAGACAAATAAGTAATAAAAATGTATACACCAGCACTATTTTGCCTTGTTGTTAAGTTTGTTAAGTCTTTTTCTACTGCTAATATGCAGTGTGTCTAATTGAAAATAATTTCCTTATCAGCAGAGAAAACAACTTCAGTAAAAGCAGTTTATTTCACCAAGGTAGACAGTTACCTTCTTAAACCTGAAAAAGAAATGCCCAGACATCCTGTTATTATTGGGTTGAATTATTTATAACCTGTAGCATTTCACAAGACATTGGAAAAAGCAAATGGATCCCATATTTTAAATATTACTTGGTGGTAAAAGATGCACGCACTGCAGTATAGGATTGCTATCATAGCATTTCCCCTGGTGTCATTTGCCACAGAACTTGAGTGTGCTGCCACAACAGTGACAATCAGGAATCCTGTCATTATGGGCAGTGGGAGAGTGCTTGATTTATTTACATTCATGTAAGCAAAGTCAGAAGCTGGCCTTGGAAAGCAGTAAGGTCATTGCGTCTAGCAAGGTGTAGCTGCAGTTTTCAAAATGACTGCACAGCTTGGTAAGATAGGGTTTATGAGCTGACTTTGTATTAATAACACATTGTATTAATATCTATGTGAAATATTTTCCCCTCTGAGGTTTACAGCCCCATATTTTCTTACAGAAAAGCAGGGGTACTAGCTTTGTTGTGCAGCTCTGTCGATGTCAAATGCAGGTGCTGTCTAAGTAACTGGGGTGAGATTTCAGTGCTGGTTGTTTCCCCCCTGGCCACTTGGGTCCTGAAATTTCCTGAAGTTGATAAAGGTGACCAGCATCTCAAAAATTTTACCTGAAGTCAATCAGTTTTGTTCAGGAATCAAGTATTTATCACCAAGACACAGAGAGACCAGAAAACTGGGAGGGAGATGGTGGGTTGGGCAGTGTGGGAGTAGTGCTGACACTCATGTACCTGTGCCTTTTCCTCCAAAATCTCTGAGCATCAGGCACCCCTGATTATTATGGGGGTTTTCTAGCTGGTTCTTCTTTTTTATTTATTGTACTTCATTAGTGACAGTGCTTAACATTGGATACTTCATACTCCAGGTTAGCCAGAAATTCAAACACTTCAGTCATTAATACCAATCTCTCTGCAGAGGTCTGGTTACAGCACAAGCCTTTTCTTTTTCCTTTCCTAAAGACGTTTTTCACCCAGATCAACGACTGGTGATTATCCAGTCTAAATCAGGATCCTATTATGTGAGGTAGAGGAGACTCTTTTGACTACTGCTGAAATGTATGTAATAATAATAGCCTTAGAGAGAAGTGAAATGTAGCACAAGCATCCTGTGTGTGTCTCTAATTAGAAACCATGCAGAGTTTGAAATCCAAGGTGCTTCCTAACACGTGCAGCATTCATTTTAATCATTCCTCAGAGTGCAGGAGGAAGCATCAATTAAGTTCAGCGTGAGAGAAACTCCTGGGAGTGGGTGCAGGAAATTAATTTTTTTAGCAATATTATGAAATTGATGATGATGATGATGCCCAGGGACAGTACTTTGAAAGCATTAACCTGAAAAGGCATCGAGGAACCCATACTATGTCAGCAAGCAGCCAAAGCACTGAGAGATCCTTAAGGCATAAATTTGACCCATATTCTGTAGATAATCAACTTTCCTCTCCCCAGAAGGGATTTGGGAGAATGATATAAAAGCATGATTTGCATTATGAAGCCTTGTATCTTCCTTGATGTTTTCCTTGTCTGCTCCAACTACTATTGCTTCCTAACATCAAACTGCTCAAAGGTTTGCTCCATCGGGGGAGAAGCAGAACTGCTCCTAATGGGAGCCCAGCACAGCAGTGGAGGGGCCTTTTCCACCCCGGAGGAGATGAGGACTGGCAGCACTGGAGTGCGGGATGCTCTTTGACCCCTTCAGCACAGTGGGGCACCCCTGCCCTGAGTGCCCAGCACACGTCAAAGCCAGGGCTGATTAAAGCCCTCCTGGCAGCCAGCTGGCTGATATACAGGAAGGTGCCAGCCTGTCCTGTCAGCAGGACTGAGGCCCAAAAGCATTTCCTAATCATCTTCATGAAGAAAGCGTGTGCCAGTAAATTGCAGCTAATGAATCATTTCAGGGCACGGGACCTGGGTAGGAGAGCAAAGTAGAGGCAGGGTGTGGGATGTCAGAGAGCCTGCAGTCCCACCAAGGAGTGGGCAGGGATTCTGAAAAATAAGGTTCCCTTTGAGGGAAAATAACAACCACAGGGATACTTCTGATAAACAGGGCTGAAATGCTGTGATTTAAAAAGCATGTATTTTTTATTGTTAATGGATAGCAGGTATTTTCATATTGCTAATCACAGCAAACAGAGGGGAAATAATCTCTCTAAATTCCTGGCAAGTGGGTCGTCGTGTGCATTTCTTCAGACAATGTGAGCGTGGACACCCCCCATGGGCTCTCACTTGAGAAGGTCTCCAACAGCAAAGGGACAAGGAGGCTGCTCACACAGTGCAGATGTGGATGACTAGCTCCTCTCATGCTGACATTTTGTGCCAAGAATATTTCAACATTAGCATTTCCTGATGCAGTTTCATCTCCCTGGCAATAAAACCTGTCCTAGTGCAAAAGAAACCTCTGTGATTTTCATGTAACTATGAGAAAAGAGCCGTAGCTGTTTTTGTATAACAGGATTTGTGTGGGCTGTTGGTAAGGGCACGCTGCTGATAAATAAGGTTCAGTTGTAAATATTCTTTAGTGACATGGGAATTTATCCACCTATTGAAGTTTACAACTGAGCTACCAAGGAAACATGTTCTTTAGCTCCACTGTGTATGCAGTCCACACTGCATTTATCAAACGCCCTGTCAGTTCAGGGAAGGCACAGTTCAGGTAATACAGTATTTATGAAACTGTGAACACCACCACAAAAAGTTGTCTTAGAGTACATTTTTTAAAGCTGTCTTATGAAAACTTTGGACAAGTGGGAAGCAGAGGATATATTTTCAGTTTTATGGTGCAGGAATCTGCTCTGTGGTCACATGCAGTGAAAAAGATACAACAGAAAGAGGTGCTTTCTAGGCACCACATTTATTTATTATAAAGCATGAAGTAAAAGCTGCATCCATAAATCAAATGCAATTTTTTGCAGAAGTTTGGGGTTTAAATAGGAATTTCAGATCCTCCCCTTAATCATAAATAAAAATCAAGGCTGGTTTCTCATTCTTCACCCATTTATCCATTCAAGTTCACAGGCCACCCTGACACCACAGGCAGGTTCTTTGGGTGGGCTCTTTTTCATCCCATTCCCATATCAGAGGGTCTTCATGATTCTTTGTCTTATACTGCCTCTTCCATACTCCTTGGAAACCTGGCAGTGACCCTGCTCACTCCCCTGTAAAAAAACATCCCTGTTTCACCCTTCTCTGATGGCCTCAGAGACTTCTCAGCTCCTCAGTAAATGCAGGTGTCAGTATGGAGGAATGATCCCCACCTGTGTCACCTCAGAAAGACTAACTTTAATTTTAAAAAATCCTTACTTTTTAGATTTTTCTAGATTGTTTTCTTTGGGTCCTGCAGCCTGTGAGTTGAGGTTGCCGAAGTGGCTTGTGCTGCATCAGGTGCCAATTTTCTTGATTCTCAGTGATTGAAATGATGGGAGAAGCTTTTGTGTAACCATTAAGTAAACATTTGTGTGAAGGGAGGGAGAAAAAGAGGAGAAAGATTTTCCTGGTGGGCATTTATTTATGTTAAAAAAAAAAAAAAGAAAAAAAAAAGAAATAATGAAGTCTCTTCTCTACTGGTAGCAATCCCGGCAAGATTCACCGGAGTGGGGCTCCCTCTGTTGAGCTCTGGGAGCTTTGCCAGATGCTAAATACAGATGCCCACTCTGGTTTTGGGGCAGCTCCATCTCCAGGCCCTTCCTTACCCCTCTCCCCTCCCTGTGGTCCAGCTGAGAGAGAAAAAAATGCAACAGGAAAGTCCCAAAAAAGCAGGGTCTGGGAGCAGGACCTCTGAGCTGTGACCTGCCTGGTCTTTGTCAGGAGGGAACCCAGCTCCAATGAGTTGTAGCGGGACTGGACCATAAAGTCCTTTCTGGGGTGGAAATGGGAGAGGGTTTCTGCTTAGGAAACACTTGAGTCACAAGGCAAGGAGCCAAAAAGAAAGATGTGGAAAGGCTGGAGAGTGAACCAGAGGTATTGGGCTAGATAGCAGAGTTACAAGGACACTGCTGGAAAATGTAAGCTATCCTGTGCTTCATCAGCTTCCACCAGGAAAGATCAAATGAAGCAGTTACAGCAGAGATTCATGTTACGGGCTTTTATGCAATACTTCTTGCATTTTGCCAAAAAAGTTCTTTTTTTTCTTGCTGTGACCTACAGCATAAGGAATTGTGGAAAATTCCAGGGCTGTAAATGCTGCCATTGTGGAGGTGAAGAAGCCTGAGAAAAGACCCTCAAAATTGCACAAGGAACTGACTTTTAACTCATTTCTTTTTTAAAAAAGCAAGCAAGGACTGGTTCTGGCAGGTGTCTGGGAAAACTAGGTCTTGGTTCTGACCAAAGTAGTGTCATCTGGGGAGCAATCAATGAGAGATTTCACGTTTATTTAAAGGTTTTAAGACACACTTTGAATTGAGAACACAAAGCAAACCTAAATATATAGTGTTGTAGTGCCTTGAATAAAAGAAGGGTTTTTTTACATTTCCCTGCAGCCTCAAGGGATCTCCTATTTGATTTGTCTCTATTGGTGGCTCTGGCAGGCTAAGTGTAGCCAACTGTGCTGTCTTTACTCTTTGAACTGCTCAAATAGCACATGGCTGTTAGTTTGCTTAGTAGAGTTGCAGTGGAAAATGTTTTTATTTGTGGTGTTTTCTGTGTTAACCCACCACCAGTTCCTGAAGCCCTGGCTCAGGAAGTGTTTGGTGGTTCTTGCCCTTGTGAGGCAGTCAGCTGAGGCATATTTTGTCTGATGGTTTCTCAGGAAGCCACACTGCATACTTGGGTTAGAATTTGTCTCAGCTATTGGTTGGGATGTTTTGTAGACCAGCTTCTGCTCTGAAATGTCTGCACAGCAGCCACTCCTTTCCTGAGATCCCTGCACAGAATTATAAGGGTCAAATTTGGTCCTTAGGATTCAGTGAATGTTTTCTGCCAGAAAAGTGAAGGACAGATACTTAGAACATACCAAGGTTTGTAAAGACTATGGCCAGCACAAGACATCACTGAATATTTTCCTTGGTAGAGGCCGCCAGACATTCTGCTTTGTTTCAGGGAAGATTACTAGCAAGATAAAGCTTTATACCAGGTAGGAATTTCCTATACATCCACAATTCATCAAGATCAACGGAATTAAAGTGGTTCAGCTGAAACCAGAAATTGACCTACATTGCCAGCAGTGTGTTCATGGTACCACTTAGTAAAGAGCAGAGAGTTTGGAAGCATTTGGGTTTTGCAGAAGGTGAGGGACTTTGCATGACGTGGTTTAACAGCTGGCTGGTGTTAACCCACTGATTCTCTGGGCAGTGATAGCTGTGAATTCACTGCTGGAAATCCAGTCTGACCCTGAATATCACGTGTTGTTTAATAGGAGAGCATGTAGTTTGAAAATGCTTCACTTAAACAACGGGTTACTAAGAAAGAGAGATCTTTGAAAGTGTAAATATTGATAGATAGTGAGTGAGGGGCTGAAGCAATGTGAGATGTGCAGAGGATGTGAAGCTATTAGCTGTGATTATGAGATGAGATGCACTGTGCATTCAAATTGTGAATCTTTCTAAGAGAAATGCAATTGGAGTGTAAAACTAACTCAGCCCTGATATTGGTAAAGTGGAGAATCCCAGACAAACCTATGTGACAAGCTGTGCAGTGGAAACCCTGCTGGTTTTTTCCCAGTTGTGCTGCATGCATCAACTGCATTTGCTAAGAGAAACTTTGAAACATTCTTTAATCTTAATGTGTACAAATAGGAACTTTATAAGGTGAAATGCAAATTGTGCCTGTTTGCCAGAGAAACTACAAATCAACCTCAGCAGACACAGTGCTCTTGGAAGTTTGTGCTCCATTGGCCCATTGCTGAAGAAGATGAACACAATCCTGTGCTGCTCTGGAGTGGTGAACACTGTTGTTCTGTTTGTTGGAGAGCAGTGCCGACACGCTAGGATGATTCTGTACCTGCCTGCTTTCATGCTCCATCTGTTGAGCAATTCCCCTGGCATCTCCATGCTAATTGCAGAAGTCATTTCTGGAGATGGCAGATAGGCTCCTAATCTGTTTGGACACCTTCCTCTCCATATACAAGGGCCACCTCTTGCAAATGTGTAGAGACGTTCCCAAGACCTTTTAGTTTTGGAAAGGCATTTTACCTTCCACTCCAGGTGGGAGCCATGCACAGCTCAAGTGTGTGTTGTCTGCATCTGTCTTCAGGTGTCACAAGGACTGCAGCCCATCTGCAGCACCATCAGCCAGGGCCAGGGCCTAAACATTAGTTAACCATTTTGTCAAATAAAACAGTAAAACTTCACTTAAGAAGTTTTATTTTTATTGTGATTAATTAATACCTATATGGCACTTCAATAAACATGTCACTTTCCAGAGTATATAAATGATTACATTGAGTTTTAATTCTCCATGGTTCTGTTTCTATTGTCATCTTAGCTACTTTTATTCTCAAAGTTGATTTCAAAAAGGTTGTACGTGCAAAGTGTGATTTTTCAGGCTTTTGCTGATCTGTCACACAGAGCTGACTAATAGCACATAACTGGATTTTGTCTTTGCTTCTTTGTGCAAAATTAGATTCCCTTTGATTAATTTTCCTGTTATTAGCTTTCTGTGAAAGCAAATGCGGCAGTGTCACTGTTGAGATATGTTGGACAGGTGACCTGTGCTTCTGAATGACTACGCAAGACAAACCATCTTACACAGAAGACAAAGCACTTTTGAGAGTTTTTGCTGTGAAATATGATGATGATTTATGAACTGTCACCCTGAAAGTTCCTCTTGAGGACAAAAGCCACTAAAAACTCTGCAGGTCACAGATCTGGTGGTAGTACACATTTTTTTGTTTTAACTCTACTGGCTAAAGTTTGCCTCAACCTCTTGTTTCTTCAGCTCGTTGCATGTACAAGTTCTCTCCCCTGCTTCCTAGGGCTGACTAAGGGATGTGTTTTAATTTAAGTGAAAGGTGCTGCTCTGGAAAGGTGTCAAACTGAGAGCAGGATGGTGAGGAGCAAGCAGGCAGTGCACAGTCCCTACTGGCCCTGCCAAATCCGGCAGACACGGCTTTCACTGCCACCACAATGGAGTTCTTTGTTGTGCCAGGCTGCCTTCCACTTTTCTGTCCTAAAGAGATCCGAGCAGGCTCATGATTGAAATTGCTCTCAGCTGATCTGAGATCCCAGTAATAGGGTAGTTACAGGGAGTAGCCCGTCTCCTCCTCAGCAGTCCTGCTCCTGGATGCTCCATCATGCAGCCCCTGTCCTCTCCAGCACAGCTGCTGGGATTTCTGCAGAGCTCTTATGGGTGTCAGGAAACCATATGCTGAAGTGCTACCCAGGCTGCTTGTGGAGAGTTTCCTACCAGTTGGAAAATGTAAATTCAGTCCAAACCGTCACCACTGAATCTTTGCCTGTGTAGACTGGGAGATTCAGAGTAATGTGTGATGCTTCAGAGTAATGGAGCAAAAAATCAGCAGTATGTATTTTAATTATTATTTATTCTCTATAGTAATAGTAAGTAATAAGTAAGTAAGTAACAAGTAATAGCTTGTGTTTAACTGTATTTTACCACTGAGATGTGCATGCTTTTAATTATTTTTTATTACTTTTTCCTTTCTGTGTCTTTTCTTCTTTATTGACGTCTAATTTACTTAGGATGTTTTACACTTGATAGTGCTTTATGAGAGAGATAAATGTATATACATTCATGCAGAGGAGCAGACTCTTCAGAAATATATTTGGAGGATGGGGGATATGGAGATAGATGTTGGAGAATTTTGAAGGACTGCAACAAGCAACATGCCAGTGTGTTTTGCTAGAGTGACGTATTACAGGCTTAAAAAAAAAAGGAATTATTGTCCCTAGCAGTGTTCTTATCAGTCTGTTCCAGCAGCATGTTCTGAGGTTGTTTGGCTTTATCCATTCCTACTTCAACTCTTACTCTGACTATGATCAAGACCCATGGAGCAGAGGGAAGAAGGAGTTAAATGCTCTTCCACCTTTTGCATTTCTCCAATTCTTTGATTCTTTCATCCCCCTGACACAGGGGTCAGGTGACGCTGCTGCCCCATGGGGTGGGCAGCATCACACCTGCCTCTTGTGGGGGATTCCCATGTGCAAGGGAAGCCTGTGAAGCACAGAGGTTGAGGTTTCCATTCTTTGCACAGCTTGAGCTGTGTAAGACAAGAGCCTGGGCAAGAGAAATTACCCTTCAGCATTAACATGGATTCACACTGCAGAAAAACAATCTACTTTGCTGTTGTAGAGAGGATTGTAGCTGGAGCCTCAAGAGGTTTCTTGGGTTTCAAGGATCTAAACACAAACTTAGTTTGAGAGAAGGGTTGGATCATATAATTTCTGTCTGGGTTTAGTAGCTGGAGGCCTTGCCCCTATTTATTTTGTTTTTGGTTTCTTGTTTTGTAGGCACCTGCATGCTACTTTGGGCAAGCATTAGGCCTTTTTTTTAAAGCAGTGACCTCCTCCATCAAGTCCTGCACACAGAAGCTGGCAGGTTCTGACCCATGTTGGAGCCTGCGTTGCTTTTGAGTACATTGGGAAAATGTTTATTTTCTGTAACTTTTGAAAACTGAAGACCTACTCTATCTGTGTAGCTCACATTCTACTAATCTTTCTACTGGGAGAATTTATTGGAAGCAAGCATGTTTGGGTTTTTTCCCATTCCTTTTGTTCTTCAGGATACATAATGAAGAATGCTCCAGCTTTGCCAGTTAATTGCTTCATGGCTGTTGTTTGTCAATTTGCCAGCAGGTTTCTGCTTAACTGCTGCCATTTGACATTGCTGAAACACAAATGCAGAATGATTGAGTTGCCAACATATCATTGAGTCTTCTGCAAGGGGGATTTTCAGCATATTAACGCTTCAGGCTTTCACGTCAGTATTGATTGCTGAAATAGAAAAGAAACCTTTGGCAGTATTCAGCATTGTGCCAGCATGGATTTAGTGGCAGGAAAAAGAAACTGGCTGTTGCCATTGACTGTGACTTCATCCCTTCCTTTCTTCCTTTCTTACATTTTTTATTTCTATACACACCCACACAGAGTTTTGAAATTTAATACACATCATAGCCAAATGCCAGTTAGCCTCACAATAAACCAGCAGGGCAAATCAACTCCTTGATGCCGTCAGATGTCGAGGCTGTTTAATTTTGCAGCCACGTGCATTATGCCTGACCGGATTTCATCGCAGCTGGGGAAGGGGGTGATGGCAGGGGTTCCTCACAGTGGAGCACAGGTCAAAAGCTGACTTGGAGGAAGGCAGTGGGGTGGTGGTGTCTGCCAAGCTCCTCATGGGACAGCCAGGCTGCTACCACATTGGTCCTGGATGCAGGAGTGGCCGCTGTGGAGATGGGAGCTGTGGGGAGAGGAGCAGCAGGATGCTGCTGAGGCCGGGCTTGCAAAGGGCGTTCCCCATCCTGGACACAGTGAGGCAGAAGATGCCAGAATGGGGCCCCACGGATGAGCAGGGATGTAGGCAGTGGAGCAGGGATGAAGTGCATGGTGAGGGTGTGGTGCAGTGGCTCAGTGTTGTCACAGCAGTTGCTGTGGCAGTGCTCATGCATGGAATGAGCACAGGAAGGATAAGGAGGTTTTGCTCAGCTGAAGCAGGGAACAAGAGGAAGGGGTGGGCCCTCCTGCAGTTGCTGGAGGAACACCTCTATGTTCTTTGCCTGGCCTAAACCTTGCCTGTCTCTGCTTTGCTTTAGTCTGAGCTCTCGGATGATACTTTATATCCTCTTTTAGATTAGAGGGTTTTGTAGGAAGGACCACCTGGGCATTCTGAAGGTGATGATTTCTGACTGAAATGCTGTTGCGTGGAACAAAGACCTGAGGGGAAATAGGACAGGGCATGAACTGAGTTTTTGAACATAAAATGGGAGGGATATGCTCACTAGCAGGGCTTGGGGAGTTTGCACATCAGTCAGTCCTGGCCGACCACTTTTCCTTTGAATTGAGAAAGCCAAGTGAAGAAGAGGGTGGTGGATGGGCCAGAATTGCCTGCACAAAGATTGGCAATGAGGAAGATGGTCAGGATGAGAGGAAGATTTCTAAGAGCCACATTACAATGAGCAAACAGCAGCAGGGATTGTTTTTATTCTGTTTCTGAAACATGCTTAATGCTCCCTCCTTTCAGATGTAGTTCAGAGGAACTTTCTGAATCTGATCTGCTTCTCACTTATGAATTAACCAAAAGTAGGAATAATAAAGAGAAACTTCCAAAAAAATGCTTCTTAGGGACCATTAATATAATGTGACCATGAAAAGTCCACTGAGATCTAGATCTTTCAGCCAGAATGCATCATCAAAGAAGCTTCAAGAGTTTATTTTAGGTGTTTGGGGTTGGTTGCTTGCTTGGGGATATTTTGGATTTTTGTGGGGTTTTTTTAATATAATTGCGATTTTGAATTTCTCTCTTTGGTTGATTTGAGCAGACACTTAAAGCTTTAGAATAGAACAAGTAGCTTTATGTGAAAAGGATTAGAGGACACTGGTACCTTGGCCACAGTAAATGCAAGGTGTACATGGGATGCTCAAATCAAAGTGGGTGCATGGAGCCTTACAGAAAGGCTGGGAAATGTCTCAATTTTTCAGTAGGAGGGCATCTTTTCCATTAAATAACATATTCACCTTAAAAAGTGCCTCTACAGAGTTTTTAGTTGAAAAGCTGTGATTCAGAATTAGAAAAGCTGTTCCAAAACAGTTTGTTTTGGAAGTCCTTCCCACTGTCAGTTGCCCAGATCTGCTCTATGTAGGACAGTTCCTAGATGACATGGTCCACAGATAAGCCCATGAAAGAGAAGAGGAGCACAAGTGCCTAAACTGCAAACTCCCACATTAAGGATTCCAAATAAAACAATGTCAGATTTCAAATTTATGTCTGGCAGTTTTTTGTTTTTCTTAAAAGTCTTCATTTGCATCAGGTGAAGATAAAAACAGGGACCCAAATCATCCTCTAGCCAGATCAATTAATTATCAATAAAAGCCCAGCATGTGTTGCATAAGAATTTCATTGATGAAGTGTGCAGTGGAGTAAAATCCACTTTCTTTTTCTGTAGCACTAGTGGCTGTTGCCTTTTTACACAGTAAAATGAGGCTTGGGAAGAGAAAGTGGCTAGAAAGTAAAGAAAGTGATCTGACCTTGAATTGCTACAAAGATCTTGAGAACAGGAAGGTCCCATCTAGGGTAACTGGTACAGAGCGTTTTCCAGGCGTGTCTGGATCAGCAGTGTGCACCTGGCAGAAGTCTTACTCTTACTTTGATGAATTGTCTTCTCCCAGCATGAATTAAAGTAATGAATCTTTTATTTCTAAATTACTACGAGGCTCTGTAGCCTTTCAGCTTAATGCAGGGGGTTTTTTCTAGTTTCAAATGAGTAATGCAATCTATGCCTTACCTAAGGAGTTTGATGGTATTGTATGCTTAATCTTTAAAATGCTGTCTGTGTAGGGGGGGCAAAGCTTTGCTTTCAAGGGAAATAACCATCCTAGCAGAGAGAAAAATATCAGGAGGATACTGCCACCGATTTGACAGAGACTGATGCTTTGTTAGCTGGCTGTTGATTTTATGCTTTTTTAATGTTTGAAGGAGCTTCCAAATTAACTGGTCTTTAAGTGGGTAGCTCCGTTCAGATACAGCAAAATCCAGAAGAATACAGAGCAAACAGAGGACCTGCAAATTGCTAATGAGAAAAGTTAGAACTGGGGACACATGTGAATGGAATTAAATCCCCCTCCTGACAACATGAATAGCGCTCTGAAGAGCCGTGCCTGTTTGCCCGTCCCCTTCCTTCACTGTGGGCTGTCGGCAAGAAAAGATCTGTCACACGGCTTTCCAAGACCTGCACAGCTACTAAAGCCTTTCTTAATCAAAATGAGTAAGTTAAACGCCTGTGTGTGAAGGTGCACTGGAGAAAGTTACTCTTTGATCGCTGTGGTGCCTGCCTGCCGCAGTGACCATCTGGCGCCCAGAAGCAGGCGGAGGCGCCGGCAGGCGGTGCAGGCAGCGGGCTGTGCTTCTCCTCCTGCCGAAAGATGCAGGTGTAAGAGCATAAAACACACCCCACCAGAGCAGGTCCGTTTAATGCACCCATCGGGATTGAAAAATGCCTCTGCTCGTGGCTTTAACAAATACGGCTAAAAGTCATCCCAGCATCTCATTTTCTGGAAATGCAGTGTTTCTGTCAGGCCACTCCACTTTCCCCCTGGGGAAAGCATCTGAGTGTTATTTTAGGAACAGGAATGTCATCCAGAAGTACAGGCATGAGAAACACCTGGGGGAATACCAGGGTGTTTTATTAAATATAGCTTTACTTTTTCAGTGTTCCTATAGGACACCCCATTGACAAGCATGATGCACAGCAGGGAACAGACTACTTAAAGGCATCTGTATGCAAAAAAAAAAAAACCTGTCATTTTTGTAAATACAACTCTGAAAAAAAAAGGACTCTTATGGAAGGTTGACTTTACAGGACCCCTGTAACATCCCGTTTTACGTGCTGCTACATATTTGTAAGCTGACTCTTAGTTCGAATTAAATAAAATGAAAAATTGTATAGGATGGTGTCGCGTCCGCCCTGCCCGCTAGTCTGGCGGGTGCAGACCTTCAAGCGGACCCGACACAGTGAGCCTCGGAGAGCTCGCCGGCCGGCAGGTTTCCCTGAGCAGGAAGGCTGCCACGCTCAGGGCGAACAATGTATCTTAGCTGGGGAAAGGAGAGGTCTCTCGCCTTGAAATAAAGAGACACAGTAACACGAAATTAACTGCACTCTGGGCATCCAAGGTCGGGAGACCCCGAGCTCTTGGTGCGCCGACGTTTTATTTGAAACACTGTAACCAATGAGCACCGAGCTCGGGGGAGGAACAAGAGAGGAACCACGGGTGAGGAACCAACAGGAACAATAGAGGGGAGGAGAGGGGATGACTGACAAGGGAACAGAACAGTAGACAACCGAACTACACAGAAGTTTCTAGAACTAAACAGTGACTGACAGGGCTGGCTTCTTGACAGACTGTAGAGGTGGCCAATGTCCTGCGGGGACGTCCTGCCCCTAGCTTTGGGCACGCGAACCACCTCCACAGGATGGTACAGCAATACACCTTTCCTACTCCAGTATGGGTTAAAGAACTGTCGTAGGACCAAAGCAGCAGGAAGCTGTGTCCAGCAACACCCCCTTCTCTGTGGGATTCAGCAAGAAGAGGAGCAAGTAGACAGAGAGGGCAAGGGCTGCATAAACCAGTACTTCCACCAAAACCTTATCCATTCAGTCACAGCCTGGGTGAGATAATCTATCTTTCACTGGGACAAAATGAACTCCAGGAAGAATTCTTCATACTCAAGTGGCTTCCATCAAATAGGTTTCTCTTTTTTATCATACCAGACTATGAACTTTTTAGGCTTTTATTTTTCTCTTGGGCCATGAATTTTTTGTAAATTTGTTTAAGTCTTTTAATGAGAGTGAAAGCATCAGAGCTCTTTTTAGTTCTAAAAGAAAGATTTAAGGCGTTCTGCCTATTCCACTTTTCCACAAGGGCATTAATTCATAAGCAACAAAGAATATTATAACTGTTTACAGTAGCCCTCAGTGAGTAGCATGAGACTTGGGGATTTTTAAAGAAATAAGAGTATTTGATTACAGAATCAAAAGCAAAACAAAAAGCTTCAAACTGAAAAATGTTTGGAGTTGCTCAGAGAAATGCAATGAAAAATTACCACTTTGCCAGTTTTATAACCCTGTGAATCATCAAGCTTCTATTGCTTTGTCTCTCTTCTGAGCTTCAGAAACCAAAGCAACCCCAAAGGTCAAAATGTCTAATATTTTACCTTTAGACAGGTCCAAGTTTACTTGTTTAAGCATATAGTTTTGCTTACATAAGATATTTTGCAAATTAAGTGATGCTTTTTGGTGGTATAAGAGGTACTGCAGGTTTCAGCTGAGCTCCATGAGATGGACAGTGCCTGCTTCAATGCAACACACCCACGTTCTCAGGCTTACCATCACATACACCCTCATTTTCCTGAGATCCAGTATACAGCATTATGTGGCCATCAGCTGCGGTCCTTGGGGTAATTTGGTCACGGCTGATCAGTTTGCTTCTGGCTAAAAATGACTCTAAGAAATACATTGGTGCTGGCTGGAATTTGCTTAAAGATGTTTGTTTTGTTTCTCCAGAGTGTTTCTCAACTTCCCTATGGCAAAGCCCTCTACACGTACGAGGGGAAAGAGCCTGGTGACCTCAAGTTTAACAAGGGGGACATCATCATCCTGCGGCGCAAGGTGGATGAGAACTGGTACCATGGGGAGCTCAACGGCAACCACGGCTTCTTCCCTGCCAGCTACATCCAGTGCATCAAGCCCCTCCCACAAGCTCCACCTCAGGGCAAAGCACTTTACGACTTTGAAATAAAGGATAAAGATCAAGACAAGGACTGCCTGACCTTCACCAAGGTAGGGGAATAGGATTTGAAAAGATGTTCAGAGAGCTGCTTCGGTAGGGAGTGATGGGGCACATGTGGTGCTGGCAGCTGAGTCAGGAGCAGAGGGGTGCTGGGGCTGGTGGGACACCTTCCTGGTCTTCCTGGCCTCCCTGGCCCACCCTGCACTCTGTGAGACAGCTTGTGCCATGAACAGCAAGGTTGGTATAAAGCTAGTGAAGCTCAACAAGTAGAACTGTCTACACACTTTATGAGAACATTTTTTATGTCTAAAAAGCATGCATTTCATCTGCATTGAAATGTTCCCCAAGAATGACTCAGATTTCAGAAAAAAATCTAATGGAAATGTGTTTTTTAGTGTTCATTATTGAATCACATATTCCAGTGTTTTAAAATTACATTCAGCTTCAAAATGTATATTGCATCAAACCATATACCAATTAGCAGTTGAAATACACTATCATCATAATATATCACAGTATTTCCTATTTTAAGAACATAAAGACAGTTAAAACAGACATTTAAAAAACAGTCTTTGTTTTTATTAAAAACCAAAATGTTTAATAAATTCCTGTTTGAATGAGAGAAAACTGAGATATTGTGATTTCCTTTGGATTTAAAATGTCACATTTTCCCTTTCATCCCCACCTCCCCACCTGCTTTTTGCCTCCCCCTCCCCTCCCTAGCAATTTGTGTTGACCTTAGATGGGTTTCATGGATATCAAGGAACCCGCAGTAAAATAAAGCATATCCCCTATTGTTAATTTATGGCAGTGAATGCCGTGGAGAACCTGTTCATTGTCATTTTCTGTTTTATTTGAGCTGTCTGTGGCTGTTACAGTATCACATAAAGCAATAACAGTTATGCTGAAAATGAATATGAAATAGATGATAAAAATATCCTTCACCAGGATTTTACTGACCTCCTCTTTTGAAGCTACTTATTATAGCTGAATGAATTATTTGCAGCATATAATTTTCTCACGGAATGTAACATCTTTTTCACTCATGCAGTGTTTCTCAGCAGAATGCAATTTTCTAGACTGTATACTTTCTCATATTTATTTAACAAAGGATTTGTAAGCACTTTTGTTCCATAGCAAGTGAAGTGTTTGATTGCAAACACTGCAAACCCTGCTACTAGCCAGCCTCCCTGGAGCTGTGAATCTCTGTGAGAAAGTGGGCTGCTTAGTGAGAAGCAACAGCCGTGCACTAACAGAAAGTTAGCCAGAAGTTACCTCTGAGACCTTATCAGTAAATATGTATTTTCAGGTGTTGTTTTTCTTGCTGCCTGCCCAGAGGTCCACTGGTAACTTCTCTGAGATGCAGTCTTCCTTGCTATCTAAAGTATTCCTTGCTTGCTCAGTCTTAAGAAATTTAATAGGTATGCCAGGCAGCTGTGGTCTTTTTTGTTAGAGCAGGTCCTTTCCTAGACACTTTTTGTATTTGATATATTTGGTGCCATATATTAGAAAACCTCCTTTACAATAACTGCCTTTTTATAGTGGTAGTTCTCATTTTCTTGGCTGCCCAATGTCATTCTCACGTGGAGCATTTCTTCCTGCTGTATAGCTCTACTCTCGGTCTCTCAATTTTCCTTGCTTTCACCCCTCATGTTACTGTCAGCGTCCTTTTATCCCTGATGACTGTGTTTTCCCCAAGGGGGTTTGGTTTCTCTTCTACTGCTATTTTCTTCTTTAGCTCCTTCCACTACACATGCTGTCACCTTGTAACGGTTTTTATGTCCTGCCTATTGTTCTCCCTGACAGTGAATAATCTATTTTTCATCTTGGGACTTCACCGTCATGTTTTCATCAGTTTTCTCAATGCTAATTTTAGCTGTCACCTGTGCTGATGAAGGTTCCTGTTTAGCCCAGATTATAGATCATCTGCTGATGCAGTCAGTTCCTCTGCACAGAGTCCTGAGCACTGCAGTGCTGTAGATGTGATTTGTCACTTTAAGCAATTTGCATCACTTGAATGTCTCAGTTTGCTTCTGAAGATGCATACAATAAAGAAGAGTTTTCCTCAAAAGAGAAGCTATAAGAAGGAAACTCAAACATAGAGATCTTCTCTATCATTATGTTTTGTTGCTCTCTTGCTGGGCTCTGCTTTTTCCCATCCCCCTTGTTACTACGCACTCAGAATATCTATTGGTACAGTAAAAGAAAACAAAGGAAGGATATTTGGTGTTTCCTCTCACTAATTTGTTTTGCTATGTTTTTCAAAATTAAAATGTTCCATTGTTCCAGAAGTGTATTGCAAGGAAATGAAGTCTACTTTACACAGATCTTCCTGAGGAGTGCTGCAGGGTGCTTCTGCCATGTACCCATTTTCATCTCCTGTACATACAACACTCTCCAAATAAAAGGCCAAAGATGTAAATGTAATAATTTTGTATGTGTAAGAATAAAATCAGGAGGAACAGAGAAAAATCTGTCTTGAGTATCCAGGGCAACAAAGCTCCCACATGTAATTTTTTACACCATTTGCACTGCTCCCTCAAGTCCTCCTCCCAAATAAACCATGCATACAGGCATAGGGTCTCACCTCTGCTCTCTCCTCTACGCTGTCTGTAAGGTGATAGAACATCCCAGATTTGCTACTTAATATGTTTTCCCTTGGTGTTTGGCAGTGATAAGCCAAACCAGGCAGTTCTTTTGTCACTGGTACAACTGGTTCCAGCCTTGTGTTGAATTTTTTCACTGTTACAACTGGTTCCAGCCTTGTGTCAACTTTGCACCAGTTTAACTCCAGTAGTTTCAGAAGTTGGACTCCTGATGTTCCCTAGTGTGGTTGCAATCATGCTGTAGCCTACAGACCCTAATTGCATGCCCTTGGGATGTGCTCACTGGCTCAGCTTCCTAATCTCTCCTAGTGTGGTACCACAGTATGGACCTGCTGTCTCTGTTTTAAAAAATAATCTATCCTCCTCTGGGCTATGAATGCTGGTACAAACACATGCTAGAGGATTCTGCTCTCAGGTGTAGCAGTGCAAATCTGAAGTAGTTGCATGGTTGTCGGTATAGTTGCTCCAGCTTTACACCTGAGTCCAGTTTCAGCCCACAGGTTTGTTTTGGTGTTTGGCCACCCTTTGCATGCATCTTCCCATGGCTATCAGAAGGCTGAGTGACACTGGAAGATGAGTCTCAAACCTGTCAAGGTAGCATCAACTGTTCACCATGCTTCACTGCTCATCACATTTTTAATAACTGTTTCCCTCATTTTCCAACACTTTCATTCCCAGCCCACAGTGGTGTCTAACAGGAGCTGTGCCAGTCTTAGAACCATCACATCCAATAGTTGTTCCTGGCTGTGGAGCAGCCCCTTAGCACTCAGTTCCAGCAGCATTTGCTGTTCACAGAGGGGCCATCCCAGCAATAGCTGGTGACAGGGATCCTTGTGCCAGCTGGCAAGCGCTGTCGCTGGACTCACCAAGCACCACGTGGTGCCATCCTGCCATCGCTGAGATCTCCCCAGTGCTCTACATGGAGCAGTTATCTCTGCAGAATAGCAGGCACAGCTGCTCTGTATTGCTTCGTTAATGGCCATTAATGACTGGAATGAAAATCAGGCTGTGAATCATGACTGTTATTGGACACAATTTTGTGCTGTTTTCTCAGCAAAAGGATTCATTTCTCTGTCAATCAGATTGCTTTTTAAGTGATTTATCTTTGACTTCTTTTCTGATAATGATTATAAACTGGAACTGCAGGTCCCACATGCCTGTCACAAGGCTGATCCTGGCACAAGCCCTGATGAATAGAGTCAATGTCAAGCAAGAAGGAGAGAGCAAATAATTAAAGGCTCTAGCAACAGGCATAAAAGGAGCATGACATATCTTTGTCCAAACTACAGTGGATGCCATTGGCTTTTGAAATGAGATTTGAGGCTTGGATTCCTTTATGCTGCCTGGAAATCAATTTAGTCAATGTGAAATAGTGAAGTTCAGAAAGCTGAAGTGATATGCCAAGAGATCTGTGGCATTCTGCTATTCATGATCCTTTTGGGAACCTTTCTAGGAATTTATAAGTAGCACGGCTATCCAGCTAATATAAGGTTCTAAAATAGTTCATGTTGAAGCTTTCACCAGCTCACTGTATAGAATAATTTCTTTGGCTGAGAATTCAAAGAAACTTTCTAGTAATAAAAATATTTCAAAAGATTTTTTGAGATTTGCTGTAATTCTGAAGATTTTCATCACCCTTCTTAAAACTAATTATGTAGTGGAATTCTCAAGAATTTGCACTTTGCTCTCCCACAAAGATACTCAGTTTGAATGTCAGGATATCTCAGGATGCTTTTCTCATATATGACCACATTCAGCAGCCAGATTTGGCTGAGCTGAACTAAGTTCAGTGTATGGAAATGCTTCCAGATTTCATACATCCATGGAAGGTAAAGTTGAAAGGGATCTTCAAAGGTCAGCCATTCCCCACCCCATCCTTGAGCAAAGTCAATGCAAGATAAACCTTTCCTGCCAGGTGACAGACTGCTCCAGGGGTGGGATTGCACAGTGCCTCAAACAAAATCTGATTGAAAGCTTCAAGGGTTTTACAGTTTAAATTTTTTTTCTTAATTTCTCAGGTGTGTATATAGATGTACAAAAATATATATATACACATTTACATACAGTGCTGGCTTAACAGTTGGGCTCAATGATCTTAGAGGTCCTTTGTAACCTGAACAATCTATGATTCTATTCGTACCCATATGTATGCACTCACACACACATAAGATTATATATGTGCATGTAGTGTAGACCCATCACATTTTGTATTTTTAAAAAACTCTTTTAAGGAAATAGCTGAGCAAATATAAAAAGTAGGAGCACTCATAGCAGGTTCCTGAAGTGATGCAGTTGTTTCTTTTCCTCGTTTACACCCTTTACCTGGATTCTAAATTTATGCTAATCCGTCTTTTGTAAGAGCGTGTGGAAGCTTTGCAGAGATGCATTACTGTCAGTTCTTTAAACAGATCAAAAATGGTCTGTGCAGACAGGGCTTTGGAAGGGAATGCTATCTGTTTCTTCAGGAAATTAAATGCACAAATTCTTTTTGCATCCTTCCAGCTGCAATAAATAGCTGAAGGACTCAGTTTGTAGCCGTTTCTATGAGCTTTCCCCTAATGGATCATTCAGATGAATAATTCAAAGGAAACATTTAAACTATTTCAGAGTGCACGTGTTCAAAATGCACATGTTTTAAAACTACAAAGTACATCACATCTCTGTTCTGGTCATTTTTTTATCAATGCAAATCCGTGGTCTGAACATCCTGGATCAGGAATTTGTGGGGCTTTTTCCTATGTGAGAAGTATCTCCAAAAAAACAGCTGCCCTTTGCCTTGCCATTTGACATCAGTATCTTGTTACATGGAGCATGATAGACCATATGCAACTCTTATTGTCACAGAGTGAGCAGTGGAAATAAAATGAGATTGGCAGGGAACCCTGTCTCAGCTTTCTGGAGGAAGAGATTTTCTTCTTTTTTGTAAATTTCTGCACAGGAGCAGAGGAAGATTGGATGCCATGAGGGAACAAAGCTGACTTCCCAGCTTCTCTCAGCCCACTCCTTCCTTTTCTCGTAGGAGATCTGAGCATCCAGGCAGAGCTCCGTTGAGACAGCTGCCTTCCACAGCTGCTGCAGAAAGCAGTGCTGGTTCAAGCCTGGGTTTAGTATGATGACCCCAGAAGACAGGGATGGTAGCAGAAATCCATTGACAAACTGAGTGGTTCAAACTGGGGAAATTCAGGGTTTTGTTCTAGTCACTTGAGCTTTCCTAATGACTTGTACATTCTAGGTTTGAACTATACCAAGTGAAAATTTGAGCAGGATGAATGTGGTTTGTACTTTGCTTTGAAATCTTGTTTTAAAATCACAAAAGTTCATCATCTGCTGAAATTTTTGTAAGGTCACCTAGATTAAATATAATATTAAAATGCCATTGGTTTTAGGAAATGAACTTGTATCTAAACTGAAGCTGATCCAAAAGGTAAATGCAATTTGCTTTTTATTATGTTATCTTTGGTTTTTATCTGCTTTGCAATTTTACCTTATAATATTTTTTTTTAAAGAAAAACTGACCTTCAGTGTGTAGGCTTGTTGCTGAGCACCTTCTACTATTCCTTACACTCCTTGTTGGAACTGTTTCCAGGACTACCTGTGCTGCACTGGTGCTTCTCTTGGATTTATCTTCTGAAGCAGACAAGTATCACAATGGACCCTTGGAAGCACAGGGGCAACTTCATGCTAAGGAGTTTTCATCTATGATTTATAGGTGACCTGTTGGGTCACTTTTACCTTTACCTGGCTTATGGCCTCCTCTGTGTACTCACTCTCTAAGCTATCATGTGGGTAACTAAAAACTGGCATCTTTCTACTGAAAATATCTGATTATGTATTTTGTGTATCTCTGATTTTAGGATGAGATTTTGACAGTCATCAGGAGGGTGGATGACAACTGGGCAGAAGGAATGTTGGGTGACAAGATAGGCATTTTCCCTATCCTCTATGTTGAGGTAAGTTTATGTTGAGGTAAGTTTATAGCATATGGTGGTGGATGTTGGTCTTGAAATCTTGTGGGGGTTTTGTGCCTACTAGGGCAGGATAACCTCAAATATTCTTATGTGAGAAGGATAAACTGAAACAGAATTCCTGAAAGGGGAATTTTTTGGTTGCTGTCTGCTAAGGAACTGTGGGGATACACCCAATTCAGTTTAAAGTGACCAGCAAAATATGTTCCATCAACTACTTCTAAAGGCTTCCCCTTTGGTGTGCATAGGGAAAACGGGAGGATGATTGCAGTTGGGATACCTTGCATGCATCTGAGGACAGATGTGAGTTTTGGGCTGGTGGAGAGCAGCAGTGCAGGTTCAGCCGTGGTCTGAATACACAGACCTTCAGAGGGATGGTGTGGGTGTCCTCTGCCTCAGACACTTCCACCCATGTGCCCAAGGGCTCTCATTCCGTGTGTGCCAGACCCATCTTTGTCCTGAGACCTTTCCTGTTGTTATTTCCGCAGCAGTCTTATTTCAAAGTAAATGCTGAGACTTCACTTCCTCTGTGCAGACCTGTGGTTCCACCTCTTCCCACTGCTGCCCATCCTCCTGCTGGTGGTGCCCCTCCAGCCAGGTGTTGCTTGGGACCAGGGCTGCAGCCAGCAGTGGTGGCCCTGCTGGTGCAACTCTGCTGTCTGTGTGCCAGGCAGTGTCTTTGAGGAGCTTTCCTCCTTCATGGGTGAACCAGGGGTGCAAAGAGCAGATGGGCACCACATGCATGTGAATTTTTCCAAGGTGCTGCCACTCTGCACCCGTTACTCAGAGCACTATCACCCTGACTCTGCTCCCAGATGTTGTCTGGGCTGCTCTGTAGTGAAGCATCTGTTGTGCCCACAGCAGAGCCTGCTCTGCTGTGTGTGGCTCTGGTGCCTGCCTCCGAAATTACTTCTCCAGATTTCTTAGTGATTGGAGACAAAACAGAGATAATTAGTGCCTGACTGCCTAATTATTAACTCCGACAATGACCAATTTGGAATAAACCGTCATTAATATACATTGCATTCCCACAGTTGACAAGAACAATAATATTGAAACCAGAATGTGTAGGAGCCATTATTGGGAAACCAGCTGCCTCACATAAGTTAATGACTAGTTTTCTTCTATTCTAAATGTGTAAGACATGTTCAGTTTGTTGTGATTCAGTGAGAAAGCTGGGGTTCTCCCAGATTTCATCCTTTTTCCCTTTTTTTCTTGTCCCAGGAAAGTACAATGTTACTGTCCTGAATTTTGCTGCAGAAAGAGTGAACTGGGGACCTCTGCACAGCCAGCCAGCATTTTACCTCACCACCTTTCCCCAGCTCTAGTTTCATCTGTAGGCTGGCACTGCCTATGCACTGTGCAGCATCCTGATCCTTCTCCCACTCCTAGGTATCTGTTCTCCATAATTACTGCTCTTGAAGGGTGAAGGGCTCATAGCCTCAGAAGAGCAGCCTGTAGGGAACATGTGCAATACCTTGCTGAAGTTCTCCAAGCACCAGCACATCCTGGGTGGCCATGGAGAAGCAGGGGGTAGCACTGTGTACAGTCAGAACAATGATGCTTGCAGATTCTAAAGAGATGCAAACATCCAGGTAGCCAGCACCAGGGACCAAGAACACGTGTAGGAATGTCTGTGTGCATTTACATTCATACCAGACACACATACAGTGGGTAAAATAAGTACAATTATATATGTTATGTGTATATTCATGTGTATACACACATATATCTTTTATCTGTATAAATTTGAAATCTGGAGACCTGAAAGGCCTATTCAAATGAGATACTTGGGTGCCATGGCCACAATATTTGTGCAGTGGTCTGTAAAGCCAAAGGGAAGTGATCCTCCAGACTACAATATTGGCCACCTATTTCATCCACATAGTGGATGAAGGCCTCAATATGAGATGAACTTGTGCAAGTATTCAAGTTATACAATTATGTTGCTGTTGCCAGCTTCAGATGTTACTTTGCATTAAAAATTAAAAGGAATCAGCAGGTCAAATCCCAAAGAAGTTTTGAAAATCTCAGTGCTGATGTTTATAAAATAAATCCATTAAACAAGTAATACTTGAATCTAAAAACACTCCTCAAGTCCGTCCAAGTCCATTAAGTGGTTTTCAAAATCTTGGCAAAATGTGTAGAATAAGCAAAGTTTAATTCTCACAGTAGCCTTCCACTTGTGTCGTTCGATTGGCTGATGTGTGTGGGATTTCACATGGCATCCTAAGCCCTGCACTCTGGATAGAGTGAATTCCAGCTTGGCAGGCTCTGACGTCCCCAGTTGCTCCCAGGGCCCAGACAAGAGCTCTTACCCTTGCTATGCAAGCCAGAGCATTAGAAAACAAGCCGGTCACTTTGAGGATCTCAGGGTTTAGCATGCCAGGGCTACAAACAGTGGATATAATTCTTGTTGTGGTCCCCAGTGGTAGCACTTTGTCCTGGCAATGTGCACCCATACCCTTCACAAAGGTGCTTGCACAAAAGGCTTTTGCAGATGCTTACAAAGCTTTTGCAGTGGGTGGTGAGGAGGAGTGGTTAGCAAATTCCTCACCAGGATCACCACTTCTGTAAAGGAAGCCTGGGAAGGCAGCTTTTAGAGCCAGACTATGGTGGCACAGAGAGGCACAAAAAAGCAGCAGACATCAAAATATACCTTGCCCCTGCAGTGTTTTAGAAAGTCTCTATCTCAGCATTATGTTTGGTTGTCTGTACAGCCATATGAGTGTAATGTGGCATGGATCATATTCTTTATTCCTTACAAGTGTTTAGCAAGGGTGCTTGCATGTCTGCAGAGAGGCTTTTTCCTGTCTCTGTAGTGTCATCTCTTCCCAGCCTCAGAGAAGCTACAAGTGCATAAGGAACAAATATTCACAGCTCACAATCGTCACTTTTACTGCATGAGTCACAAACAATATGTTCTGTCAGGGAGAGTTTGGACTATTTTTTCGTCTTATTTTGTTGCTATCCTTCATCTTCAGTGGAAGTCATTTGGGCTGATAATTTATGTTTTAATTTGTCTACAGAAAAAACCCTCCTCAAGGTGCCTTCTGTCCTGAAATAAACATCTTGTTAATAATCTATATGGTTTGAAATCATGTTCTTGCTAGGAGGAGTTTTAGATCTGCAAGGAATTCAAAGCCCTGAAAAAGTTTCTTTTATTTCACTGTCTTCAAGCTAACCCCTTCAGTCTTAATAACTTCTGTTATTATCTCTGTTTGAAAGCTGTATTCTGCAGCTATGTGTAAAATTGAGAATAAAGTGTAAAATGAAGAATAAAGTGTCCTAATAGATTTAAGTGTCTGGGAGTGAAATTTGAGGGCAATGGTGTGCCAAGTATTTGTAGGGACGCATCCTGCTCAGATGGGCAAGAACTGGAAATTCAAAAATCTGAGCTGTTAGAGCAAACTTTCTGCCTGCAACCCCCAGAGCAAAGAAGTGTTGACCAAGATCAAGAAGCCTTATGAGTCAGTGGTAGAGCAAGGCAATTATGTTGGGTGCTACTGTGACTGTAATATTAGCAAATTACAATTGATGAAGTGCCAACCCATTGTTATAATGTTTTATGGCAGCAGGAGCACTGAAAGCTGTGATTAAGTAATATTAGAAGCTTTAAAATTCTTTTTACAGAGCAGTGAAGCAGGGTAATGAGGATCTTCTCCTGTTCTTCACAGTCAAAAAAGAAAGAAAAAAGTAGAAAGGAGGTCTAGGAAAAAGAGGGAGGAGGAGAGTGGGCAGAGCCAATGGTTTCAGTGCCCTGCAGCATAGGTCCAGAAGACTCTCCAGGGAAAATAGTTCTTGCAAGTCAGTGTTTAAAAGGAGTTCAACCTGAAGTGAAAATAAAACAAAATCCAAAGCCAAATTAATTTCTTAAAGGAAACAATGATTTTTTATTCCAAAATTATCTTTGCAGAGCAGACCCTTCATTTAACAGTTTTGTGCTGTACCACAGGATCAAGCAGTCATCCTAAAACAGCTTAACCCCTACAGGGGAACACGAGCCCATTTAGCAGGATCCCAGCTGAGCTTGTTGAGTAGTGTCACAGAGACCCATCTTCCCAGCAGAAGAAGGTCCTTAGCTGTATAACTATGTACTTTGCTGAGGGTAGCCTTTAGTTAGCTTGCAAATGAATGCAGATGGTTTACACTTTGAGTCTGGATGGCAGAATTTGTCCTTTTTTTCTCTACATGCAGATTCCCATCAGCCATTTCCCACTATGCTGGTGTCCCCAGTGGCAGTCATCACAGCTGTATTCTTGAAAACTGAGATGTGTGTGTGTGTGTGTATTTCTAGCTCTAATAGCTATTTTGACCATTTTCAACAAATAATTGTTGCCCTGTCCACTTCTTGTCTATGTTTTCTCTCTCCTCAGTCTGGTTTCTCCCTTCAGCTGCAGGACAGATGGGTCCCTATGGGACTCTTGTAATGAATTCAACCTTGATGTCTGAATTTATTCCCCTCATTTAGGTTTGTGTGGTCTTGGTGGCAGTGCACTCTGAATCTTTGCGAGTATCTTTTATGGAAGCCTTCCAAAAAACCTGAAACATTAGATGTTCATTAAACAGTAACGTTTGTTTGGTGCCCTTTTCAAAAAGAATGTGCAATCTCTCTTTTTAAGGACTGTCAAAACGGTTCATTTTAGCCTTGCTAGTATCATTTAATGTGAATAAAAATGGAAGCTTTTGAAAGGTGGTAGATGGAAACTAATGTGGATGATTTTAGAAANTATATATATACACATTGTTTTTAATCTGTGGCCCATCTTTTCTGCATAACAGCTTGATTTCTTATGTTCCCTTTTGCTTCTATAAATAAGGAACCTTGTGCTCTTTGATTTAATTTCCTATGTAAAATGTAAATTAGCATGACTTTGGGCAGAAAATTTGGGTTTTTTAATTTGACTGGTTTCTTTTAAGTTCGCTGTTGATTTCTAGCACCCTTCATAAAGTGATCATTCATACAGATTCTCTAACACTTTCCTCCATCTTCAGTATACAAAATTGAGCTGCACTGTCACCTTAATGTCAGGTTTCCCCTGGACTAGCTGAGCACCTCAGCTCTGTAGACATTTTCAAGTCACTCGCTCCCCTCAGGCTGTGTCTGGACAAGTCAAAGCAGGGCTGCTTTCTGGTTTCTTCACCAGGGAACACCACATTTACACTAAAGTTCATCTCAGGTGGGTGCCACAGAGTGGAAGCCTGCATACAGAGATAGGTAGGAGTACTGTCATATTTGAGTCATCCTCCAGCACAGACAATTATGAGATCTGTGTGAGCCGTGGTGAGAGCCACCATGTAAATTTAGAGGCAGCTGCAAGTTGTGAAAATTTGCCTTTTCGAGAACTGACAGTTTTAGTTACAGGTCTTCTCTTGATTTTACTCTTGCCTACTTTCACTTGAATGAACTCAAAATTATTCAGATTTATATCTTATGACCAATATTTCTATTCATCAAAACTAGATCTGAGTTGTTATCACCTCTTATTGTTTCAGGGCCTGTTAAACCAGAAATTTGCCAGCTGTCATATCCAGAAATATCTTTCCTGCCCACCCCTCCTAATTATGAATAACATCTGAATTTCCTAGACTGTGTTTTGCAAAAATAGCTCTCTGGAGCAATTTATAGCAAAAAAAGGTTTCCAGCACAACCAGCTTAAGCACACAGCCTTTGCAAATAAGCCAATTTCCTGAGTCTTTCAAAGTCATATATATCAAGTCTATATCTGTACAGGGCATTTTTGAAGTGCTGCTTCCTAGATGCCCAAAATTAGGTACCTAAGTATCAGTAAGATGGACTGACTTTTGCTCTTGATCTGGTAACAAGACTTTGGTCTCTAGCCACAGTTCACTGGAGGACTTCCAGCACTTCCCCTGCAAAAGTCTGTCATCCTGNCTCTAATAGCTATTTTGACCATTTTCAACAAATAATTGTTGCCCTGTCCACTTCTTGTCTATGTTTTCTCTCTCCTCAGTCTGGTTTCTCCCTTCAGCTGCAGGACAGATGGGTCCCTATGGGACTCTTGTAATGAATTCAACCTTGATGTCTGAATTTATTCCCCTCATTTAGGTTTGTGTGGTCTTGGTGGCAGTGCACTCTGAATCTTTGTGAGTATCTTTTATGGAAGCCTTCCAAAAAACCTGAAACATTAGATGTTCATTAAACAGTAACGTTTGTTTGGTGCCCTTTTCAAAAAGAATGTGCAATCTCTCTTTTTAAGGACTGTCAAAACGGTTCATTTTAGCCTTGCTAGTATCATTTAATGTGAATAAAAATGGAAGCTTTTGAAAGGTGGTAGATGGAAACTAATGTGGATGATTTTAGAAAAGCTGGCTTACTAAATCTCAGAGGAGCAAATTCATCCCAGTAGTAAGTAGGTGTAACACTAATGAGTTAAGAATTATACCCATTAACATCACAATTGATTTTTTTTCTGTTCTCTCTCCTTTTGTATGTCAGATAAAAATGGAATAAGAACCTTGTAAAGCTGGCAATAATGTAAGCTCTAAGAGATGTTCAGCCAACTTCTGCTGAAAAGCTTTATTGATATGCATTTTCAAGTTTTGTGCATACATTGTTTTAAGAATTTCATCCCTGCACCTTCATAACTTCTAAAAAGTTGGTCCCACTCGTTTTTATCCTGTATAGAATATTGTAGAATATTCCAAGATAATTCTTGGTATCAGATTTCTATGTGAACAGAGTACAAACTACAGTTCTCATGTTTCATATTCAAACTAAAACATGCAGCATTTATGTTGTAGGCTGCAAGAGGGACCTCAGTAAGAACCTATCCACCTATTACTATTTTCACATCAATCCATGAATAAAACTCATTGATTTAATGTACTCTTACATGCATACAAAGTAAAATAATCTATGGAAGTTCAAATAAAGATGGTGTTAGTCGGGAAAACTAAGAGTATTAGTTGTCAGAGGTGAGAAGAAGATTAAATATACAACATATTACAATATATAAATATATATTTGTCTATTATGTATATATTACTTATATATATATACACATTGTTNTGAGAGCCACCATGTAAATTTAGAGGCAGCTGCAAGTTGTGAAAATTTGCCTTTTCGAGAACTGACAGTTTTAGTTACAGGTCTTCTCTTGATTTTACTCTTGCCTACTTTCACTTGAATGAACTCAAAATTATTCAGATTTATATCTTATGACCAATATTTCTATTCATCAAAACTAGATCTGAGTTGTTATCACCTCTTATTGTTTCAGGGCCTGTTAAACCAGAAATTTGCCAGCTGTCATATCCAGAAATATCTTTCCTGCCCACCCCTCCTAATTATGAATAACATCTGAATTTCCTAGACTGTGTTTTGCAAAAATAGCTCTCTGGAGCAATTTATAGCAAAAAAAGGTTTCCAGCACAACCAGCTTAAGCACACAGCCTTTGCAAATAAGCCAATTTCCTGAGTCTTTCAAAGTCATATATATCAAGTCTATATCTGTACAGGGCATTTTTGAAGTGCTGCTTCCTAGATGCCCAAAATTAGGTACCTAAGTATCAGTAAGATGGACTGACTTTTGCTCTTGATCTGGTAACAAGACTTTGGTCTCTAGCCACAGTTCACTGGAGGACTTCCAGCACTTCCCCTGCAAAAGTCTGTCATCCTGCCTGGTGCAAACTGACTGGGGTCTGGCTTACTGTGCTTTGCATCTGCTGCCACTTCCCTGTGCTATCAGCATATCAGCCCTCCCCTTCACCTCCTGACCACCTGAACTATACTTGCGTTTGAACATATGATTTCTGGTCCTGGGTGCAATTCTGTCTCATTTCTGTAATTACAACACTGAGTTTTGGGTTCTGCCTCAAAGCTTTTGTTCTTGTGTTACGGTTGCAGGGTTGCTTGTGTTACAAAACAAGCACTAGTGATGACCTCAGAAGGACCAAGTAAATAGATAGCACATTTCTTAAAGATAACTTCTGCCTGTGCAACAGATGTGTTGGACTTGCCAGCGGTGCTCAGAAGTGACAAACCCCAGCAATGGTGCAGGTTTCCAAGCACTAGAAATTAGCATTCCCAACTGAGCATACCCACTGTCCCAGGGCTCTGAGTGGGGTCTAGAGCATAACAGCAGTAGTCCATGCTCTCTAGAGAAGGTACTGAAGAGATGTTTTATCTTTTCGAGCCATTGATCATCTCTGACAGCTTCTAAAGATTGTTTCAGCACTGATGACTTCCTGGGATCTTTTTCCTTTTGAAAAGAAAATATATTTTAGTCTCACTTACCTAGAGCTAATGCATGAATGTTTATTAAGAAGCTATATGTCAACAGATACACTGTCTAGCAGTTAATTAAACATAAAATCCTAGAGGATTTCATTATTTCTCACACCAGCATTCTTCATCTTGTTTCCTAGTGTCCTTGTTAGTACATGTTGCACATCTTAATTAGCTTCCTTCTTGGGGAGCTTTCCTGATGCCTTAAAACTGTGAATGGGGTCTTAAATCCAAATATAGACATAGAGGGTCAGTAGGAGGATTTTTGGAGATGCACCTGGCAAACTGGCTGCCTTCCCTGCCCCTTTGCTGCTGGCCACAGCCCCATAAGTGAAGAGCAAAATGTTTTCATGTGTCTGCCACACCACTGATGCTGGGAGTGATGAAGAAAAGTGGGTCCAACATTAAAATCCCAGAAAGGACCTGGAAGATGTGGAAGCACATGTTATCCTTTGCTATGCCAGTGGTGGGTAAGATGCTCTCCATCAGAGGGACAGGAGTGACAGCTGATGAGAGTGACACTGAAAAGGAATTGCCAGGGAGTGCCTGTTAGAGCCCCCTCTGATCTCTGTTTTCAGAAGATAGCATGTTGCATAAGTGTGATGGAGAGACATGGATTTGACAGATGAACCACTCAGTAGATAAGGAATGGTCTGGGTGGTCACATTGAAAGAGTGGCAGTCAACATCTTGATGTCCAAATGGAGAGCAGTGATGAGTGGTGTTCCTTAGGGGTCAGTATTGGGACCGGTGCTGTTTAACACCTCTGTCAGTGACAAGGACAGTGGGATCGAGTGCACCCTCAGTAAATTTTCTGGTGACACCAAGTTCTGTAGTGTGGTCAACATGCTGGAGGGAAGGGATGGCATCCAGAGGGACCTGGACAGGCCTGAGAGGTGGGACCATGTGAACCTCACAAAGTTCAACAAGGCCAATTGCAAGATCCTGCACCTGGTCAGGGCAATCCCAAGCAAAAGTACAGGTTGGTTGCATGGAGAATGGATTGAGAGCAGTCCTTAAAAGAAAGTCTTGGAGGTGCTGGTGGGTGAGAAGCTCAACATGGCTCAGCAGTGCACAATCCCAGCCCAAAAATCCAGCCACATCCTGGGCTGCATCCAAAGCAGCACGGCTAGTGGGGCAAGGAAGATGATTCTCCCCCTCTACTCTGCTCTCATGAGACCCCACCTGCAGTGCTGCATCCAGCTCTGGGGATCCCAACATAAGGAAGATGTGAACCTGTCAGAATAAGTCCAGAGAAGAGCCACAAAGTTGATCAGAGGGCTGGAGCGCCTCTCCTGTGAGGGGGGACTGGAATGAGATGATCTTTAAGGTCCTTTCTAACCCAAACCATTCCATGATTTTATGATTATTCTACCATGGTAAATAGTCACAAATGTGTCTGAGCTTGACCTTTTGAACTTTTAAAGAAGAGTAGTTTCAAGAATAACAGTTTCCTGATAGGATGTAGCAATGAATCGTTTTTACCTCTTTCTTTACTTCTTATTGTTGCAGATGCTGGAATGGTCAAACTGTTTTTATTCTAGGCACAAAGAGATCTGGGAGTGTGTGTGTATGCTGAATGCATGCTTCAAATAACAAAAATAACAGATGAAGTTGATTTTTTGCCTAAAAATGTCATTAGCTGTGCCAAAACCAGATGTTTAAGTCTGAAACCCTCTGACATTTTGTTAGGTGTTAGAGCTGAACATTGAAAAAACCAAATTCAAAAGACTAGAGGAAGAATCTGCAAATTAAAAACAAAAATCAGAAACAGGGGATGATAGTTGGAATTAATTTGGGAATCTCTATCTTTTCCAGATTTTCTCTAGAACACACAGGACTCTTGAAGGCTGACCCCTTTGTGTTTAGTCTATCGTGTAGAAGAAGTTGCATTGGTTTTGCTTACTTTATTCCTTTATGAAGTAGATCACTGTTTATTTTATCTCCTGCTGCACTGTTTTGGAGTGTAATACTGGCATTATTTTAATCTGACAAAAGCAAGGGCTGCTGCCAAAGGGATTGTCCTGCTTTTACTTCATGTGTGACAATTATTTCCTTCTGCCCTCCATGTTCCAGGACTACCAGATATATCTGCATGCTGAGATGAATCAGGGAAGTTGCCCTATTGAAAGTTATTCATTTAAGTTGTAGTAGTTGTTTCAGTTTCCAGTCATACCTGTTTCATCATCCCATTTGCTGCATAGTCACATGAACATCCATGCTGATGCAGGGCAGGAAGAGGGAAGATGGGAAGGAGGCCATGTGGCATCTCACACCGCAGGAAAACATGTCCGTGAGGGGCAGCAAACCCCCATAGTTATCCTGCAGCCATTGCTGCCATTGGACTGTGCTCTAAGCCTTCCCACCAAAATGGTGAGGTGAAGAATGTGGGACTCTGCAAGCAACCTCTTCTACCTCCTGGTTGTCCCTTGACTTATCTAATTATTTTATTAAGTTATAATTTTATGACAAAGCATACTAGATACTCCATAAACCAGGTTAATAATATTAGTTTTTGCTTAACTGAGGCTGGAGGGAGTGTCCTGCTCTAAATCTGACTTTGAAGTCTTCCGATCTGCTTAGACACAATTGAATCAAATTGACAGGAAATTTCATGAGAGAGCTTTCTATAATAGAATTTTTCTGCAACAGAATTTTTCTGGAAATCTTGGGACAAATCAGGAGAAGTGCCAGAGCATTCAGGCAGTGATAGACTCATGCTGGAGATATTCTCCTCTTACCACAAGGCTAAAGGGATAGCACTAAGGAAAGAGGCAGCTCTGTTTCTCAAGAAGAAAGCAACCACGGAGAAGGATGGAGAGCACTCCCTGATGGTCATCTCCTTGATCCCTTTTCTCTGCTTCAGCCTCAACAACATAGTAAGGAATTTACAGTCATAACTTCCCTTTGTATCCCTTTTCTTTTCCTTTTCCTTCCTTCCTTCCTTCCCAAGAGGAAGGACTGTGAGTCTAACCTTTGAGAAATAATGTTCTCAGCATCTTCCCTCCTTGCTCCAGTCTAGTGCTCAGACTTGCCTGTTCCCAGCCAAAGCCTTTTGCTTCTATAGGTGCATTGCTCAGGAAAGAGATGTGTGTGGTTATATTGATCTGGTGGATGCATGATTTTACTGTCCCTCAATATATGACATATGGGACCGGAAGAAGAGCTATAGAGATGATTGATACTGAATTCCTGGCAATCTCCCAGGCCAGATGAGATCTGGGAGCTCTTGGTGCTGGCACTGAGCTTCTCTGCCCTACAGCACCTGGAGGGCTGTCATGGTTTAACCCTGGCCAGTTACTGCTTAGGGTCATGCTCTGTCTCAAGTACAAGGTTTTGTCTTACGGGGGTTCTTGAAGGCACAAAAACACTCCTGAGAGCTGAGTTTAAGGTCAAAGCAAAGGCAGCCCCACACCACTCCAATGACACATAGGCCTTTGCACAGATCAGCTCTCACTAAGAACATACCTGAGTTTTCAGTGCAGTACACAGTACAGTGTTAAGTGTGTTACTTTCTATTTGGTCACTGATTAAAGAGGGATCAAGGTACTTTCATGGCAAGTAATAAAGACATTGCCAGTGGGAATCACATCCTCATGTGTGGTTCCATTCATCCATATGGCTAGCAGTTCTTCAAGTCTTTGTCCCACCTGATTGCTGAGCATTTGCAAAGATCAAACTCTCATCAGGTCATATCCACTACATTATCAATACATCCTTTTTGCATCCTTAGCGAATAAAGACATGCCTCATTCATGACAGTGATGTGGTCACCTGCTGCTACTCCTTTCTTTCTCTCTGAAGCCTTTTTCTGTCTTCTAGAGCCCATACAACTCACCCATACTTACAAGCCTTTGCTTACTCATTACTCTCTCTGCCTATTGTCTTTTATTTACTACTGAATGCCAGCTGTGGCCATCACTCTGTCAGTTTTTTAAATCCCAATTTTCTTGCATAGTACTCTGTTCTTCGCTGTTGTGATGGATGCTTCAAACATCTGCATCAAAATTGCTCCTCCAGATTCTTCTCTAAAATTGTTCTTGGCTGTGATGGCTAGAGAAGATGTGTGTTGTGCAAAATCCTCTGTCCATCTTGCTGATAAGATTTGTTGCATTGTATATTTTGTCTATAACTATACATTATCCCTTGTCCTCATCCTAAATTGCACTTTCTTTGGGCCTAGAGCTGTCTCGTTGCTCTATGTTAACATAATGCTTCTCAAAATGGAATTCTGATGTGTGGTGGGAGCTCTTCAGCATTTAATGGCAAAAATAATAAAAGTATGAATAAATGTCCCTGTGTGACTGCATCATATTATGCGGTCACAGTTTGCAAAATTTCAGTTTCCTTGGGACAACTTGTCTCTCTGCCTATAGAATGTAGGTGCAATGCAGGGCAGTCTGTTTTCAGAAAGGAATGTGTTAGGAAAATATTTGAGCTTGAATAATTCCACAAACAGGAAAAAAACCCCCAGTGTTCTGCACTTTCAGAAAGATTTCCTACTGTGCAGATTTTTTGCTAGCCCATTCCTTTTGCCATTTCAGAGCTCAAACAGCATGGCCTAGAGCAGTGGTTTTCCAAATTCCTTCCACTTGTAGCATACTAACATAAACAGCATTTGCATATGGATGTCATAAAAGTGACTAATGCTGGCAATCATCATACTTTATTGCAGTAATGTGACACATATGCCTGAGCATCCTAAACGATCTGCTCCAAGCTCACTGGTGCTGAAGAAATGGCACACCTCTTATCTAGCAGTGACACCTGTGGCAGAGCAGGCTTGGACAGAAACTAGAACATTGATCCAGCTCCAGATGAGTGTACAAGAGGCAAGGGCACTAGCTGCTTCACTGCATGATTCCACTGCGCTGGGTGCATGTCCTTCACCCTAAACCAGAAATTAAACTCAACAAGTTGAACAAATAACATTTTCTAGTTTGATAGCCAGAGAGTTCAATATACTTTTGACTGCAGCTGTCAGCAAGTCAATGAAGAGACCTCTGACTCTGAACTCGGCATTGTCCCCAATCATATTTTAACATCTTGGATTCTCCAAAGAGGTCTATAAATGGCTTTCTGAGGTGAGGGGCAGCGAGTCACGCCATGAGTGTGAGGTTGAGTGCTGCCATTTTCAGTCAAGAATTTGTGTAGGGAGTGTAGGGAGTTCATCACAGTTCACCCTTGTCAGATTTTTCTTCCACAAGGTGAGGGGAGAGGGTTGTGAACTCAATTGCATCATCGTATAGCACAGGAAACTTATTTTCATGTCTTACAGACTGGCTTTCAGTTACTGGTCAGGCTTCCAAAAAGACTGAGATGTGCCTGTTGTGCAGTGTGCAATATGACACATGCCACAGCCCCTGCCCCATAATGCCATCCCAATCCGTTGTCCACCTTTTAGCAGTATGACAGAAGAATAGAGGTCTCCAAGGTAAGACAAGGTTATGTAAAAATAATTTTAAAATAACTGGCCACTGCATAGAGCAAAAAAGGATGCAAATTAATGCTCCCACTGAGGAAAAAGAACCATGCTGCTGTACCAGGCATCAGCGCATCTATGTGGGAAGAAGGCACTTTAAAGGTGCAGGCTATTCAAAGCAAAGTTTGCACTGTAATAATCACAGGATAGGGCAACTGTGAGACACAAACTCAGGCTGTCAAGTCATGTCTCTCTCAGCACAATTCCTTTTTTTTTGTCTGTGTGCATGGTAAGAAGGCCAGTCTCCCTGCCACACAAACCATTGATGTATCCTGGTGCTGCTGCCCATTTCAAATGCACATAGTTCATCTCTCATTTCAGAGAAACATCTGAGAACTCTCCCTCTAGGGAGTCATCCAATGGTTTGGTGAAACAGAAGCAGTATGTCCTGACTCATGCTTTCATCCCAACTGGCAAGTAGTAAACCCAAAGGCTGGATGCATCTCTCCAAAGACACAGCAGTTTTGTGACAGATGGCTGACATCCATTGGTGTTGGCTGCTTCCAGAGAAACACACAGTGTGACTCTGGAGCTAGTGCAGGAGCCCTCCACCACAACCAGCAACCCTGCTTTATAGCCAGCTGTAGCAGGAGCTCCACGCACACAGAATCTACCTATACAGCCCCATGGGACGTCACACTGTTGCAAATGCCCTGTACCACATCCAGCAGTCCTTTTCTGCGTTATATTTGGGAAGCAGAAGCCAGAACACTATGTAGTAAAGAAATGGCTCTAAATATAGTACACACAGGGCAAAGCCTGTTTATCACAACCCTTTAGTGCTAATGTCTGCTTGAATTGTGTATACCTTGGTTCTTTTTACAAGCAATTGAATCAAAACATTTTCTTGGCATTTGCTTTCATTCTTCATTTCTGCTTTATCAGAGATAGAGAGTACAGTGCATTTATTTGTATGCAATTCCCCACAGGTAATCTTCAGTTGCAGCACATAAAACTTAATTTTCCCCGATTGCACAAGATTTCTTATTCTACACAAAGTTGTAAATCACTGCAACAAAGACTCCTTGCTCAGTGTAGACAAAGCCTTGCAGCACTTGAAAAATTACTTTGGCTTTCCCATGTGCTCCTTGTGCTGCAATTTCAAGAGCTTCCAATAGCTTCGAAGATTTATCCAACTTCATGCTTTCTGCAGGTAACACTGATGGTGTGAGTTGATGATGTAGGTCTTTTTCTCATTACTCACCAGAGCACTTTTCTTATCAAATTTACAAAGGACTTCAGCAAATATATGGGTTTTTTCTTGCATCCTTATCTTTTGTCTCAGTAAGCTGGAAGCAAGTGTTTTCCTTTAAAAAATGACACGGTATTGCTGCTTCTTTCACACAGCCCTGATCATTCCAAAACCAGCATTTTCAAGAACCATATTTCCAGTATGAGCAAAAGGGCACAATGTCATGTCTGGTAGCATGTGTGTGCAGTGCAGCTATCAGGAAGAGAAGGGTCTGCAGTAACATGAGCGTGATGTTCCTGGGTCACAATCCCATTTATAATTACTTGGGGTCACACACCATAATTTGGAAGCCATTTGCTTTAAGACTCCCAGGCTTGATGTATGCATTAACTCCGAAGAAATCCTCTGCCCTTAGTTGGTGGTATTTAACTTCCTTAGTCGGTGTTTAGGTTGGAAAAGGCCTTCAGTTAATTCATAATTTTATGGGGACTGTTGATCACTTGAGTAAGCCATGCCACCAGGAGCCTTGTGAAACATTAAGGAAGGAAGGAGGTCAGAAGTTGCCTCAAAACTTTGAAAACACAAAACTTGGCTCTTTTTAAAGATATTGCTTAGAGTTTACTTGAGATCCATACAGCTCTGCTCCAGGTTCTAAACGATTTTTCCTAGCCTATGCTGAAGTTTTTAGGTACCGCTGGCTCATGGGGAAAGTTTTCCCAAGTGAAGCTGTTTCTAGATTCAGCACAATGGTGCTTCAGAGGGCTTCCCCTCCTTGTAGGAACTGCCTGTAATGATACAGGGCTCATACAGGTGGCCAGGTTTTGATGAGGGACTTTCAGCCAGGAGTCCCAGTACCCTGTTGAACTCCTAAACCACTGCGGCTTTGGTAATTTCTTGTCTTAGCTGGGAAATATCATCTGAGAAACAATTTCCTGATGGACATCTTGTCAAAACAAGCATGTTCCTGGGAAGTACTTAAGTTCCAATGAGTTTCATTTTTTGATGAAAAAATAGTATGTCAGTAAAATCTACACAAGCTTCGATAGGGACTCTTCTGGTACTGAAATTGGTGCCAGATGGGCACCAGTCCTTCCACCGTTGAAGGCAGCTGGAGTTTTGCCACTGACTTCAAAGGAATTAGGATCAAGCCCATGAATTCATGACTACACTTTTTATTTAGCTTTCTGAATAATTTATAAGTAAAAATAGGCTGTATTCTCCCACTCTTTCTGATGTTGAGTAAAGCTGTATTTGGTTACATTTCTTGCTTTCAAAGGAGCTTTGGTGCAGTCATGAGCGTCTCATTATGGAAAAGGGTGTCCATAGGGGACAGATAGAAAGAAAAAGGAAATCCTTAGGCATATCGAAGGCACAGAGCAGATCAGAGATTCAGAGATGACAGATCAGAGCAAGAGAGTCCTCATACTTGGAGCTGAAGGCTAAATAGCTAGCATTGTTTCAGGAAGTGGAGGGGGATCTAGAAAGCATACTTCTTTTTGGTGAGTTCATCTATTTTTAATGATATTGCATTAGTTTAATTTTTTTCTTCTCAGTTCTTTAGATATTAGTTTCCATAAGGTTTCTTGCTGTGCTTAACTCCTGAACAGACTTTGCAGCAGACTACACATTTCTCTGGGATACACCAAACTTGTTCTCCACCACTGCAAACCATTTGCCTTCTTAAAACTACTTGGAAAAAAAGGGGAAAGAAAAAAAATTCCCAGTTCACCACCCAGGGCTTAGTGTTTACTTCTGCTGCATGCATCATTTATTTTCATTCTGCAAGATCATGATGACACGCTCATCCAAGCACATGTTGTTCTAATATGCTACATTCTTTCAGCCCCTCAGTGCGTTAGAAGTGACATTGCTGCTAAATGAGAAAGATCTTGTAGGACAGGCAAATAGATTGCTAAGTACTGCTGCCTTTCAAAGACCCATGTTGTAGACAAAAATTATTGGCTTGCTTTTTCCAGACTCTATATTGTTGTGTATGTAGATGACCCTGGTTAGGAAGGCTGTAGGGTTTTAGGGACTTGGTTCCTTGAGAACATGCTGACATATTCAGCAGGCTTTTGGAAAAGAGAATGAGACCTATGCCTCAACCTATGGCTGGACGAACAGAACACTTGAAGTTTGAGATGTGTCCTAGGAAAGTATTTCTGCAGCTATCATTTCGTTTGATTCTGTTCAAGCAAGCGCATGTATTGTGCTTCTTATATTTTCTGGGTGCATGGAATAACTCTGCTCTCAATCACAGTGTGGGTTTCAGAAATATATCTTCCATGATGGATAAACCACTTACAGAAAATCTGTTCCACATTTGCTTGTTCCTCCCTGGTAATAAATTAGAAAAGGCAATAGTGGATTGTTAGAGATTAGCACAAAACCATTAAATAATGCTTTAGTTTAGCTATAATATTTTCTCTTAAACTGTGCCTTACTAATTACTCTTCATAAGATGGTGCCTAAATGAATAATTGAGGTAGGATTTTGTAGGTTTTGCCGAATTAATTTAAACTGTCCATGGAGAACTTTGGAGGCTTTCTCTAAACACTTTTAAATCTGAATTAACAAAACATATAAAAGATTAAAATTATAAATGCATTAAATATGACTTGGTCAAACAGCCTTTGGCACAAATTTGTCTGCTAATGTCCTATTAGTAAGCTCTTGGAATTCCTGTGTGTCCTCTGTACTAACCTATCAAAGAACGTGTAAAGTATTATGTGCTTCCTCCTAATGTCCATTAGAGTCAAAGGCTGTTTTGTTACTTGGCTACAGCAGAAGAAAGATTGGATCCTGCATTTGCTGGTAGGGATAATAGTAAGGAAAAGCTGTTTTAGCTTTCTGAAAGACTACTTTTTGTGTCTGAAAATGCTTTTACAGATGCAGTCCTCTCAGACACCCAGCAGAGACAGAAGAATCTTGTATAGTTATGCCCTTAGTTTCTTAATAATCTCACAGTGCTTCAGAACATAAATTATAATACTAGCAAACTAGTTTAATGAGAGCGTATGAACTTAATATTTCCTGAAAGTACTTACTCTGAAGTGAAAATGCAGTAATAAATTCAGAATGTTTATTTTAATCACAAAATCAGATATGGAAGTTCAAGTTGCCAAAGTCTCCACAAGGCATAAAATAGGGATGTGCATGATCTTCTCAATATTTATGAACGGTAAAGTATAAAAATCAGCAGTCCCTAGGTGAAAATATTTTCCGTCTTTCAGGGGGACATTGTGAAGATGTTTTATTAATAATTTTAATTGTAATTTCTGCTCTGCTCAGTGGTTCATTTCTAAAAACTTGAGCATGATTTTTTTTCCACTTTGTTCTTTTGTGTTAGGTATGTAGAGATTTGAGGGGATTTGTAAATTTTTTGCTTTTAAAACTGGTTTGAGTCTTATACCTGTATTTCTTTTCTATATCCTCTGATCCTATACCTGTATTTGACCAGCACCATTCTTTCTAATTGTTTCCATAAAGACAGAAAAAAAAGATTTTGTAGCAAATGAAAGTCTTAATAAAGCATGCTTTCTGGTCCAAATTGGCTCCAGTTTATCAAAATACTGAACGATGTGTGTAAAACTGAGAATTTAAGCAATCCTTTTTTATTTAGAAAAGAATGACATTTTAGTCACACATTAGTTACACTGCGGTCTGCATAGTATCAAGTACATGCTGAAGTACATTTGTAAACCACAGAGTGAAGTCCTCTCTTTGGTAGGACTGATGTCAGTCAGAAATTAATCCCTAACCCAGACATAAATTACTAGAAAGTAAGAGTATTCAATAGCAGAATTGTCCTCTGTCTTACAGAAGACAGCACTATCACTGAAACGCCACAGGCAGGGAGCTGCTGTTGTGACCACAGTGTATCAAAGTGTCCCTTGAAAGTCTATACTGGGATAGAATAATTTTGCCACTAACATGAATTAGTATATGCGCTGGCATATTTGTCAAGGGAGATATAGAAAAGATTAATTATTTAAATCTGACCTAAATTTCCCATGTTTCTCTCTTGTTTCATAATAATAACAACATTAAATTCCAAAGAAATAATGTGCTATTTAGACTAAACCTAGAGTTAATTGTCACCCACACTGGACAAGAAGTACATTTTCCTTACTCTTCATCCCATCTGGTGTATGTAAGTAGGTGCATAATATTGCCCATTGAAACTGTAGTTCATTAAGTCACTTTGGGATATAAAGAACATATTTGGTCCCACGTGAGACCATCAGTGCAGATGACTGTTTCTCTCCTGTATCCGCTCATCCTTAAAAGAGAAATATGTTGAAACCATTTACAGGTGGTCCCTTTTAAACCCACATGCATTAGAAATTAGAAGTGTGTGTGTATATGTGTGCATGCAAGCACATGCAACAGAGATTGAGAGAAAGTCACCATAATACATTCTGCAGAAAAAAATGAGGTTTATCTAGAGACTAATAAGAAATCATTTTGGCAGCAGGGAAGTCCTGAGTGACGTAGCTTAATATTTGTCACCTGTGTGGTAAAGTCTCAAGCAGAGTATCTAAGACAGTCATATCTAAAAGCCAGAAGAAGGAAAAGACCTCTCCCTGAGTTCACATCACATGGGCTGTCTGCCTGGTCGCTAAAGTCATGACAGCTTTCATTGTGGCAGGGTGGGGAGTATGGCTTCCTAATCAAGGCCACCAAATTTTTAATGAACAGCACTTGATTACTGCTCCCATTGCAGGAAAATGTTGTTTGGAGGTGAACAAGGCTCTGTGCACAGAGGTATTCTGCTTACACCCTTCTTTGCTCCCAAAACCAGATGAGTTGGAGCTGTCTCCGATATGATTCCTCACAGCTGGGGAAGATCTTCCTGAGAAACAGGCACAGTAGCTCCATGAACTGAGACTGGTGCACCCTTATCTCAACATACAGGACTCACTGAGACCCTGTGACTAGTTTTACCGCACCGTCTCATCACATCTCTTGCATGATAAAGTCCCTCAGATAATATAAGGCTTGGTTTTGCAAGATTTTGCATTTCTAGACAGGATTGCAGAGCTGCTGGGAATGTTTGACTAGTTTGGCATTGAAATCCAAGCCTTATCCCTCTAAATCCTATGTCAAGTTTTCTAGGACATCCCCTTTATAAGGAATGGATTTGGGGTAAAATCAGTCTTGCTGCAGTCTCAAGGGCATAAGTCTCAAGCCACCTTGGGCTTAGCAGGACCAGAATTTCAAACAGAGGTTCTTTCTAGAGAAGAGATCAAAACTGAGCGAGAAAGTTGAGTTCTGGTATTAGAGATTGTCATAAGAGCTACAGGCTTCCAGAAATGTCAAATTCCTGACACTGACTGTGGGTCAGAACTTTCCATTAAGTTTCTCATCTGGAAACAAATCTGCCTGAAGATCAGATGACAGACACCAGAAAGCAATGCTTGTTTATATATTCAGAGTTTAAAATAAGAAATTTGCAATCATGTTTATGTTTTAAAAAGGGTTTCTAAAAGATTTTTGTGAAGAGGAAGAACTGTTTGCTTTTACAAAGTAGTAAGCAGACTTTTCTCTGGTATTCATAGCCTATTTGGGAAGTGCTTTCCAGCATCTGTGGGCAAAGCTGTTTAAAAACAGTTCTCTACAAAAATAAAGTCGTAAGGCTATAAAGCATTTTTTATCTTGGCAGACCAAAATAATTTTTCCCACTATTTCAGGAAGCCTCTGACATTTGTGAAAGTTCATTAGCTTGACTGTTTGAGGAGAAGTTTTCTTTCTGTCTTTAATCTTCTACTGATATTGAGATTTACTTTTGTTTATATCAATACAGGGCTATTTTTTTATCACTTCATGTTTAGAAGCTTGCTTTCGTCTTGACATTTCAACTAGGTGCTGCTTTGAAAAAAAAAGTAAGGGATTTTATTGTTTTAAAAAGAACAGCTTCAGTGTTAAATTAGATTCCAGACAGTGGGATTTATAATCTAATTCTTACAAGAAAATCAGAGTTTGATATAAAGAGCCAGAGCACTTCATTGTCCACATGTAGGATGTTGTAAAATCAGAAGTTCTAAGTTCTTTTTTTTAACTCTATTTTTTCCTATCTCAAAGGGTTAAAATGTTTTTTTTTGTTCTTGCTGTTGGTTAGCAAAAATTTTCTCACCCTCTGCTGTAGAAGAGTCATACATATTTGATAGCTTTATCCTTTTCTCCTTAATATTTCAAGTAATTCAGCTAGACTATCTTCATCAATGGGGTAAGTGGAGCTGTAACACCTACTTAAGGGAGGGGAGCCATCTGGTTTCCTTGCAACTTGGAGCCTGCTGGCAAATATTAGGTTGTACCAATTTAGAGCATGATGAAGTGGGAAATAATGGACATTTCTGAAGAATCTGAAATAGGATCAGCTGTTATCGGCAAAAATTGGCAGGTGCAGTGCACTACGCTGCTGTAAGCGTGGTCTCAAGTTGGAGAGTGCAGCTGGGAAAATGACTTGCTAATTGAATGGTTGCAGGACTCCCAGCAGCTCTGAAAGTAGTGGAACATCATTAATTGGAGACTCTTGGTTGACTTGGTGGAAGCTGTCACAGAAAGAAGGATCCTGCAAGCTGATGTTTGCTTTCTAGGTGTTAGTGTGTTTTTTGCCTGTTACACTGAATGAGTCCTCATGGACTCAGAAGCACTTTCAAACTCAGGAGAACTGGCTTAAGGCTAGCAACATCTATTCTTTCTTTTACAGCATGGTGACAGTGGTTGGAAGTTATAAAAACTACACAATTACACATTTGTTAACTGCACCTTTCTGTTGTTATCTTTCCCTTCCCTCTCTTTTCCCCTTTTATTTTCACTTGTGTTAGGTATCTAAATTGGCTTGGCTTGGAGCAGCAATTATTCTTTTTCTTTTTTATTTAGAACCTTGGAAGACCTTGTCCTCAACTGTTTCTTGGATGCTGCCATAATGCATAAAAGTGGTTATAGAAAAAAAGTGGCCTAGTTTTGGTCCAGAATAGTATTACATACACCTCTGGTTTATGTGGGTCTCAGAATAGCAGTGAATGCAAAAGCACGTGTGCATTAGCTGTGGCTCACTTTTTCATATGTTGTTTTTATTCATTAAATGCAAACATATTGCAGTGCATCCTAGTTTAATATAAAGGCCTGTTGGCAAAATGTGGCATTTTCCATCAGCTGTTAACACCCCTCAAGGGAAGAGGTATTGGCAATGAATGCTGCCTTCAGAGTGCACTTCACGTATCATTAGTGATTGCAACATACCTGTGTGCCTAAAATCTCTCCAGCCATGGATGGTGTAGCTTTCCTGGATGAGTTATGAAGGCTGGGAGATAAGAGGCTTCAGTGACAGGGTTGTGTCACCCAGCATGCCTCTAGCCTGCACAGACATGAGGTTATCTGTGGATTGGATGTGGAGCAGCAGGCTGAAAGCTGGTCTGAGCCTCCTAGTGTGGTGCTCATGGGCTGTAGGTCAAGTGTTAAACCCTTCAAGAGAACTGATGAGACCACTTTTCCTAGCTGGAGTCTGGGCAAGTCCTCCAGTGGCCATCAAGCTCTTCCAAAGTCTAGGTGATACAGCTGGGGAAAATGCCTCCACTTTGCATCTGCATTTGGATAACCTGTGTTAGGTGGGAGGCAGGGAGATGAAACTGAAAGCATTTGGAAGCTGTACCCTTGGATCAAAACCATGTGTGGCAAACGTCAAGCACAGCCCTGCAATGGAACTGAGAATAGCAAAACATTGATGAAGAGGCTCCTGCCACCTTCCCCAGGCTCCAACTCAGCAGTTTGGGACAAGCTGTTTTGGGGAATGCCATGTTTTCAAATGTCATAGCTTGATATGGACCAATTTATAGTGCCTAGTTCTACCTAACTCTTCTGAATGCTTACTCTGCCTCTTTTGATCTTCCCGGCATTAACAAGTGCATGGAAATAATTCACCTGGCCTCATAAATCAAATAAATTCATAGAATCAGAGAATCATTTAGGTTGGAAAAGGCCTCTAAGGCCATCAAGTCCAACTGTTAATTCAGCACTGCCCAGCCTACCACTAAACCATGGCCTTGAAGTGCCATGTCTTTTAAGGCTTTGAAATACCTCCAGAGACAGTGATTCCATCACTTTCCTGGGCAGCCTGTTCCAGTGCTTGACAACCCTTTCAGTGAAGAAATTTTTCCTAGTATCCTATCTAAACTTCCCCTGGGACAACATGAGGCCATTTCCTCTTGTCCTGTCAGTTATTACGTGGGAGAAGAGGCCAACCCTCACCATGCTACAACCTCCTTTCAGGCGGTTCTAGAGAGAGATAAGTTTCCCCCTGAGCCTCCTTTTCTACAACTCCTGTTTTATNCCAGCCTACCACTAAACCATGGCCTTGAAGTGCCATGTCTTTTAAGGCTTTGAAATACCTCCAGAGACAGTGATTCCATCACTTTCCTGGGCAGCCTGTTCCAGTGCTTGACAACCCTTTCAGTGAAGAAATTTTTCCTAGTATCCTATCTAAACTTCCCCTGGGACAACATGAGGCCATTTCCTCTTGTCCTGTCAGTTATTACGTGGGAGAAGAGGCCAACCCTCACCATGCTACAACCTCCTTTCAGGCGGTTCTAGAGAGAGATAAGTTTCCCCCTGAGCCTCCTTTTCTACAACTCCTGTTTTATCTTTCCCTTTTCCTCCCCACACAGCTGAATGAATCCGCCAAGCAGCTCATGGAGATGGACAAGACGTGCTCGGCTGCCGCCTCTGGCTGTGACATGCCGCTGGCCACGGAGACAGTGGCGGTGGCGGCGGCAGCGGCGGTGGGCCTGGCGCCGTGCTCCACACTGGCCGGCGCGGGGGCGGCCGGAGCAGCCCAGCGGCAGGTGGAAGGCAAGAAGAACACCAAGAAGCGCCACTCCTTCACTGCCCTCAGCATGACACACAAGTCCTCCCAGGCCGCCAGCAACCGGCACTCCATGGAGATCAGTGCCCCTGTTCTCATCAGCTCCAGTGACCCACGGGCAGCTGCCAGGATCGGGGACCTGACCCACCTCTCCTCCAGTGCCCCGGCACAGGTAAGGTGGGGTGCTGGTGGGGTTTGGGCATCCTTAGCAGGTGGCACACCCTTATGTCAGCTCTTCTAAAATAGCTCACCCTTGCATGAAGCAGTTGCACAGTGCTCTCATCCTGATATGACAGTACTTGGCATCTGCCATCCCCAGCCTTGCATTAATCAGTGGGCAGGTGTGAGAAGCCAGAGGATAAGGCCAAATTGGACCCACAGTACTGCAACACTTTAAAAAACAAAAAGTAATCTTACAATTTTCTAGAAGTAATGCAACTGTTTCACCAGTTTCTGTTGTAGAAAGGAGTAATTTTGAGTGATCCCATTACCCTGAACATATCTGTTACTCTGCAGGGTAGCAATGTCAGTATGAAATTCACACACTGGGGATAAAAAAGATTTTTGGAATAATTATTTCTGTACAGATCACTGGAGGATGAGAAAATGTGCTGTACTTTGACAAGTGTTGTACCCAGCAAGTAGCTGCTGTTCAGAAAAACCCAAGGAGTTTTTAAATCATCACACATGCTAAGAGTGCAGCTCTCTCCATCCTTTCCCCTCTAAAAGGAGGATGCAGAAGAGCATTCTCCCAGACATCCCCACAGGTCCCAAAAGGAGCTTCCAAGAGGCTGTTTCTGGGGCCCTGGCAAAAACAGGAGCCAAACTCACCAGGGGTGCACTGAAACTCTTTGCAATTGCCTGCTGTTTCTATGGATAAGGAAATACAACCAGCAATTTGCAGTTTGAAGGTGTCGAAGAGAAGGGAGAATAGTCACAGTCCCAAAGCTCTTCTGCCTCAGCCTTCCTGCCCAGCCATCTACACACAGTGTGTACAGATTAGCACCCACAGGTGGTTTATAGACCAGCTCCTCATAGTCTGTGCTGCTTGCTAGTGCCAAGATAACCTAAGCATGGCAGTGTCCTCCCACACATCATATCTCTGCTGGAAAAAGCCATCCTTTCCCTTTTCCTTTTCCTGGACATGCCTTCTGGCCCCTCTCATCCATGTCCCAATACAGGAACAAACGTGGATCACTTGCCATCCCTGTGGTGGCCCGGAGCAGGAAGCAATCCATGTTACAGCCACTGCCCATGCTGGTATGCATGTAGATGGCCAGGAGAGGGACAAGCAGCAAACTGTAGGGACTGCCTTGGGCAGAAATGCCTGTTTACGTCCATCTGCAGTGCTGGTGGGTCTCCCCTGTGAGGCCAGTGTGGCCACTCTTGGTGGCTGTGCGCTGCTGTGACCCATGACATGTGCCCCAGGCCCCTGCAGGACAGGTTTGCAAGGACACTGGATTAGGTAGAGTGCCTGCATGCACACCATGTGTGCTGCAGGGCCAGTCAAAACTGTACTGAGAGTACACTGCCACAGTGGTGCAGTACCCCCTACTCCTGCCTCAGCTGCTCGCCTCCCTCCACTGCCCATCCACATGTAGGAGCCAGAGAGGCAGCTCAATCCAACTGCAATAGCACTCATTTTCTTCCATATGCCTTTTCCAGGAAGGGTTTCTGTGGTGTAAGGTCTTCCCCCTCATTCAGCCCCCAGCAGGAGGGTGAAGGTGAGGATATGGCCCCCACACAAAACAGCATGGGTGTCAACATATACTGGGACATCTGTGAAGCTGCAGAAGCACTACACATGAGGGAGGGTCCCAGACTTGTCAAGTAAATGACACTCCGGTTTTTGGCACTGAGAGTGACATATTTGGACTTTACAGAGACGTGATAGACAGTGGTTTTTCTGTTCCTGCGCTAGTCAAGAGAAACACAACACACACCCTTTTTTGTTAGAATCATATGAAGACTCATTCTGAGCCAGTAAACCACAAAAGTTAGACCATGAAACAAAAAGTGCCTTGATTATTCTCCCCTGTTTTAACAGAACAACTGTTCTGCAAAACCCCACTCATTTTTCAAATACTTTTGTCATTTGCACACAAGTGGTAGAGGACAAGAAGGGCCTGATGTTCCCAGTGACAAATTATGATTATCAAAATCCAGCCCACAGGAAGGTTGGTTGGGTTCTTTGCAGCAGATGGGAAGATATGTAATTGGTGCCATGGCCAAAAGCTCATCTAAGGCTGGGGTGTGAGGAAGCCCATGGTGGGAACAGGTTTGGGGAGTGGTTCTGCCTCAGGGCATAGAGCCAGTTTGCAGACAAGGCAGCTGAGCACATGTCTCTATCACTGCTGGTCAAAACTGTCTTGGCCAAAATCCAGGCAGGGGAAGAAGAGTCTTGGTGGCTCAGAACAACGTTAGTGAAAAGAGGCTTCCCTCTGTCAAAAAGTGTCATTGCACCCTGTCACCCAAGTGTGGCATTTATATGTATGAATACAAATCTCTGCTTTTGGGAACCTTGCTTTCTAATTTGAGGGATTTAGACATTTTCCTTTGAAAACTTTGCAGTGAATGTGGATCTATAGGGGGAAAAAGTGGAGCTGAAGTTTTCAGTATGTTCTCTTGATGGTAGGAGCAGCCTTCAGAAAAATGATTGTAAGATTAGCAATAAAATCACAAGAGCTACAAACACGAATTCACCTGCTTTTAAGCCTTCTTTGTTAGGTCTACAAAAAATACAGAATCTTGCTCTTACCAAATGTACATTAAAATCGTGCAGCTATATTTAAATAACTATTAATCCCATAATAATAGGGGTTACGTTTTAATTTAAAATGTCAGAAATTCAGTCTCTTCTCTGCCATCTGCTAAGACCTGACATGGCTCTGAAGCAATTAATGATGCTTCAGCCCTAGACAGAATATCAGATCAGCACTTTTCTTTTATTCACATGGCGGAATGCCAGCCAGAGCAGCATAAACAATGGGCCCCATGAGCTCTTACATCAAGGCATTCAGGGTGGTGAGAGTCTTGTCTTCAGATTTTTTGCTCTAAAATGCATTTGGCATTTCTAAGGTAAATGCCCTGTATGTCTTGTTCAGGGTTTGACATCTTGACAAATCTGCAAACTGATTCTACTGCTGCTTTAGAAGTGCTCAGGGGCTGAGAGCATGGGCGGGTTGGAAGGAAGGCTGTGCATGTAGCTGCCAAACTCACCAGTGAACTCTGCTGCAGGAAGATGCCTCACCTTTTCATTCCTTGCTTGAAGAGGAACCTCTCTGTCCTGCATGTCACTGTCACAGCCCCTGAGTGGTTCTCTCTGAAACCATCTCAGGCCCTTGCTGGTTTGCAACAGCAAATTCAGCTAAAGCTTGTTTCTTATAAGGAAAACAACAAATTTACAGTTTCAATATCTAGCAAATTATGCCTTTTTTTTTAACTAGAATGTAGATTTGATTTATTGTGTTACTATATCCCATCCCTGAAATTTCCAGGCACTTTTTCATTGCGTATTAAATAGATCTCTTCATTAAAAGAAATAAAGGAATTTTGTTCAGTTTAGTAGGTATGAGTTTCTCTGGAATATATCAGGACTGGTATTTAGCTTGCAGGGGGATTCTGCATTTTGAAAAAGTTCAACACAGTTTTCTTATGGCCTGTCCTTTGAACAAGCAGAATTCAATTACAGGAGTTTTTGAATGGCATCCAGTCCCCTACCTCAAGGCAATCGGCTGGTGCCCAGCGAAACAGTCTCCTCAAAACCAGCATCCATTTTCCTTGCAGACCTGAGGCACCTACATCTGGAGCACCTGCTTTCTCTCTGCTGACATGAGAAGAAACAGAGACATCTAGAGCTTACTGCCTAAGTTACTGCAGGAACTTAAAGTTTAGGTGCAAATTTTACATGTTTCAGTAAATGTAGCATATATTCCATCCCTTAGAAGTTATTTCATGTGTAGTGCTTTATTCTTGTGGCTTTTGTCAATTCTTGTGAATTGAAACCAGACGTCCACACTGAGCTGACATGTCTTTTTGTTTTTATGAGTCGTTAGACTATTATAAGCCTCCAGGAGGGCACAGATTTCTACATATTGTGCACTGACATGCAGACCAGACTATGAAATCACATGTTTTGAAAGCAGTTCTGCATATCATTAATTTAATAATCAAAGACTGCTGGCCTTCCATAATGTGTTCATTGTTCTTTAAGCAGAACCAACTCAGCTGTTTTCCAAAAACCAAGATGTATTTTGAAATGAATGACGGTCTTAAAAAACGTCTTCATTGACTACAAACTTTGGGATGCTTGAAAGGTAGAAGAATCAACTTCAAGTCACCTCAGCTGGATAACATAGTGACTGGAATTCCACAATAGCCAGGACAGAAAGCATTTAATTTAAAAGAGGAAATGCTGGAATCGTAATTTTGCCTGCAACTAAATTTTCTTGTATGATTTTGCTGCATGCTGAGTGTCACTCATTAAATGTAAGATCTCCATCTGAAAGGTAATAGTGTCTGTCCATCAAGCAGAATGTCCTATCATACTGGCAAAATGGATTTTTATTGAAGATGTAAGTAGTGCTGCAGGCCTGTGATGGAGCTGAAGCTGAATTAGGTTACGGGTGCAGGGGAGCGATTCGTAACTGAGACTCCTTGGGGAGAGGGGAAGGTCCCCCTGGAAAGTAATCATGCCTAGGCCTCAGATGGCTTGTCTTGCTTCCATTTTCACCCCTTATGAATTATTCGTCCCTGCTAGTTGAAAAGGTCATGGGTCAGTACTGCTCCAAATCCCCTGGATTTTGACAGAAAAAGCGTCTCATGAATAATGAAGCATGGCTTTGTGCACACCAGGGTAACAGCTGAGGGAAGAAGAAAGGATCCTCCCCACAGAAGGAACTTCTGTGTGTGTTTTGAACAACTCATCACCATGCACAAGAAGTCAATTTGTATCTGCAAGTATTAGTACAAGCTCCTAACCAGAGGACACATGTTCAAGAAAAGCTGAGAACAATGTCTTGCATGCTCCCAATCCCAAGGAGTGACAGTATTTGAAATGAAAAATGCTCCTTGAAGTGTCTTGCTATATAAATCATTTGGAAGTGTGTCCTTATCAGTTATTTAGAAGTGCTGAATTTTTGCAGAGAAAATGTAATAGCAGAACTCTGGTGGAGCCTTGGCTGATAACCTGAATGTGCTGACCATGAGAGGCATACAGATTATATCTAAAATCCAGAGACTAAAAATGAACCTTGAATTTTCAAGTGCACAACAAACTCTGAGAAAATAAGTCAAATTCAGGTATTTTTCAGCTTTGACTGGGAGTCCAAATTCTATCCAATCTGCTCTGTTGATGACTGTGAATGACAAGTGACTGGACACAAGAGCGAGACAGGTGAAACCAAGGGCAGCTATTTCAGGAGGCGGCACCAGTTAAAATGGCAAAAAAGAGGAAATATTGGTCCAACCTGTCTTTCTGTCGTTTAGATCAAAATATGTCACGAAATATGCATAAGAGCTTTTGATAAGGTCTAACATAAACTAATTAATTGTCTTTCTACATCTCCAATTCTAGTCATAGTAATTTATAATTGGTTCCAGACATTGCCTATTCTAAATAACTTTATCTTGGTGGGGTGGGGGCGTTGTAGGTGGGAAGGAGTTAACTTTTAAACAGAAAATTTTAGGCAGGAATGTAAGCAGCTTTTTTTTTTGCTACCAATAGGTCTCTGAATATACTCTGTGCATATTGGGATATGTTAGACTATTTGTCAAAACTGTTGCAAACAAGGCTCATGAGCTGACTCAGTCTATGGACTGATTACATAAGCTACCAGGAATCCAGGTCAAAGCAAAATTGTCTTTAGGGAACTGCCAGGTTAGAGACAGTGTCTTCTCTTTTTCCTATTATATGCTTTATCACAAATACGTTCTGAAAGATTTTTCAAGAACCACAAAACCTAAGTAGGAGGAGAAAGTTGTGCTTCAAAAGGGTTATTCAACTGCGCATGAAATCCCATTGCCTGGAAAAGAAAAACAATGTATTTTTTTCCAGATGCTCCTCAGGGTAGTAACCCGAAAACATTTTGCCACTGAAATAATTTTTGCACACAGCTAATCTTGAGGCTTTACAGTACCTGCCAGTCAACTACTGGTTTGGAAGTCTCAAGAGCAAGTGACACACTGTCTTGGTACTTACCCCATATGAAAATCCTGTTCATCCAGCACACACGATATGTACAAGTAAGACATCTGAGCAGAAATTACTAAAGTCTGCATTTTCCTCTTTTTGTTTGCTTGGAGGTTTTGTTTATTTGTTTACTCCTATTTTCTCCCTGGAGGAGGACTTACTACAGGAAGCATTGCACAGGATTCTGATGAGTTTGTTGAACTGTTATGAAAAGGACAATTATGAGTGTGGGATTAAATTAACATCTTTTACAGGTCAAGCTTTCACTTCAAGTCTTCCTGTGTCCCTGCATTTGATTTTTCATGTCCTTTGATCCCAGAATTGCAAGGAACTATTTACTATAAACCTATTTAAAACCTTGTGGTGGAGAGCTATACCCTGGTGCTCGGTGCTGGAGGAATTAGAGGGCTGAGAGAAACAAGGCTGAACAAAATATAATTCTCATGATGCTCATCCACATGATGCTTAATTAGTCTTCATTTGGGAGAACTGAGAAGCTGTGAGCCAGAATAATCAGTGCTTTTAGGGATGGTAATGTCAAATGAATCTTCAGAAGAAAATGACAAAAATATTTGGGTTTTTTTACCTTCTAACTTTCAGGCATCATTAGTTTGCAGGATAGTGGAAATGGAAGCTCAGGAAATTAATTTACTCTACTCCTCCAGCTCTCTGCATAGCTCTGTGAGCTACTGAGAGAAGACATGGTCTAGAGTTTTTGGTCTATTACAAACCAAAAATAATCAGGGCCAACCTGGTCCTAGAACAAGTTGACATAATACTCTGCCTCACCTTCCTCCATAGCCACAGATACTTACAGGTTGTAAGAACCCCTCAGTAAATCATACAAATTTAGCCCCAGTTTTTGCAGGAAGGAACTGGGTATTCATGCAGCTATTTATGCAGCTGCAGCTGTTATCCTGCACATTTGTTTGTTTTCACACAGACCATCATGGAAAAAAAAAAATCCTCCTCTAGAATTGATAAGTCCATTTCAGCCCCTACTTTGATAATTAGCATTTGCTGAGGATACTTGATCTTGCATGTAACACTTTTCATCAATATGTGGTGGCACTACCATGCATTAAGTGCTAATACATTATTTCTAGGAACATTAAGGCCCAGAATGATTGCCACAGTCATTGTTTTATGGAGTCAGAAAATAAGAGAAACAAGTCACAGCAATCTTGAAGACCATTAGCCTGTTTTTATGATATTTCCAGAGGATGGTATGTCGACTTATGCAAGTTGAATGGGTGTTTTTCTCTTATTTTAAAGTAATATTAAAGAGAAATTTTAAGTAAGCTGTAAATATGCATTCAAGACATTAAAAGAATTTTTTCCTGAGAATTAATGAATGTGATAAGTGCCCTGTGGTGAGAGAGTATTGGATTTTCTTTGAAGTCAAAACTGAGAATTCTGGTTGGTGATTTTCTAGATGATAAGGACATTCGTCTGATAGCAACAATTATTTTTCAGTGAAGACTACTGCAACCTGCAATATCATTGCACTCTGTTCCTAGTTTTATCACTGTCTTCCTGACTTCTATTCCGCTCGAAGACCGAGTCCCTTGCTTTTGCAAGGCACTACACTAATCCCTACAGGCACCATGTCTTTTCAGATTAAACCACAAATGTGGCTTTAAAGTACTGGTGAAAATCTAAAGCAAATCTGCAAGGAAAAGAAAATATAATCTATGCTGCAAATCCAAACTAGTAATTCTTAGGCTTTCATAAAGGTGTGGATGGGAAAAGAGAAATGGAATGAATTTGAGATGTTTCAGCCCAGATGAGTAGTTATTACCCTTAATTTCCTGGTCCCCCTGGGCTTGTCACTAATATTTGGCGGGGGGGGGGGGGGGGNNNNGGGGGGGGAAGTTGTGTTTCAATGGCCACAAGCAAAAAGTCCTTTTAATATTACTCTCCAGTCCATGAGTACATAATCACCTACTACATCACAGTGGCTGGTGATTAAAACAGAGGGCATTTCATGAGCTGGGAGTGAAATACCTGACATGCAGCACCGTCATGCCTGTGTGTACAGTCTGGGCATTTTACTAAAGATTTAGACTTGCACAGTACAGGTGGTGCTGCTGTGCTACCAATTGTCCCAAAGAAGCAGAAATTAGTGCAGAAGGATCTGGAGGTGGCTTTCAGCATGCCTTTGTGCAGCTGCTTTTCCCTGGCTAGCATCTGGATCTGTAGTGTCCAGAGGAAAAGAGCTGGTGCTGTTGAGCTAAAACAGTGGTAAGTGGTGCTTGGCAGATGCCAGACTGAAGTGGGAGCATGAAGAAGTCGGATTTGGCTGTTCAGTGGCCCAAGTAAATGGGATCAGAGTTGGCAGTGTCTAGTTCAGGAAACTGCATGCCACCATTAGAGTAAACGGCCTCCTAATCAAGAGGTGTGCACATGTGATCACCCAGCAGGTCACGTCTGGAAATTCAATGGCCAAATGTTTAAAGGCATTAGAGGCTCATAAGGATAGAGAGGAGCACCAAATGGTATTTTCAGAAGTGACTCCTATTACTTAAATTGCAATAAAATCTGTGAGAATCAGGCAGTGAAGTACTTAATGCCTCCCTGAGAAAACTCTGCAAAGTGCCTGTTTTTATCAGTAAGTGCCTGCGTGCCTCTTAAAATCCTGGCTGTCAGAGACATCTCCTACCCGTAAGGCTTTAGCAATGCTGAGTAGCAGAGATGGAAGAAGGATTAAGACACAAATGCTGCAGTCTTTGAGCCCTCCCTGTGTAATGTCTGTGCATGGCTCTGTTTGTGTGTCTGTTACCACAGGAAGATGGATCACGTAGGGATGTGCCATCAGAAAGCAAGGATGTGGCACACAGACTTCCTGAAAGGTATCAAAGGAGAGAACAAGAAAATCAGAGCATTGTCTTGAATTCCCATTCCCCTGAGCAGATGAAGAGGAAAAGAGGGCGTGTTTAGTACCTTGTTCCTTAGATCACAGTGGCAAAAGAACAACCTGGCTCCAGGGCTAAATAAAGAAGGAAAATGAACTAAATCCTGCTACCAGCTGTGATGGAGAAAGGCCTGCTGCATTCTCCAGGAAAATTATTGGTATTACTGGTAACTGGAGAGATACACATAAAATTGTATGAAGAGTAGAAAGGTAAACTTCCAACACAGGTAATCAAAAGTATAAAGAAAAAGGAGATTATTCTTTTGCAAAAACCAGTCTCTTCAAAATCTTATTGCAAACACCATCTTGCAAAATAATCTAGCAATATTGTATTTTATAATACGAGCTAATTAGTGATACATACAGGAGACAACAGGACCTTGAAAGAGTCCATTTAGAAAGCCTTAACCAACTGTGTCAAGGACTGTAGTTTAAATGCAAAGCTGGTGAACATTCAGATGCATAGTAGCAATCAAGCAGCCACCAAGAGAATACAGCAAGGAGCACAGAGACACATGAGGCTGCAGAGCAGAATACTTGTGTGACAGGAAGCATCAAGATGTGAACACAGGAGCTGAATTCAACGTGTGGAAGGCCAGCAGGTCCTGCAGAGTAAAACCTGATGATGAAAAGCAGGGTCATATGTCGCTGCTTGTGCTCAACTTGGAATGCCTACCCCGATGTAAGGCAATCCAGAGCCGGCGTGACCCCAGTGCCCCTNTTGGGCTCCTTCCAAGGCTTCCTAAGAGGGTAGGGGTTTTAGGGAAAAGGGTTTTAGGGACACAAACCTCCACAACAGTCATAGACAGACTGGAAAGTAAACAGTTGTGTCAAAACCTGTGGGGAGAGCAGCTAAAGAAAAACCAGAGCACAATCAGTAAGCAGGCACTGATTTAGAGTTTGAATGTATAGGATACTAGGCTGGACAAAGTGGCAAAAATAAATGGTTTGTAGGTGCCAGGCTGGAAGCAGATGCAGTAATACTGGAGCAACCAGATATAGGCAAGAAACTGAATGTCGGGTAGGTAGATATATACAGAACTGTGGCGATATCTTTGGGATTATTCAAGGGAAGAAAGCAAAATTGTCATCTAGCAACAGTGAATGGCAGTTACATGATTTCTTAAACCCTTGGACTGTATGTTAGTACAAGCATAATACAAAGCACTTGAGATCATGTTTTCAGTAATATAGAAGCCACAGAAGGCTCCACTGTCAGTGCAAACAGGCAAATAGATGATGCTTTGACATCTGCTCTGCTCTCTGGGCTTGACCTCATCACTGCAGAGTCAGTCAGGCTCAGCCCAGGGTGCCTGCAGTGGCCACTCCAGGCTGGGGAAGCTGCACCTCTGCAAACTGACTTTGCTGCAGTGTGCACAGGGAGGATCATAGGAGCTAAGGAAGGGTTAGCATATGTCTTACAAAAAAGATGAAGCATTGGTCAGCTCCCAGAGCTGGATATCATTGCTACTAGTGGAATGAGTCCTGTGATTGGAGTGCTGGCACTGATGGCTACAGGCTTCAGAAGGAGTAGGCAGGACAGGTGAGAGGGAGGTGTGGCACTGTAAGTCGGGGAGACGTTTGATTGCACAGCCCTTACAGTTAGTGATGATGTGATGAGGAGCCTCTGGGTGAAGAAAACAAAGCAGATATTTTCAAGGGTGTTTACTACTGATTGCCCAGCTGGGATGTAAGCACCAGTGAGTTATTCTATAGGCAATTAGGAGAATTCTCTGGATCAGTAGCCCTTGTCCTTATGAGAGATTCCAACTTCTCAGACATCAACTGGAAATATCATACTTCTGTGACAAGTCTTGGAAATTCTTGACGTTTATAGGAGAAAACTGCTTGTCATTCATATTTAGTGAGCCAACTGGGAAAGATGCCCTCCTGGACTTGTTATTTGTGAATAGAGAAGGAATTGAGGGATATGACAGTAGGTGGCTATCTTGCCTAGTGTTCATGAAATGGCTGAGTTTAGGATTTTCACTGTAAAGACAAAAAAGAATAGCAGAGTTGCTTCCCTGGACTTCATGAGAGCAAACTTTATGCTGTTCAGGGAATTATTTAACAGAGTGCCCTGGGAATCTGGTTTTAAGGACTTAGGAGTCCACATGTGCTGGTCAGTCTATAAGATTAACCTTTCAAAACCATAGGAACAGACAACTTCCTCGTGTTGTGAGTCAAGCAAGCAGAGCAGAAGACCAGCTTGGCTGAACAGGGAATTCCTTGTGTAGGTCAGGAGGAAAAAGAAACTGTATGACCTCTGGGAGCAAGGTTAGGCTCCTCAGGAACCTGAGTACAGAGCTGTGGTTCACTTATTCAGGGAGAAGACATGAAAGGCCAAAGCTCAATTAGAGTTGAAACTGGCCAGTGTTGTTTCAAATAACAAGAAGGGCTTTTTTTCAGACGAGTTCTAAAGAAAATATTGGACTGATACCTGGTAAAGGTGGTGAATACTTGGTAATACTTGGTGAATCTGACTAACAGGAATGAAGAAAAAGCAGACACATTCTATGCACTTTTTGTCTCAGTCTTTAGTAGACCTTCAGCTTCCCAGTCCCCTGAGTTGGCGGACCACGAGTGTGGGAACACTTGTGACTTTCTATTTGAGGACACTGGAATTGTAAGGGACTAGCTGTATCAGCTGAATGTTCTCAAGTCCATGGGGCTTCATGGGATTCATCCAAGAGTTCTGAAGGAACCAGTGAATGTTATGGCAGGAGCCCTCTCAATCATCTCACAGATCTTGGAAGTTTAGGGAGGTCCTGCTGGCTGGAAGCTTGACAATGTTACTCTAGTCTACAAAAAAAGGCATGAGGGAAGACCCAGGGAACTACAAACCTGTTAATCTAGCCTAAGTTGCTGGAAAAGTTTTGGAGATGATTATACTGGGTACTATTGAAAGGCATTTAAAGAATGATACAGTCATAAGGAACAGTCAATACAGGTTCACAAAAGGGAAGTCCCACTTAACTGATTTGATATCCTTCTATAATAGGGTCACCTGCCTAATGGAAGGAGGGAAGGCAGTGGATATAGTTTTTTCAGGACTTTAGTAGGCTTTTAATACTGTACCTCCGCATCTTTCTGGACAGATTGCTCAACCATGGAATGAGTGGACTTGTGAGGCACTGGGTGAAGAACTGGCCAAAGGCCAGATCTCAAAGGATTGCAGTGAATGAGGCTACAGCTGGCTGTTGACAGGTCACCAGTGGTGTTCTTTGGGGCTCAGTTTTAGGGCCAGTTCTGTCCTAAATATATATATATACACATATATGTATACATATACATATACACACACACATATATATATCAATGATCAGGATACAGGAGTTGAATGCACCACTCACAAGTTTGCTGGTGATACCAGATTGGGAAGTGCTGTTGACTCTCTTGAGGGACAAGATGCCTTGCACAGCGATGTAGATACACTGGAGCATTGGCCAATGATTAATGGGAGGAAGTTTTTTAACAATTCAAAATGCTGGATTCTGATCCACCTAGGATGGGGTAATGCCAGGCACAAGTATGGATCAGGAGAGGAGTGGCTGAAAAGCAGCCCTGCAGAAAGGGGTCTGGGGCTGCTGGTGGACAGCAGACTCAGTGTGAGTCAGCAGAGAGCTCTGGCAGCCCAGAGGGCAAACCCCATTCTGGGGTGCATCAAACAGAGCATCACCAGTCACCCAAAACTATCCCACTGCATTCAGTGTTGGTGTGGCCTCACCTGGAGCACTGTGTGCAGCTCTGGGCCCCACCATGGAAGGAGGATGTGAAGGTCCTTGAACGCACCGAGAAGAGGACAAATTTGTGAAAGGACTGCAAGGAATGTCCTCAGAGGAGCAGCTGAGGACACTGTGTTTGCCTGGTTTGGAGAAAAGGAGGCTGAGGAGTGACCTCATTGCTCTCTACAGCTTCCTGAGGAGGGGAAGTGGTGAGGGAGGTGCTGAGCTTTTCTCACTGGTGCCCACTGACAGGATGCATGGAAGTGGTTCAAAGCTGCTCCACAGGACTTTCAGACTGGACATTAGACATTCTTTACTGAGAGGGTGGTCAAACTCTGGAACAGGCTTCCTAGAAAAGTGTTTGATGCCCCAAACCTGTATTAAGTATTTAAGAGGCATTTGGACAATGCCCTTAATTGGTCAACCTTGAAGTGGTCAGGCAATTAGATTAGATACTTGTTGCAGGTCACTTCCAATATAAATATTCTATTCTACTCTATTCCATGCTGTCCTATTCTATCCTTTCCTGCTGTGATCTTCTCTGTCTTTACAGTTGCACCCTGAGGCTGTTCATTCAGGTCTGTTTTTTTCATTAGGTAAAATCAAATTCTTTTTTCCTAGCAAGGAAGGGTGGGGACTGATGCATTTTCTGTTTTTTTAGAGACAGTTTCTCTGGTCCAGAGCAGGCATACAGTGATAGCACAACATGAAGAACTTTGAACCAGTTGATTTCTCACTTACCTCTTGGATGAGGCAGCTGCCAGGTGTCTCAGCCTAACATCTTCTGCAATCCCTAACCCCATTAACCAGCTCAACATAACAAATGAGGGATCATTCTCCAGCTATTCCTAAATTTTTTAGTGGGTTGACGTGTTTTTTCTGTAAGTTGATACGAGCTCACTGTTGTGACAGGCAGTATTAATAAAGCCTTAGTCACAGAGCTGGAAAGAATGCTTTTTACACATAGGACCAAGAGCTGCCTGGATCCTTCTTTGTTTGAGCAAGCAGCCAGAAAGTTAGAGGAAATAATGAGAAAAAGGAGATGTACTTGTCAATACAATTTTCTGATTGAGTGTAGATGTTGGTGAGAGATGAGACATCTTGCTGCTTTTTGCCAAAAGCTATGGAATCACAGCGCAGTGTCTCCATGTTTTGCTGCACGATTTCCTAATGATACTGTGTTCATACACAGCAAAGCAATATAGCTCAGCAATGCACTGTCAAGACAGAACACTAATAATTATGTGGCTTCTTTGGCACGAGGTAACCTTGAAATCCAGTAATTAAGTAGCAATGTGTGTCTTCATTTAACTCCATGTCTTGGTTTAATTCAGTGTCATTTTTAAGTGCAAAAACTGTCCCTAAGTTTGTGTTGCAAAAATCAATATTTACTGTTTGTTAGATAGAATTTTGAAACAGAAAAGCTGCAGTGGAGGCCTGTGAACTGCTCAGAATCTTTGCTGTGAGTAACACACTCTGCCTGAACCTGCAATTTGTGCGTATTGGTTCCTACTTAGTAGAGCCATTCTGCATATGGACGTGCACACAGCATATGTTTCGACTTCTTAGAAAAGCTTTTTGCTCAAGTAAACCACTACAAGTCCCACCAGCCCAGCTCTGCCCTGTCTGCAGTGAAGATCTGTTGCTACAGGCCTTGGCATTAGTTCAGGAGATGTTTCCAGTCAGGATTCATTTTTGACATAGATGAATGAGGACTTTGGTGAGACAACTCAAAAAGAGATTGCCCTACATAATTTGGCTGAGCATTAGGCTTTGAGAAATGAATGATTACATTTATAATTGCCTTTCACATTAATAGCTGAAGAAGATCTGTCCAGCTGTCTATATGAGAGTGGAGATTGATTTTCTGGGGTAAAAGTGGAGTGAACTACTTTCTCCATTCAGAGAAAGTTTTGGGTTGGGTAGTCACCTTTTTTTGAAGGAGAGGAATATCCCTGATGATAAAAAGAATATATAGAAATGAGGCTGCATTTTGGAAATTGAATAGTCTCTTCTTCTCCAGAGATCCATAACCATTAACCAAAAGAGTACCAATTTAAAAACAAGTTTTTGAGGGTTACTTTTATCAGAGAAGGTGCTAATTGCAGAGATGCACGTGCTGAGCTGACTTTACAAAGCAGATAAGTAGTTTTACATCATAAAACTTTTTTAAGATGTGCATACAACATCCAACTAAAATTTCTCTGACAGGTACATAGAAATTCTGCTAATCCTTTGTGTCAGAAATGTATTTTTGGAATGTATAAGGCTAGAATATGTCTTTTTTAATGAAGTATAATGAAGTTAAAAAATCAAGGAATTTAAAAAATATGTGTATTTTTCCCCTGTACCTTCACCCCATAGCAATTTAGGAAATGATGGGCTTCATCTTAAATCCTTGTGTGTTCTTCTTTGTGTATTTTCAGGATTCCTCTTTGATTGGAACAGCCACAGTGGCTGGTCCCAGGACAAGTGCAATAATTGGAGATCAGGGAACACCACCGAAGGTCCAGCTCCCCCTCAATATGTAAGCAGCTCATCTCAGTCACTGTGTACTCTTTGTTTCCAATTGTGTGTGTGTGTGCTTGAAACCTGAATGCCCAAATCTCAGCTCAGGTGCATTCTGAGAGAGACTGTAATTTCAAAGATGAGGCAGCCCCTGCTGAAATTGAAAAATTAATACATAAGGGCAAGACTTCTCCCTTTCTGTGTGAGCCCTTTTAGACTTTATTTATTATAGCTGTATGGATCACTGTGGAGCAAACGGATTACCTCTGAGCTGGAGAAAATCTTTCATTTAAAGCTCTTAAAAAGGTGTAGTCCTACACAATATATTCATGATTAACCAGAAAAAATGGCCCAGTTGCATTTTTTTGGTGCCATCAACAATGAATGAACAAAGGCAATGAATGAATTTCACATCTTTGGCATATCATCTTATTGAATAGTGCATAGAATAACAGAAGGTTTATAGACCATAAAGATTAGACTTTATTATAGCAAGTGTCTTCTAGCCTGGTTGGTTTATCTGATACTTGTCTAATTAACTACTGAATCCTTTCCTTTCAACACACATACCTTGTAAAAGCAGGACAACTACACACACATACACGCACATGCACATCCTTATTTTTGGGTTTTATGATATGGCTAAAACAAGATCTGAATTCACAAAATCCTAAAAATAATAGAGGAGATCTTCTTTAAGAACAGTAGGGGTGTTGGATCAGAACCAAACAAATTCCTTCTTGGCTACTTATTTGAGATCTTTATACCTGAGGGATGCCACACAGCACTGAATGCCCCAGATGACCACAGAGAGGTCTCATCATCACCCTGTGGTCACCCTGCATGGCCTGTGTGGCACAGAGCAGGGCACATGTGTATTTCAAGCTTTGCCTTGACTAGGAAGCAGTAACGGGCAATATTTGAAGTACCTAGTTGCTGAATCAGGGTATTTTCCAGCTCTCTGGCAATGCCCCTGACTCCATGCCTCAGCAAGCCTCTCCTTCTCCCTCCCATGCTTCTCCTGTCATCTCCCTTGTGAAGCAGCCTTGTAATCCAGTCTGTCATTTTGCATTTGCGAGCCAAGTTCCAGTCAAAGAGGATGCATTATTTGAAAGCTGTAGCAGTAGTGGGGAGGTGCAACTCTAGACGAAGCCCTAAGGCTTCTGCATTATAAGCAGAGTCAAAGGCAGCTACCCAAGGCCAAGAACATAAGCCACCTCCACACTTAGACCTTTTTTTAGGGAACTTCTAATAAACATTTTGGGTTCTTCTAGGTCCCACTCCCTAACCCTTAGCCTCACTGTTTCACATAGCCCAGAATAATTTGATACTACATTTTGCAAGATATCAGATTGTTGTTTTAACACTTTCTTCTATGCTGTACAGAGTTTGCTGGTGAAGTTTCACACCTAAAATCTAGAGAACAGTGAAATGTGTCCAAATCCAAAGATTTTGGCTTAAGGCAAAATCATCCTCAGCAAATGGGACCCCTAGACCTGATTTCCTGCCAGAGGAAAAACCCAGAAAAAAGTTCTGGGGAGGGATCCTGCCTGCAATCAAATTGTTTTACTACGGATGAGAGCAGGCATCCCCCCAGCTCTCCCACAGCCGCCTTTCTGTCAGGAATGGAGTTTATGTCTGCCCATAGGGTGGGCTGCAGACCCAGGCTAGGCTGTCACTGGGTTTGGAGAATGCTGTGCCTCTGCAGCTGAAGAGAAGACCCCCAGGGATGGACATCCTCACTACCCCACACAGGTGGTGGGATCGCTGGTCCACAGAGAAAATGCTGATCACTTGTATTGTCCCAGGGTCACCCCATATGGCTCTTGCACAAAAGCTTTCATCACTTTAGCCGTACAGAGACTGGTCTGTTTTGGATTGGGCTGTTGTACACCTTCTTTTAGTCTCCGCAAGGATTTCAATACTCTATCCAGAGGATGTTTCGGCTCATTGTAATATTGGATATTCAGACTTACTGGTGGCTGATTTGGGGGAATTTGCTGGGTGAAGCTAGTAGGAGAGAACAGAAAGAAACTAATAGGAGATCTGGAGATAGCTGCAAGGCACAACATCCTATGATCCTCTTAAGGTAATTTTCCTTGCACCTTCTTCCAGAATCTCCATCTGTAAATTACATTATGACATGTAGCCCCTCGGGGAAAAAGACTAAGCGAGTCTATCTAAAATGCTCTATCCCTGACCCCCTGCTTTACCCACAGCTTCTGAATCTGAGCCCTGTGTAAGGTGCAATTTCAAAAGGGACAGTCAAAGGCACACTTTCTGCTCCCCTGAGTGAGTGCAGTCTGGCACTTTCTGTTATGTCCTTGCAGAGCACAGTGCTGAAGGATCAGCACTGAAGCATGCAGCCTTATTTCTTGTCAGGGTGACGCATTTTAATGTTCTTCAGATCATATGTAGCCTCATGTTTTCCATCAGGTGAACAGCTACAGACCTGCTCAAGACCCACCACCATAGGCTAAAAAAAGGATGCGCAGGGTGGTTTCTCCCATCTGTTGACTAATGAAATACAGGTTCTGATTAGGTCTTTCTACCCCATGCACATGGTAAACAGAGCCAGGCACATCAGCCTAAGATTCCCCAAGGAGCTGTTACCAAATATTTCATATTCTGCTCATTACTGCTGTTTATTTACTACCTTCAGAACAAAAATAAGGAAATCTATGGTACAATAAAGAAGTAGAATCAAGAAAAATAACAGGATTTATTCCTCAATTATATTTCCTGGAGAGGAAAAGTAAAAAGTCATGTATCATTTTTATTGGCTGAAAATCTACAATCACAACTAGTTTTTTTTTTTTCTCTAGTTCACTGCTGGAAAGTGGGCAGCAAGCCTCTTCTCACCCACCCCTGAGCCTAAGAGCATTCTGCTGCACTTTGTAGTGTAAATGCACTTTCTCTGTTTTCCCATTTCTCTTAATCTATCTTCACTGCCTGTAAATCACAATAAATAAAAAAACTCAAGAAGGCACTATCTTGATCAAGAATTACCAGAAATCCCTTTTTGCATCTGTAGAAAAGCAACAGTACAAAAAAATCTGGTATTTACAAAGAGAGTGTTGTTCTGTGTGTGCACTCTTGCTATTCTATCCTGACTTTCCATTATTTCCCAAAGTGCAGGCAATCATTCTTAATTTTCAACAAGAATCTCTCTAAACAGAGAGAGTATCTGTAGGGATTTTAAGCTGTAGTCATTTCACAACACTAGACACATTCCTGAAGTAGTTACAGAAGAACAAAAGACAGATAAATAGAAAGTTTCTAAACAAAGGGAATAAATAAAAGCTGTAATTAAATAAATGAAATGTTCTACATATTGGATCCTATATTAAAAATTTATTACAATACTTGCATGCAAAACATCCAAAACCAAATCCTACCACTTCACTTACTTCAGTAAAAAACCCCATGCAGAATGTGGCCCTTTCTCACTTCTTGTTTTACCAAGATAGTACAAGAATTACTGTACCATATCAGAACAGCTTGGTGTGTTGTTTCTAAACCTGGCCAGTATAAATAGCATCGAGAAAGCTGCAAGAAAAGCTTTTGAAACAGCCTACCCATAAGCTTTTCTTCTTAAACTCCACAATAGAGGTGGATCCCCCCCTGAAGCATATGAATGTATACTTCTTCCAGATGTCAGGATTTGCAAAGCCCTCTTATTTAAGCCGTTGTTACTCTCGCTGTCTCTGTAACTGTCGTGGTTTTTTAAGCAGTTGCTAAGTCCTTAACTTCAGTGCTGCTTTGTGGCACTGTTTTGCTTTGGTTGTGCCCTGAGTGAGAAGTAAGTCTCATCAACTTCTAAATTGCCTTTTACTCTGACTAGTTATTCCCTTATTATTGTAGAATCCACTCCCTGCCCTTCCTTGTTTGTGAAGCAGCCTGTAATGATGTCCCTTTTTAACTACAAGTTCTGAACAGTGCTTCTGCTCACTTTCTGCTCCGTGGGGCTGGAGTTGGAGAGGGACATGTGGTGGTGGATGTCATCTGTGTGCTTTCTCCCTGTGTGACCTCTCCCCACAGCTACCTAGCCCTGTATGCCTACAAGCCTCAGAAGAACGATGAGCTGGAGCTCCGCAAAGGAGAGATGTACCGGGTTATTGAGAAGTGCCAGGATGGCTGGTTCAAGGGCACGTCTCTGAGGAGCGGCATGTCCGGTGTCTTCCCAGGCAACTACGTGACACCTGTCTCAAGGTGAGGACCACTGGCCTCTACTGGGGCTGAGAGGGATTCCAGATGGTGCTGAAAACAACGTAGCTCTGCTTTTAAATCACATTCCCCTTCCAGAAATTCTCTAGTGGCACTGCAGACTTCAGTAATGAGACTTGCTGGCTGTAGCATTGGAATTATCCATGTCCTCAGGAGATTGCACTAGTTGTATTAGATGATGGCATTTATAACCTCTGATAGGCCCAGGTTTTACTATTGTAAAGAATCTGCTGGCTAATGATTTTGTGGTTATAAAACCACTGGACATTTAACAAAGTAAGAAATGCTTATGCCTTGCTTTTCAGTAGCTCCTCATGTCAATTTTGTTCTTCTTAAAGCAGCGATCTGGAATGGTTTGGATCTGGACTAATGTATGAACCATTAAAATTCCCAACTGTTTGAAGTGTAGAAGAGTTAAGTAAATTGTCTGATTTTACCCACCTGTGCCTCAGTTGCAGGAGATAAGAAAAGGAAAGAATGGCATTTCTGGGGGAGGAATGCCATTTGTCAGAGTTCAGTATTGAACAACACCAAATCAAAGCTGAGAAGAAAGTCCATCTCTGCGTCCCACACTGTTTGCCCCACATGTTCCTTGCAGGTGAATGTTGGCACATGTATGCCCATATCTCCTTTAGAGCAACTTTGGATTTGCAAACTGAATTAGTTCCTTCTCATGTGCTCTCAGTCTCTCGTCCCACATGCACAGTCTCCACCATCTTTGACTCCTCTCCAGAGAAGGACACCTCACAACTCAGACACTGTTGATCTTGACAAATTGGTCCAGCTTTGTTGCACCTAAAGTTTATGTCAAGTCTGTAGCATGTGTTCTAAGTAACACCAAAAGTTAAGAACAGATCTCAGAAGGCAATAACTAAGCCTGCTGACAGTCCATTGCATTTCAGTAAGGAAATCCCAAACATTATTTCACTGGTTCTTCACTCTTCATCAGCCTAAAAGCATTTACCTTATTTTATAGAGCTCCTTGGCTGCCTTCACTCCTTGCCTCTTCAGCTCTTAATCAGTAGGGAAGTTTGTGCTGAAGGGTCGGTAATCTGAATCAGCAAGACTTTATTAAATGCAGCATGTCACAGCTAGAACAAGACAGACAATTGCTAGAGGGCAAAAGTGCTTTCCACAAAACCTGAAAGCAGCTTTATGATTATATTTATGATCCTGTGGGCTAATTAAGTTCCTCTATAAATCACCCTCAGTGAGAACAGCAATAAAACTCTGATAGCAACAATATCTCCTATTTGCACTACTTTCAACATACTTTGTTCTCCTTTGACTGAAAAGCAGAGGATTAGATTTGTACATGTTTTTCTGCCACTCCCTACAAAACTCAAGGAAAAGAATTTAATTTAATAACACTGAACTAGATTTGTATGCTGCCAAAACACATGTGTGAGTGGAGCATTACGGAAAAAGAACAAAACTCCTTAGATGGACAGGGCAGCAGAAAAAATTTGCCACATCCAACATCTATCCATCTCTGTTGGAGTCACAGATAGTTTCTGTACTTGTTGGTGTGCATGTTTGCCTGAACACAGCTCTCAGTGGACTGTTAGATGTGCTTTTCTGGCAAACTCAATCTAGTGCAGATGGCCAAGCCAGCTCCAGCTGAACCTTCCTGCCACCCTGCCAACTCTTCACAGCAGATGACAGACAGTCAAGATTTCCATCTGGTGGGATTCCCAGCTTTTCCCAACCTGGAGGCTTATAAAAAAAAAAAAGATTAAGAAAAGAAAAAATCAGATTTATTTAGCAAAATGTAATCCAGGCAAACTTTGCACCATGATATGAGTCAAGTCAATGACACCACAGTGTTGTCTTTCCTCCTGTGACTTTAGGGGGATGGAGGATTGGGCAGAAGGGATAATTATCTTTTGCACTTTTGGACCATATCCTCCAGGCTGTGCTTTGGTCTCTTTCCATCAGAATTTCACTTTTTTGGCTTTCTACTCTTCTCTTAGTGTTATTCTTCTGTTACCCACGTCCTCTGAACCAGACCAGATTGTTCAGCGTACTCCTTTCTGCTCTTCTCCTATCTGTGTTCCCACACAATCTTTGGGACCCAGATGTTCTCCCAGTTCCATACTCCAAAGCTGACTCTTACACTTTCTCTGTTACTCTCTCCTCTCTTGCTAAACTCTTGTATTGTGTCATTTCCATTTCCTCCACCTTACTTTGTTCTGCCTCATATCCCCTGTGCTGTCCTTTCCTGGAAGAGGACCTTGGCACAAGAAGCAACCCAGGAGAAGAAAATAGCACAAAATGATCCATCTGTTTCATGGCATCTACAGCTGGGGAAGGAAATTATTCAGAAAGTTGAGTAAGAAACTCAAAGAGCTGCTCAGCAGCAGCTGAGTTTGTCCACTGATGTCTTTCTGTCTTCCTAAGTGTCCTTCTGTCCTAGTCAGAGTTTTTAGCTCAGTGGTAAAAGGATCAAGACATGCTGTAATCTGAACTCACTTAATAGGAGAAAAAGTCTTGTCCCTTCCCTCTGAGATCTACTTGGACACTCAGGTGAAATATAAATTATGCATGCAGTTAAAATGAGGAGTGAGAGAGGCATCAACTACTGTTTGGACTTCTTTTTTATTCAGGTCAGCTGCATTCCTGTCCCTGTTGCATTCCCTTAGCAAGTCTAAGCTAGGGCTGGTTACATCAGTAGGGTGAGTGTTCAGCTAAGCCAATCCCAGTCAAGTCTGCTGCTTCTCAGTCCCCTTCAATAGCTACACATAGATTTGGTGTTATCCATCTTTGTTTCTCCCTGTAGGGCTGTATGCAGGTTTGGTCCAAAGAAAAGATCTCTGTGTCTGTTTTAATTATCATTCTGTGTGAAATCACCTCTGGCACACAAAATGACATTTGGGAGATACCCATTTCCTCTGAATTAAGATTTGTGATTTTACTATAAACTATTCAGACAGAAATGCAGCATAATAAAAGACATGATGAGAAAAATTGTCTTTTCTATTTTTACCCTGCACTTCTTCCTGTAGGATAAAGGGGTGAAAATATCCCCCTGCATGCTTATAAATGGGTCCTATAAAGATAAGTATATATCAATACCTCAGTTTACTTTAACAACTGATAGGGTATCATGTTAAACCCCCTAAGTAACTGCGGGTACTTATCAGCACTGTGGTTGGGTAGTGGGGTCTCTGCTGCATGCTTACACTGTGCACTTGTCTCCATGCAGGGTGCCAGTGGGAGCTGGGCAGCCCAGGAACAGCGGAGCTGGAGGAGCACCAACAACAAAAGTAGCCCCAGGAGCCATCCACCCCATTGTGGCTGGTCACAGCAATGCCACCACGGCTGTCAGACCAGTTGTTCCCATCACTGCTCCCCAGACGCATCCCCAGCTGCAGGCGGCCTCTCCGCAGCTGAACAACTGCCTGCGGTACTCGGCTCAGCAGGCAGGCAGCCAACCCCGCAGTGCCCTGCAGATGGGTAAGTGCTCACCTGGGCCTCCTGCACTGCACTGGCAGGACTGATGGGCTGCCCCTCCAGTGCAACCCTCTAGACTGTGTCTGTCCCCACAGCTTCCTTTCTCGCTTTAGTCACAGCCCAGTCAATGTGGAGTTTGTCCATTGGTGACAGAGTATGTTTTCTTTGCTTGTAATATTTATGGGTTTCTATTGATCTCTGGGAACCACGTTGTGTTTATCAGATTGTTCTGTTGCTACAGCTGAAATAGATTGTAGTGTTTACAAATATTTATACAATTTATCTGAGTGAAAGCAAGCACTCTGTATACTGAGGAGATTAACAGTTCTGAGTCCAGTTGGCTTGCTGATAAAAAAATACTGCCCTTATTGCAGAGCAAGTAATACATGTCTTGAAATTAAGAAGCATTGCACTGGGCTTCAGGGATGAAAGGTATTTATTAAGCAGAACAGGACCCCATGTTAGTGGTAAAGCAAAAGATCTGAAAAATGCTGCCACCGTTTTGAAGTGAGAATAAGAGCTTCTTGCACCAGGGGGCCTCTGTTCTTTTTAGGTTCCCTTTCTGATGTACAGCACAATTTTCTAGAGTACAATTCATTCCCCTTTCCCTGATGTTAAACAGCTTCTGATGTTGAATAAAGTAAAAGTAAATCCTGTGGTGGAACTTTACAGCAAAATTTAAAACATTTTGTTTCTGATATTTTATAGGGATGTGAGCCATTGTATTTACAAAGGCAGATCAGTAATGACTGTGACTGCTGAAAACTGAGGTCTTAGATACAAAACAGAGCAAACACAAATGAGAAATACCCTGCAGAGTAAGTCATGAATTCATCCCTTTTGAAGCCAGAAGGCACCATTATGACCATCTAATCTCACCTCCTACACAGTCCAGACCAAAGGGAAGAAAACATAATCAAATACTTGTGAATTTCAGTCTCAAACAGTGGAGACTCCTCTGCTCAACAAACAGTGCAGAGCTTTACACGGTATCCAGGTCACACTGGGGAATAATCGATTTATCCTCTTTTTGTCGACTTCAGAAAGTGCTGCTTTCCCCTCACGTCACACCCTTCCAAAAGGTCTCCTGCTTTCACAGTACAAAGGCAAAAATGTCCCCTTTTGGGTGAAGTGCTCAGGAAGTGTTCAGGTGCTCCTGTGCCCATGTCAACAGGCAGGTGACTCCCCTGAAACCAAGATCACATATTGCTTTGCCCCACAGGCCTGGCATGCCCCACACCTTCTTTCCATACCTCCAGCAGCTTCCCTGATTTAAGATTGCTCCTCTAGGTCACTCTGACATCTCTAAAGTGCCAAAGCATTGGCGGGCAGGGTGATCCAGGGACCACAGAGCTGTTCCAAAACCTCCTAAGCAGAGAGTTTTCCAACCTTTCCAGACGGTTCATGAGATTGCTGTTTTAATTAAATTAACCTTTGCCATGATAAATAAGGGAAGTTTTCATGATTATCTACAATTGTCTCCATAATGGCTGTCCTCACCAGTATCCTGTGTATCAGGATATACATCACCTCACCATATCCTGCAGGACAGGTCAATGCACTGACTTTTGGAAAAGCTTTCCAAACGAGGCAAGCTGGCACAGTATTCAAATCACGTTTCTGTTGGCTTGCAATATACATGAGTAACAAATCAATTTTCTACAAGGCCACTAATGTAGGAATACACCCAAAATGAAATATGAGTGGTGTAGAACAAAAATAGCCTTCAGTGAGCATTGCTAATTAATAGCATGTTTGATGCAGCACAGTCCAGATCCAGAGATCCCAGAGCAAAGGCATACATTGTAACAGTAAGCAGATGAAACTACAGAATAAAATGTGAGAGCTCTGCTCAGAGTTGATTTTTCTCAGGCCATTTCTTTTACTGTTTCTCATGTTTTATACTTCCTTTGTGTCTGGAAACACCTCGTCCTACATGAAAGAGGTGATGTACCTAATATGATTATCAAATCAGCATTCTGCATCCAGGTACATGCAGAGAAATTCCATTAGTATGCTTTTTCTTTAAATTTAGGAAAGCCATTGCTTGCTACAAACAATGTACAAAACCTAGATCCTGCAAGCTTAACCATCTCAAAAAATTAGATTTCTGATAGCAATGTTGCTCATCACTCAGGTTCCAAATGGGAAAATCAGAAGTGAATCACTTCCAGATAACTAGCAGTACCTTGCCTGGCTTTCTGGAAGTGAATTGCACCTTCAGTGCATGTTCTTGGTAGTCCTGGGAGAAGATGATAACTAATGGTAAAAATAGTAATTATAAAAATAATAACAACTTTTAGGGCCTTCCTCATGCTACATGGTAAAGTCATATCAAGTTACAGACTGGCTAAAGATAGTTTAGCTGATTTGCTATAAACATTAATAAAAAAAGGTGTTATAGAGTAAAGGAGCTACTGTGAGGGAGAATCATATAAACTTTGGAGTTGCTAATCTGATGATGACTGGCCCATCATGTTCAGTATTACATCAGATATTAGGGCCTAAGGCTGGGAGATGAAATTCCCTCCTGGCAGAAGTGCTCAGCTGGTGTACTGAGTATGATTAAAGGTGCTCTATCAATCTAATCCCTGCTAATGGGTGCCACTGATAACCACAGGAATAGAAACTAGTGGTTTGAGTTGTTCTAGCACTGTTTAGTTATAGATTGAGTGAACTCCAGCTGCATAAAAGTTTGTCCTTCAGATTAATTTGTCAGAAAATCACAGATCAGAGTGGGTCAGAAATTTTCCAGTAAAATGCATCTTGGTCAAAGAAAAGCTGATTTGCTGGACTCAAAGTTTTTTGTCAGGAATGGATGTAGTTCAACCAGGCCAACTATGAAGCTGTACTGGCTCATGTTGCTAAGGGAATTGATGGCTTTTCAGAGCTGTTCCCCAGATAAAAGAACAGTGCAATGATCACATTCTATGTTTTCACATCCCAGGTGAATAACCTGAACAAAACAGAGGCTATTGTGGGATGAGTGATCATGTTGTGCTCAGAAAAATGTTCAGAGGTTCAAATTTTGCACTGAGACAGAAGTAAACAAGATTATGAAACCTTAAAATCATTTATGAAATGGGCACTTTCCAGACAGTCCTATTATTGAATCATTTATGTGAGGGAATGTCTGAGTATGGACTCAGCTTCTAGGCTGTACATACTTGAAGTGGAGCTGTATTTAGGTAACACCCAAGCAATCAACCAATCTGGAAGTCATGACAACATCATTGCAGAAATGGATCCAGAGCTTTGTCACATTTTTTTGCAACCTGAAGCATGCAACAGGCTCTGATATCCCTCGGGAGCTGACCTCATCAGTGTGTCACAGTCACCGTTAAATGGGCGAGCTCTAACTCCTGGTTCCCACTGCACGCAGGCAGGGTTTGCTTAGCAGGAGCAGCCAGACTAAAAGGCACTGCATAGTCCCTCAGGGACTTTGCTGGCAGAGAGGAGGCTGAGCTCAGAAATTCTCTGGTGGATTTCTGCTTAATTTATCCTGAGCACCACACTGATGTGATGTTGATCATTTTGTTAGGGCTGAAACAAGAGACCTCCCTTTGTAATTGCTGTCTGCAGGGTCAGCGTGGATCATCTGGGCTAACCCGTTAGGTCCCGTGTTGCATTGCTCCAGAACCTATCATGGCAGGAGGGGGGCCTGGGGGTGCAGAAAACAGCTCAGCTGGAACAAGATAATGTATTTTTAAAAGGCAGAGGCTAGGTATTTATTTCCGGGCAGGGATAGTGAATGCCATTCCCCAGTGGCATCACTGTGGGGAACAAGCCAATTTTGGTGACTTCGGACAGGCCTTTGCCGCCAGGAGGGGACTTAGCCAAAAACACTTGCAGGGTGAGATATGCTGAGCTAAGGCTCAGAGCTTATGTCTCCGTCGGGCCTTGGCAACTTCACAGACAGAATCCCAGAATATTCTGAGTTGGAAGGTACCCACAAGGATCATCGATGCCAACTCTTCAAGTGAATGGTGCCTAAGGGGATGGAACCCACAACCTTGGTGTTATTGGCACCGTGCTCTGGCCAAGCGAGCTGTGGCCACTGAAGGGCCCATCAGGGCAGTGCGAGGGGAATTTAACCGTGATTTGTGCTCCTCCCGCAGCGCACCCGGCAGTGCCGGCCCCGGAGCGACCCACGGCCACGGTCTCGCCGCTGCGGACGCCCAGCTCGCCCTCCCGCCTGCCCGCCGCAGCCATCCGGCCTCACCCCGCCGTGTCCCCGCAGCACGGCCACCAGCCGCCCGCGCCGGGCGCCCGGCCCCTCATCCCGCTCACCTCCGCCGCCGCCGCCATCACCCCGCCCAACGTCAGCGCCGCGCACCTCAACGGGGACGTGGGCGGCGGGCCCATGGGCGGCCCTGCCACACCCGGGCCTGCCGGCAAACCCGAGGAGAGGAAGAACGAGAAGGTAAGGGCCGCCGAGCCTCTGCTGTGCCCCGTGCTCCTGCCGCATCTCCCTCCCACAGGGCTGCTGAGGAGGCACTCTGCGGAAACTGGTTTCCATCGCCAGACATCCTGGGCATCCTCATCTCTTTCCACACTTCATCTTTCCCCCCCACCATCCTCAACACTGCTCTCGCGTTACCTGCTTCGCGGATGGGAAACAAGGTTGAGTGGGCTGGATTTGTGTATTTCTTCCAATGATCAGCGCCGAGATCTGCAGATCTGCAGTGGTGCAGCGAGATGTTATAGTGGGCTGATGGCCATCAGAATCGAATGGCCAGGTCAGAATCCGTCTGCCTCCCTCCGTCAGAGAGGCTGATGGTGCCACCAGCCGCACAGCGGGTGCCTCAGGCATAGTAAAAACATCGTGAGTGGTAGGAGCTGTTGTGCTCTTCCAGAAACATCTCAATTTCTTCAAGAAACTTTCATTGCAGTGGCACAACCAGAAGAGAAGAAGGAAATTGCATACTGCTCGTTGGGATGTAGGCACAGTGCACTGTAGGGCCAATCTCTTTGGAGCCAGCAGTGGGACCGATAGCTGGTGCATGTTCCCTGCACACCTTGCTAAGGAAAGCCAGCGAGGAGAGCTGCTTAAAGCACCCAGCCTTTTAGGTTCTTGGCTAATATGTTGTTTTTACCAAATGTTTACATTGTGTCAGCAGTTCCCCTATATCAATGGTGAAGATTATTTCTGTATTGGCTAGCAGAGCAAGATCCTGGTTTGTATCTGAGTAGGAGGAAGAGATGTGGGGGCCTGCTTTTCCTTTGAACCTGAAAAAAATCTTTTCCATATGTTCCCTGAGCTTTTCCGTGGTGACAGACACATGTGGACTAAACAGTTTATTTGTACATGGTAATGCTGAGGTGGCAGGTCTTGTGTCATCAGGGTCACAGATAACCCCTAGTTTCACAAAATGAGGAATACAAGTTTTAAAATGCTTTCTTTAATCCTGTCTTGCATTTTGTCTAAATGAATTTTGGTGAAAAAAGAAGAAATTCTTTTGGTGTAGAAATTCTGCCCTGGATGTGACATTTAGGTACTTGCTTACAAAGAACAACTCCCAGATGTGTGTTAAGGACTACATGTGGTGGAAGCAGAACAACACTTGCTGCTTCTGCAAGTCCAAGGAAGGGAATAACATTTGGCAGGAGGAGGTGGTAGATCTGCTCATTGCCTCAGAGCATTGTGTACTGGCTTGTTTAATACTTCCTAAAACACATTAAGTCATGGGGCCATGTATTTCAATTCATGTGATACTGCACACTGAAAGTCCATAGGCAAAATTATATCGAGCACAGTCCTAAGATACTGGTTAATCTTTCTCAAGCTGTCACAGCTTAAAATTACTGAATTGGGATGCAGAGAAGTAAAGTTAAGAGGTTTTTGAATTCCATGGGTGAAGGGGAGAGGCAAATAATATACGACATCATTGCAATGGGCGTTGCCAAAGACCAGTTCACTATCTGAGAAGTATCAGAGAGAAGTGACAGTAAAAATTGTCACTTGTGACTCGACTGGGTAACACACAGCTGCCCTGGCTGAACAACATATTCCTGAATCTTGTCCATGTTATAGTTCACTTTTATTTTAGAAAGATCTGATTTAGCAATGTTTCCTTTCCTTTTAGAAATGGTGACTGATGCTTGGCCAGATAAATTGTGTTCTTACTCTGTGCTAAGCCCAAGTATTTCTTTGAAGCAGTTGAGAGCTTGGGTAATGCCAGACTGAAAGCCATATAATTATTCAGAAAGGCATCTGTGAGTCAGAACTGGAGTCATATCTGTAACAGTGCTTTATATTTTCAAAGTGAAGGCTGATTGGACTGGTTTTTTGGTAAATAGGAAAGTGTCATAACACTCAGAGGGAATATCTGTGGAGAAAGGCAGTATCTTCTATCAGTACACCTAAGAGGAAAAAATCAGACAAGATAGAGGAGCAAGAAACAGAAGGAGGGGAATAGCTAGCAAGCTGCCAGATTAGCAAAGATCAGAAGCAATTTTTCTGAGTTCAGTTTCATTATATTAATCAGTCAGGTATTTTGAGATGAAAGGAACAGAGGGGAAGTTAGTAAGAAGAGAGGTAATAAGGTCTTCAGCTCTACTGAACACAGGATGGAAGAAATGCTCAGGTAATTATCTCCTGAGAAACTGAGATTAGCAAGTCATATGTGATGTAAATTGTAATGTGCCATAAAATCAGTGTTGTTGTTAGAATCAACAATTTTTGGCTCCCATGAAATTGTTAACTTTAATCCTGGCTTAGTCTTTTTGGTGTCTTTTGTAGGATACCCTTGAGGATAAATGCTGAATGATCAGAGAATAACTGGTTTATGAGACATTTTCTTGTTATTAACCATGGTTTTCTTTCATGCAGGAATTGTCAGTGTGAGTTCACTATGGTACAGAGGGCACATAGTACCTAAGAAGAAGTAGTTTGCATTCAGGGATGGACATGATGAGGATCCATTGTTTTTCATGGTTCTTTTGAGGGCTGTGGAGATAAATTGCAATTTTTGCATTTATCACTCTAGTATGGTGAGATATATTGGTCCTTGAGGAATTTTCTTCAGATTATAACTTTAGTAATGTTGATTGTCTGCTTGAAGGTTGGTCTGGAAGATAGTGGAGGAAACCATTTTGAGAGATTATCTGCTAAAAATTTATGTTTTATGATTTTCCATGTGGATTCCACTCAGGGATACTAAATTGACACCAAAGGGCAGCTTCTGCAGTGAGTCCACGTATGCTGTTTGTGTTGCTTGTTCCAAGATGGAATCAACTTCACCTTAGGAATAGCCTTGCTGAGTGTACGGTGCAAATCACTATTAACGCTTTCCTCTGTGCAAACATTTATATGCCAATATCACGGGTTCCTGTTGCTGTGCAGCAGTCACATATAGGCAGATCCCAAGATTTCTCTAAAATCAAGGGGCTCCAATTCCAACTTCTACTCATTTCCTTCTAGTTTAAAGGCAACTGGCAGGAATAATCCTAAGGATTATGGTTTTCAGATCAGCATGAATGATTTTCTTGCTCATTTTCTATTAATATAGCAAATAAATCCTTAGGTCTATTTTTTGACATCTCTAGTTCTCTGCTTCAGCTAATTTCTCGAAGATCTTGATCCAAACTTCCAAAGATGCAGGTGAGCCTTGGTACTTACATTCATTTATGTACCCTAATAATAATGTCTTACTGTCATATTCCTGCTGACTTAATCAGGAGGTGAAATTTTGCCTCCATGCTAGTCTTCACTCGTTGGTATGCATCTAATCCTAGAGGATCCCATCTGCAACTGGGCTTGTGCTCCACAACTCAGCTCCTTGACCAGCCTCCTGTCTGCTTAGACAACAGTTTTGAGCATAGTCTCCTTTACCAGCTGCTGATGGTAGCTGACAAAAAACTGTGCAATAGATAGTGCTTAAGTCCACTGTGCGACAGTACTTGGAAAGTGCTCTGGCAGCCAAGCAGGCTGAGAAGTAGAGCACTTGAAAATCAAAGAACTACGGGCACAGTAGGAAGCAGCAGGAAAGGTGGCTCCTGCAGGGATAGCACTGACACTGCAGGAATAACAAGGGGCCTGAGTAAAGGTAAGGGAACAGGGCAGGAGTTGAAGAGGTAACAGTGATCAGGGCAGTATAGGAGAGAGAACAGGATTGGCAAGTGCTGGGAGATAGAGCAGGGAGCACCAGAGACAGGGTACCAGGGGGCTGCAGGTAAAGAGTGCTGTGCAAAGCCCACAAGAAAGGGTCCTGAAATGGGGAAGTTGAAATACAGGATGTGGAATGTATCTAAAGGAGGCAGTGGAAGAGAGGAAAGTGAGAAGGACACTCTTTCTTCTTTTTCGCAAATACCTCCCACTTGAGGTAATTTTTTCTTCTTTTTCTAAATTGGAGGTTCCTTTCCCCAGAAGTAAAATACTAATTTTTCCCCAAAGTCACTTTATACCAAGTTAGGAATAGGAGCATCCCCTTGACATTACAGGGACAGGAGAGATGAAACAAAGAGCAAATGGACAATATCCATTTCCTTTAAGGGTGTGGAGTCGTAGCAGGGTTCCTTTGAGCTCTTTGTCATTTCTTGCTAACATCTGCATGTGTGGCCATCTGAAAGTCAAAAAATTCAGTCCCAGTTCCCAAATCTTCTGAACATCTGAAAGAAAGAGATGGACATCTCAGCTCTGGAATTGAAACAGAATTGCATGGTTAGGGGGCTTTTTAAAATAGGGATCCTGCTTTTTTTGGGCAGGGTGAATTCCACCCAAGTTCAACTGGTAGATTACATCTGAGAGCTTGTAATTATGGTATGACTACTCCTTTGACCTTGCTCAATTTTTGCTATAATAGTTTCTGCTGTACATAATCTGGGTTGATGCTTAATACCACTGATAAAACCACTTGTTCGAATGAATTAATGCATTTCTCATTAAATGAGCTCCTCATTATGTTAATCAAATCAAGCAAATCATGCTGGGTGGTTTGACCACTGTAATTAAACTTTCTTTAAAATCCACTCATTTGGCTTTTGATGAGGATTTTGATTAAACTCTTCCAAAATGTCTGGCCCAAGAGCTGACAGGGAGGAAAATAAGAGCTTGCACTACCAAGCAAGTCATTAATTCATCACTGTCTTACAGACATTCCTTACTGTTTTACCTAGCTGGAGTATATTGAAATATTTGAAAATTGGCAGTGTAAAAGGAAACATTTCTTGCAAGTATGCTGAGAGAACAAGTCTGTTTGCAGCTTTAAATTTAGTAACTGAGCCCCTGGAATATATAGAGGATCTAGATAACAAGTCACAACAAATGGCTGCTGTTTCCTGATGTTAAGATAAGAAGAGGGACATCTTCAGAAAATTACTTTGAACATACACCAACAGTTTTGCATGTGAAGGCTGAATCAGTAAACATCTGTCTGTTTTCACCAGTGTCACTCACTTTCTCAAGTATCAGTCCTGCTCAAAATAAATGCATTCCTCAAATGATACAGTATGTTTGGCATGATGCTGGTGTGAGAACTACATTGCAAAACAGAACAAGCCAAGGCCTGCTTTCTAGCCCTGCATATGTCCCTGTATGACTTGCATCCTTGCTTCTAAGCTTTTCTTTCTGCCCAAAATAGGATGGCTACATCCAAACTGCTCACCAGGAACAGTCCTGGTAAGTGGTGTGGCACAAACCATGCACCTGTGTTGTCCTGGGAGAGTGCTAGTTCATAGAATCATAGAATATCCTCATTTGGAAGGGACCCACAAGGATCATCAAGTTCAGCTTTTGGCTCTGCACAGGACAGCCCCAAGAATTACCCCATATTGGGGAGTGCTGTCAAAGTGCTTCTTGAACTCTGTCAGGCTTGGTGCTGTGACCACTTCTCTGGGGAGCCCGTTCCAGTGCCCAGCCACCTGCTGGGGGAAGAACCTTTCCTGATATCCAACCTAGACCTCCCCTGGCACAACTTCAGGCCATTCCCTCAGGTCCTGTTACTGGTCACCAGGGAGAAGAGATCAGAGCCTGCCCCTGTACTGCCCCTCATGAGGAAGTTGTAGACTGCTGTGAGGTCTCCTGTCATTCTCCAGGATGAGATAAGTTACCTCAGAAGCTCCTTGCATAACTTCCCCTCAAGGCTCTTCACCATCTTCACAGCCCTTCTTTGGATGCCCTCGAATAGCTTTATATGTTCCTTATATTGTGGGCCCAAAACTGCACACAGGACTTGAGGTGAGGCTGCACAAGTGCAGAGTAGAGAAGGAGGTGTATATAAGCCAAACCCACAAAGGTTAATGGATGCAGACATAGGTTTGTTGCTAAATCCTGACCGTGTCTTTTGAGCTAGAATAGATACAATCAGAGAGACTTCCCGCTCCACCATTCGCCCTTCCTGTCAGTGTCTTCCTCTACCTTCTCCTAAATTGCAGCCCAGTGCCTAGTCCTACCTGGCAGCATCCCTCAGTGCAGGCCTCCTGCCTGCACCCTTAGTCGCCCACTCTGGCTTTATATAGAGTTGGAGACTAGATCAAAGGCCCTTTAGAAATTTGGCTTCATAAACTCTGACATGCTCTTTGACCTTAGTTCACATGACAGCTGTCTGATTAAGCTATCAGTTGGTCAACGTGAAATTGGCTGAAGAACCAGATCCTACACAGTTAGGCACTTCGTTTTTACTAAGTGTTAGTCTCTGCATTGCAACTTCTCATATTAACTTGTCCCTGAGTGAAAAGGATTTGTTATCACTTCATATCCCCAAAGAAATTTTAATTCCTTATCCAGAAAATGAAAGATCAGTCTCAAAAGTGAAGTGTTGAGCACTTGCAAGGACTTTATAGATATAAAATGATGTGACAAAAATAGTGGTCACCTGGGACAAGTAGAGGAAGCTGAGGACAGAGTTGATGCAAGCAGGTTTTTCAGATACAAAGTCAATAAGGCTGACCCTGAGTTTCTGGAAGAGGAATTGAGTCTTCCTAGCAGATATGAAATTATTTAACATTTTTCAATTTGGGAAAAATATTTCCCTTATGTTCACCTAAGAAAGCCCACTGAGTTGCACAGGTATGAACTGGAATGATAAAAACCAAGTGATTAGGTGCAAGACATAACAATAAAAAAATTGCACAAGACTAGAAGAGCCTGACTTGAATTCTTAGAGTAAGTGTAGGATGCATTAAGAGGAAGCAACATTGGAATAGTAATGTAAAGGTTTGCATCAAAAAGAATAAATTCTGTGACACTAATTTTCCTGAGTACTCTGTAAGACATCTGAGTTGATCCAGGAGCCACCAATACCAGCATTTCATTGATCATTTTCAGAATCAGCTTTGACTTTTCAGTGTAAAATATTCCAGTTTGTTTCTTGGTAAGGATACTTTAGTCTGGAATACTTTAGTTCAGTTGTCTCAAGATTTGTGCATAGAATACATACTGTTAATCCATTTCCTCTCAACAAAGGCAAGGGGGCTGTCTTCATCACAAATGAGCCACTGCTTCCCATGCTCCAGAAAGTGAATCTTGGCTCAGTGACCAGCAAGTGATTCACCAGAATCTTGGCCAGGGAGTGGAAACCTCTTTTTCTGGTCATGTGAACTCAGGCCACAAAGTTCTGTTTTAGGGCAGAAAACTCATGCTTAAAATCTCTCCAGCACCTTCTCCTTCATCGTTAGAGCTCACTTTGAAAGGACAAAAACCTGGCAACTCAGTGATGAATATTTTAACACTGGCAAATAACCCAGCCAAAAGCATGAGCCCCAGCTGTCAAAACATAGAAAACTTAAGCTTTACAATAAAACAGATTTCTGTTATTTCTGACTGGCTAGGATTCTTTTGCTTAGATCAAGGGCAATAAGTCATTGATCAAAATTTCTTTTTCTTCTTCACATTTTTGATGTTAGGAAATGCTTTCAAACTCCCCACAGATATTTCAAGCGCTGACTTTGCTGCCAAGCAGTCTCCGAAAGCTATTCCTTTTTTCTCTCCTCTCCCCCCGCCTATGCTTATCTGCCTTACAGTGCTGTCACAGGATTTCTCACGTGTCCGCAGTGGATTTCTCTAAGACTTTTTTGAGTGGTTCTGTGCTGCATTCTGCAGCCTTAAGGGGAAGCGGATCCTGGGGAAGAGAAGATGGAGAGGGCTTTAACTTCAAGAGGAAATTCAGTTTATCTGCTAACTGGAGATGAAGCTGTTTGGATGCCAAGGCACAGCATTCTCCTGGCACCTGTAGAGACCTAATTTTACAGCACAGAGGACCTATGAGCTTTTGCTAAAGCCTTATCACAGCTTGAGGAAGAAAGTAGAACTGACAAAAGAAAGAGCATGCAAGGGAGCACTGGAAGCAGAAGGCTGGAGGCGTATGTGTGTGTGAGTGTGCGTCTGTGTGTGAGCATCCCGGCACTGGCGTTCCCATGGCATTCCCCTGCCTGCAGAAGAAATCATGCAGGACCAGATGGCTGGATGGGGCCAGGCTGTGGGTGGGGATGGCAAGTACGTCCTTGGATTAGTCGGGTGAAATGTAAGCGCCCTTGTGCTATCAATGGGAGACATTGACGCATCCCGCCTATTGCAGGATCATAGGGGCCAATCCCCACCCCAGACCACACAGCTCTGCAGCTGAGCATCCCCTCATGGTTTCTGCCCTCTCCCTTCCCTGTTCCTGAAGAACATATTTTGATCTCTCGTTCCCTCATGACGTCAAGTTCCCCATTCCCATGCATGGGTTAAAAAACCCAGAGTGTGAATGCTGTTCCTGTCCCTGTAGTTCTGCCTGAAGCAGTAACACAGAGAGTTGGCATGAACTGACACTACCCCACCACTCCCAGGAAGGAAGACATTCAAGATGAAACCATTCCAGCAGAAAAACAGAGTAGGAAGCTGGATGCCTTGAAAACAATGAAACAACTTGCAGTGTGTCAGAGTTGGTGGCATCTTGGCATCCCGCACATTCAGAACTCATTTGTTTTCTTCAGTGGTTTGCCAACTGTGAATGCATAAGTCAGTAAGTCTTAAACCACCAAGAGGCAACAGATATTGCTCACTGAGATGTAAGAATTTCAACTGCCAATGCAGTTTTTTTATGGAGACCAAGCCAGAACTTTACTGTGAAAATTGTCTCTAAACAACTTTTCAGTGCCCTTGTTTCTTTTTTCTCGTCACATGAGTACTGGTATTTTTCCTAGGTGGGTTAAAATATCTACAATCAATGCAGAAATCTTTCAGCAAGCTCTGCTAGAAGAATTACGTTAACTAAAAGAAATTGCAGTTTTTGACAAACATCAATACTGTAGGAATAGCATGTTACAACAGTCAACAAATATCTGTGGCATGTTTCTACTTTTGTTATGTAACTTGAGGGTATAACCAAGTTATAGCAAAGGGATATTTATCTTATTTTGTAATAAACTTCTGTTTATTATTCATATTGCAAAAGCAGCATAAAGATTCACAAGCCCTCGGCCTTTCTTTTGCCAAATGGTATAGCCACTTCAGAGTCAGTCTGGATTGTTATTTTTTTCAACTGAATGTCTCAAGCATCTAGTAATTCCCTTCAAACCAAGTGAAGACATGGAGTCAGTGCTTGTCTCAGAAGGACTGAAAAAAATGTTACTATTTTGCCCTCTGGAGAAAAGATCAGTCTCAGGAATTCAAAAAGTACACATTGCAAAAGTCACTTTTCTGACACTACATCTGCAGGCTGCCTGTAATCAATTAATATAGTGTGTCAAGCAGTCAGCCTTCTAAAAAGCAGTTTATTATAAAGGCAGAACTCAATCTGTTGCTTTGCCCTTTTTTGCATCTATCTTGTTTGGTTCATATTCACTGATACACTTCTGTAAGTTAAGACTACAGAAGCTGTAATACTGACCTTCAGTCCCAGCTGACTGTATTCAGCACACCAAAGCAGACTGGTATTGGGCTTCATCACCAGATGCCTCAGGGAGAGAAGAAGTAATTTAATGCGAGTCCATGGTCAACTTATTTTGCAGTAAAGTAGATTTCCTGTGCTGTAGTTTTTTGTCCCAATTCATGATCAGTCCAGATCTAGTATATTTTAAAATGGAACTAGCTGGCTTTTTTTATGACCTCAGAGTTCGCTATTCCCTCCTGTACAATGTCATGTTATTTTTCGTATCTTTAGTTTTGAGACAGAAAAGGGAGGAGGTCAGGCAGGCAGATCCTATCAACATAGTGGTGCCTGCTGTGGCAAGGGAAATGCATAAGATAGGCTTTGATCAGAACATAAAAGAGGGAACTGATTTTCCAACTTTTAAAAATTTTCAGGACAGGTTTTATATCTAAGCCAGATACTCCTGGTTGACAGACTTAGAGTGAACCTGACTGAGAGATACAACTGGCCAGCAGAGACAGTGGCACAGGGGAGGTAGTAAGGATGGTGGCCCTGAAGCCTGGAATGGATTTCCATTCATCAGCCATGAGAAAGTCAGGTGGATGCCAACTACCCACCACAAATGTCTGACTTTTCTTGAAATTGTTCCATTAAAACCATTCCACAACTTCCCTGAACAATCCATTCCTGTCCTTTCGTGTTCCTTGGGCCAAAAAATTCCGTGTTATCTTTCACAAAACTTTTATGGTTATAACTCAATCTTGATTCTTCATGTCTTGCTCCAGATGGAGCTGCTGATCAGCTTTCTCTTGACAGCTTTTCACATGTTGGAGAACTAATAATGTGTTTAGTCCTTGAGAATTCTCTTCTTTCAACCTCACTGAGCCCAGTTCCTAGCCTTTCTTCACAGTAATGTTTTCTAGGCCTCTGAATACACTTTCAGCTCTCCTCTGGGCAGTCTTCTGCTTGCACCTTAAAGAACAGTGTCCCAGAGTGGAGTTGTGCTGAGATCTTGTTAGTGCCAATTAGGATGGAATAAGCACTTTCCATGACTTATATGTAAGGTATTTACGGATGAAGTTTGTCTTTTTCACAGCAGCATCTTGACTCACTCCCAGTTTGTGATCCAGTGTAACCTCTATGTCCCTCTGCAGAGCTGTTGGCTGGCCAGTCCCTCCTCATTTTGCATCTGTGCACTTGATTTCTTATTCCTAACAGTTGCACATCATGCTTGTCTTTGCAGGTTTCCTTATAGCGATTTGGGATAATTTCTCCATTTGAGAAAAATTGTTCTGAATTCTTACCCTGTTAATCCTACTGTTGTGGATTAACCCTGGCAGGCAGCTTAGATGCACACAGCCACTCACTCACTCCCTCCACTGTAGGAAAGGAGAAAGAATCAGTAAAAGTGAGAAAACTCATGGAATGAGATAGAGACACTTTAATAGGTAAAGCAAAAACTGAGCACACAAGCAAAGCGAAACAAGGAATTCACTCACCATTTCCCATGGACAGGCAGATCTTCAGCCATCCTTAGGGAAGCCAGGCTCTGTTACAGTAATGGTGACTTGGAATGACAAACACCATCACCCTGAATGTGGCCCACTTCCTACCTCTTCCCCAGGCTTTCAATTGCTGAGCATGACACCATGTGGTCTGGTATATCCCTTTGGTCACTAAGGGTCAGCTGTCCTGGCTGTGTCCCTTCCCAATGCCTTGTGCACCACCAGCCCCCTGGTCAGTGGGGTGGGTGAGAGGCAGAAAAGGCCCTAACAATGTGCAAGGACTGATGCTAACTAAAACAGGGTGTGTTTTTATGCTTGTGTGGTCACAAATCCAAAATATAGCACCATAAAAGCTACTATGAAGAAAATTAACTCTATCCCAGGTAAAACCAGGACACTGCTTGTGGACTCAATCAGCCCAGTACCCACTGCTGGTTTTAGAAGTACACTCAGTAGCTCACCCAGCAAGTAATTAATGGAAAGATTGACTAGCACTGGGACTGAGACAAGCCCTGATGGTACATACTTGAAATGTCCTCTTGGTTTGACAGAAAATCATTAACTGGAAAACATTGCAAAGCAACTGGTAGCATATGGTTATCTGTAGTTGGAATTCTTGCATAAATACTGCTGAGTTAAAAAGAGGGAGACTGGAAGGGGGTCCTCAAACACACACATTGCTGTTCTAGCAGAAAGAAGTTGAAACAACAAACCTGTGCAAGATATTAATCATATTGCCTACTCTGATCTGGGAAGATTGTCAGATACGGCAAAGTAATGATAGTACAGGACCTTGAATATAAGTTGTGATTGCTTAATGGGCTACTAATTCTGTTATCTTTATAGGCAGAGACATTCCAATCAACCAGGATCAAATTGAGGATGGGACAATTCCAAGTTAATATTTGCCTGCTCTGTTTTGCTGAAATGAAAATAAGAAAGTCTGCCAGTCTGTCCATCAACCCCTGCAGTCTTGCACCGTTATCTGACTTGTGTAAAGGGTTTTTCGTCTGTGGTAGGCAGGCTCAGAGATAGAATGACAAAGCTGTCATTTCTGCTCTCGTGTAGTAGTGATTTTATCTTTATATAGTTTCCATCATTTTCAGGTGTGGGATGTATTTGCCCAACATCTTCACAGAAGCATTTTTAACTTACGTGTTAAAATTGACCATTTCTTTCCAATGGTTGGCAGGATTCAGCATTTATTTCAGGTCACATTGGCCTCTTCTGCATCAGTCAACTAGCTGGCAGAGTGAAGAGGAATATGCTGTATATGTGTTGTCATTGGTAATTATTTCTGCAGTAGTTGCAAATGAAAACACCAACCAGATGTCACTGCCTTATTGCATAGCACAATCCAGACATGCAACGAATTTCAGAGAGCACTTGAGGTTACAGATGTGAGTCTGTGTGTAGCCTATGTGAGATGCCTCTCACTGGCTGCATCACTGATATTACCCTACTGTCAGCCCTGGCAAAAAGCATATCCTCAGACATCTTGGGTTACCCAAATCACTTTAAGCCTGACGTTTTGAGCTCATGTGTTTTGTCTCACAGTTGGGGTAGGAGGAGGCAATGAAGAATATTGGTTTGGGTGGCACATGTGACATGCAATAATTAGTTAAATCAGTGTAATTCAGTTGCATTTCATTACATGGTCATACCTTCAGGTTGTGTGTCAGGGAAGAAGAAGAGGACTAAACAGACAAACGAAGGGAAGGTACAGTGGAGGGACAGGATAGCGAAGTGAAACCAGGGTTAGTACAAAAGGGAAAAAAAAACCACAGTGCTATTGACTCCCCTTCCCTGCTTATGCCCTAGTTGTTCCCTTTGGTTAGCTCTGCTTTTCATTGCTGATCCTTCTTGTTCTGCACTTTAATTTAACAAAGAGGAATTTTATATTCCTTAAGACCTGTCTTTAGTACACAGTATTTTAAGCAAATGGGGGGGAGAGATGTATTTTTTTAAGCAGAAAAAAGATGAAACTAGGAAAAAAGATGAAATATTAGTTTTTGCTGAAGAGAGGATGCTCTTTTGACATGTGCTGCCAAGACTTGAGAAAGCAAGCTTTTTGCCATTGCAAAGCTCTCTAGTAATTACAACCCAAGTGTTGTGGCATTTGGAAAGTGACAGTTCCTTGGTGACTTTACCAAAGAAATTGTCATTTACATGCCTGGTCATTCCTCTGACACTGACAGCCACTTTCTTTGCAATACTTTAAAATTATTCTGGGATTCTTTCTTCATTTGTTTGAAGAGTATACTTGATCAATTGATCTTCATGAGAGAAAACTACTTCAGCCATCTTAGTGTGTTCTAGAAGTAATTCACGGAACTGCTTGAACACATAATAGGAGTGAAAATGCCTGTAGCACAGCTGACAGGGGAGATTGCAGAAACCTCAGCTGCTTTGCATGCAAAGCTTATGCATTTCAGTAATTGATCGCATGTCAGTGTGCAGGACAACAGTTCTGTCCCTGTGCAAGAGACATCCCAGGGGGGCCTGTGATGCCCATGATAAAATAGCACCTGTGACGCCCTGCACACCCCTGTGTGCTGGGAGGCTGAGCTTCTTTTACGCCCAGAAAAGAAGCCATCAGTTTGAGTGTGTTAGTAGTATCACTTGCTTTGTTTGAGATACACTGTCATGATGGTAGGAGGGAGTAGGGACAAGGCCTGTTCATGCATGTTATTAATGCATTAAATAAATCAGAAATTTTTGGGGATGCTCAGATTTAATGATGTGATAGCTTCCAAAACTGAAGGTCAGCCTACAGAGAGAGCAAAATTTTCATGCTTGTGGCTTTGATGGTGTAAGGGACCTGCTTCTAAAATGTCAAACTATCTGAGGATCATAAGGGCCCCTCTCATTCCTGTCTGTCACTTAGTCCAGGCTGCCCCAGCAGCAGTAAAAAGCCCAGATAATTTTCAGAAATACAAGCAAGAGGAGCTTCTGCTTTGATCCCCTCTAGGCCACAGTCCATGCAGGTGTGATGTATTCTGTCAGTCTCAACTAACTCCTCTGTCTCCAGCTAAATGCATCTTTTAGGAACTGTTTAATCCTTGGAAGGAATTATTTCACCATAATGCGTATACACACAAATTCTGGCAATTTGCACTGTCCCCTGACAGATCTTTTTTCTTCCAATAGGGAATTGATTTTGAGAGAAGAATATACCTCCTGTGATATCTGATTTTTCCACCAGGAATCTTCCCTCTGAGTGCAGGCCAGCCCAATACAGTGTAGTTTGTTGGAAGTGGTGAAATTACAGCCTGAGGTGGCACAGCTGCTGGAACAAGGTCAGCCAAGCAGGAATAGATATATCAGGGATGAGGCACAAGATGGCCTCCACTAATCCAAACCATTTACCCTCAAGTTTCTGCTTTCCACAAAAGTACAAGTCACTTGCTTGTCATTTAACAAGATTACAAAGCAAGGCCAAGCAATTTTAACTGTTTGCTTCTGAAACAAAATCTATCCCTTGTGAATGAGTAGAGCCAGAGCTAACTGCATGTAACACTAAAGTATGTCGAAGCACATTGTGACTTCTGTCATTGATTCTCTTTCCTTCAGGTGTTCAGTGAGTGAGCTTGCTCTGGCTTTCTGCAAAATGTGAGTGTTGCTCCCAGTGCTTCTCAGGACCAGCAAATCGTTTTCACTTCCTTATGAGAGACAAGGGGCAGCAAGCTAACCAGTCAGTCTATATCATCTTATTTAGAAACATTCATTTTAAGCAGTTCGTCTAGCAGTTAATTTATTTGTACATCTTTTTCTCATTTCAGAATCCTGTGCTGTCAGTCAAGCTGTGATAGATTATCCTCTAGTTTGAATAAATGAACCTAAAGTTTCACAACAATGCTCATGGTCTGTCCAGCTGTTTTGCTTAAATTCTCTAGGAAGCACAGTTAGTCTACCACAGTTGCCTAAATAATTTAGATGCCTTGATTTGTATTAAAACAAAGGTGTAATATTTCTAGGCTTCAGATTAGGTAAGCTCTTCATGTCAGAGTGTATCATAATGTGGAAGACCCCCATGGTAGCTGCAAGGAAGCCCTCGGCATGTACAAAGGCAGTGCAACGTCAGGTTGGGAAGCAAACTGGTATCCAAGAAGGAATAGGGCCTTGCCAGCCCTGTCACCGGTACTTTTGTGGCTCCTTGGTGCAGTGTGAATGCAGCAGCCCTTAATCTGTGGTTTGCACAGTGGAGATGGAGCTGAGGATTCCTAACAGCAGTTGCAGGGCTGTGAAAGTGCTCTGGGATTGTGGTTCCCAGCCCTTTGTGTCTCTTCCTTGGCTGACACTGCATCCTGATGGCTGCCTTTTGCCCTCTCTCAGACCCTTGCAGCTGAGGAAGTCTCTGAACAGCTGATTTCCCAAAGCTGAGAGGGCACAAGGGAGGGCTCATTCCTGGTTTTGTCCTGTTTCCTAAGCTTTTGCCAAAATACCTAAATTTTTTACCATAGCAATGATTCTGATAATATTACTGTTTTTACAATCTCTTTATAGCAAGGTGGAGTTACCCTGTGTATGCTCTAAGTACTGTTTCATTTACCTGTTGGGATTTACTGAAGCAGAGTTTGGATTCATACCACTGTTTTAATAGCCCTTGCTAGGTCTGTTCTCCATTAATTTGTCTAATCCCCTTTGAACCTCTTCATATTTTTGGCTTCCACAATACTATGTGCATGAAGTCTCCATCTAATTATGTGTTTTGTGCAAAAGTGCTTCCTATTTTTTAGTTTCAACCATTTGCCTGATAATCTCATTTGGGTTCCCCCTAATTCCTGTACTGTGGGAAATAACCGATCTCTTTCCCAAGTACCTTCTCCACAGGAAGGGATTTTGTTGGTCAGTATTTCCTGTCAGTTTTCTGCTTTCCAAGCATGCCCAAAGTATATACTTTATGCTTCTCTATGTAGGCAGTGTGGTGGGCAGGAGAGTGGAGCAGAGAGGGGACATCTCAGTGCTTTGAGCCGAACTTCCCTTACTTGTTGTAGGATAATTGAAATCCAGTGGATTGGTGAGGAAAGAAAGAAGCTGCATGTCAGATGTACAAGGATATCAGGCCTATTCCTTTCTTTTGAGTACCAAAGGGGTTGCTCACTCTTCAAAGGAAGAGGTGGACTAAAATTAGGACTAAAACACATCCTTCTGACATTAGTTCTAGAGAGGGTGGCTGCTTGGAAATAAATGGAAATGTCACACAGTCTTCATGAGAACCATGGTTCCATCACTTCTTTGGTGTTGTTCTTGCATTTCAGTTTATCTGTACACAGTTTTGAGTTACTTCATCACAGCAGTAGTTTTCAATTCCCTGTGCTGTGTTTCAGCTGTTCCCCTTGAAAAAGTAGCACTAAAACTGCTACAGTGTCAGTGGAGATCATTTGTCCCTCACTCACCATCAACCCTGTTAGAGTCCCTTTTACCTTCTACCTCTTCTGAATTTGGCAGCCTGCAGGAAGCTTAACAGTAGCTGAGACTCTCTGCCTCCTCTTCAGTTGGTTTTTTCTTTTTTCTTTGAGCTAGCCTTAAACTTTGCTTCAGTGTTGAAAAGATCTAATATTCCATCTAAATTGAATATTGAAATATATTTTTAGATTCCCTCTTTATCTCTTTTTGGAGTCTCTAGAGCCTTGCATCCGTCTCAGTTCGACGAAAGCACATGATGAAGTGCCTATGTGCTTTGCTGTAATGGGACCTGAACACTAATTTCTTATTCTCAGTTTTGTTTTCAAAACATTTTAAATTCTCAGTCAGGTCTAGCAAGACATTTTACTTATTTTCCCCTGTTTTTAATAGTATCTATCTTCAAATTAATAATAAATAAATCTAATATTTTTGTGCACATCTGTCTGCATGTCATTGTCACTGGAATTTAAAAGCTAAAGATACTACGGTCCTAAAATCCTTTTTGTTTCTTGGCATGTAACATGTATACTGAGATTATAATAATAGACTTGTGGCCAGGAGCAGTTGTCTCCATTAAAAACTAAACCTTTGGCAAATATTTCCATCCAATATATGATACTAAACTAGTCTTTCCCTAAAATCAGAAGAAATTGTGTAGTGAGTAATTGCTGTTGTCTTGTTCAGTATGTCATCAGTGCCTCTTGAGAAATAGTGGCAAATTGCAAATGCTAAATACATATCCAAAGATATTCCAGACCTGAAGCTTCCTTTTGATATTATATTGGTTTGAGGGGATTTGGCAGGGCTTTTTGAATGATTATCAAAATCTCAAGTCAAATAATTTTACAGATTTTAAAAACCCAGATAGATTCTTTTCCTCAGAGACATAATCCAAAGTATGACCTACTGTTTCAGTGAAAGCATCAATCACCAGAAGCCACATCGGAATCAGAATAAAAATGCACTGTTCTCCAGCCACTAACTTAAATTTACTCAAACAGGCACTGACCAAGTTAAACAGGCAATAAAAGTGGTGGTTTGGGGGTACTGACTGATAGATGAGTTCCTGATTTGTGAGGGCATTTGAACCCTCGTAGGGCCCAGGGCAGCATTTAAGCAGTTTTGTTTCTCTTTTCTTCATTTTTAAATGAAACCTCTTCTTCTCCCTCTGGCTCTCTTATCTCTTGATGTAACTGGTGTTGCATAAGAAATTACCTCATTTCAGTGGCTGGAGACAGCTTTTCTATCAGCTGCAGTAAGGTTTCCTCATTTGTTTAATGAACCTGGATAGGTAGGAAATTAAGTATTAGGAGCTGCAGAGGAAGAAAACTAAACCAGAATGTTCTGTGTATTTGGGTGGTTTAAAAAAATATATCTGCTTTAATACAGCCAGTACATGTAATTAGTATTTAGATTATGGCATGATTATTGCTTTGCAGACAGGGGACTCCGTTATCACTCAGTCATCAATGAAGTAGCTGCATTCTCTGCTCATCTCATCTCTGAAGCTGAAAGAAGAGCTAGTTATTATCTTCAAGTGAGTTATTAATGAGGGGAAAAATCATTCCCAATTACTGTGAAGCAAAATATTTCAACATTTACATATCTCAGACTTTAATTTTGATCTAATCCTTTGTGAGTTCTCAAGCTCAGATGGTATTCACTTTTCCAAACATTCTCACAGTGGCGTATCGAGACACCTGTCCAAGTGCTGGCTTCCCTAAGGGTATGCTTCAGGGTCACAGAACTGCTGCCTATCCCATCCTTGTGCTGCTAGAGAATGATTTCCTCTGAGATTCCTTCATGTTACACCATAGGAACAGAGCCTCCACTGTAAGCTATGCCAGAGAAAAAATTCTGAGTTGTCTATACTGTCTGTGTTCCCAGTCCATTTTTTTTTCCCTACTAGAAACAGCCTGGAATTTATTTGTAAGGGCTAATTTTGTTCTTTTGCTTTCCTTTGAATCCTTTTGAAATTAATGGTTTGGAAGTTTTGACTCTGAACGTCCTAGAATAAAGCCTGGGCAACACAAAGGTGATGATTTAAATTCATATAAACATGTGGGCAGTAACTAGGAGATGGGAGAAGTGCTGTCCACACTGTGAATCCATCCATCAACACAGATGTGAAGGTCTGACCTTGGCAGATTCAGGAGGTAGGGATGTCAAACACAGTTTGCAGTCAATTGGAAATGTAGCTGCTAGACAAAGAAAACTCAATAATTACACAGCTGTTTCAGTAGATTACAGATTTCCTAGAAAATAATAAAGCAACCATCTGTGAATGGAAAAAAACTAAAGTATGTTTAATTCAAAAACTTAATTTCTGAAAGTCATCAGATATGTCCCCTGTAAACTTCTTATCTCTTTTCAAAAGTAACAGAGTCTGTAACCAATCAGTATAGATTTCTCTACAGCTTCTATGCCCATTAATGCTTCATTGATTTACAGTGAAACTGCTAAAGGACTGTCTTGAACAGACATATAAATATTAATTTCTTGTGAAAGATGGCTGCTATTACACTAAATATTAAATGAATTCATAATACTTGGACATTTGCAATAAATCACTACTAGGACAGCATACTAACATTCCATTCCTTTTTTTTTTTTTCATATTAAAGCCACAGAAAAGGGCTGGTTGCTTCCAAAGAAATTTAGAGCTTTGTAACACTAGAGTCATTAAGGAATTCCCACAGCACAAGGAAGAGTTTCAACTTAGTCCCATTTTACAGATAGAGGGAAGAGCCATGAAGTGGTTTAGGTTGAACTGCTGATCACAGAAGGTTCAAACCCAATCTGTTTCTCATGAGAGACATCACAGTAAATTATCAGTTCCTGACAGTCCTTCTTTTGCTTGAAACACTCTGAGCAGCGTCGGCAGAGGATCTGGCTATGTGATACCAGAAGGCTGAGCGCCAGACTCAAAGGGAGAAAGAGCTGGACATATTGTCTAATCTCCACATACATGAAGTGGTCAGTATCAGGTCAGCCCTAAATATCTTGCCCAAGGCCACAACTTGAAGGATGGTACTGCTCAGGTTTTGACTGGGCTTAGCAATTGAATTAAGTTATCTTCTCTCTTCCGAGACCACAGATCTTAATTTCAAACATTCAGTAAAATGCTCAGTGGGGCCTAGAAATCAATTCTTTATTTTTCCTTTTATTAAAGTAGAACAAAGGGTAGATCAGCAAGTTCATTATAGCTTTCTGTTTTCTAAGGGATAATAGGATAAGAGTAGAAATTTATGCCAGGGCTAACTGTAGAGTGGAAGCCATTCTTGTAAACAAAACTGAATGACTGTCAAACTCATCTGCTTTTTAATGTGTAGATGGGTGTGAGTGTATGCACCTCCTTCATTCTGAGTATTTTTGCCTCTGTGCCTTAAATGGTCTAAGTTGCACCAGGTTTTTCTAATGAAAACTTGCCAAGGTATTTAAATTAGAAGCAAAAATTAGAAAAGCTGCTACCACATAGGAATATTAATTGTTCGTTATACAGGGCTTTAGTTCACATAGTTACTTTGCATTTGCAAGGCTGCCAATTAAAGAGGCTCAAAGTGCTCACTGCTGCACAATAGCCATTTCTCCAGAGCCCCACAATGGCTATTGTATTCTGTCACTGACCTTTGGACACCTTCAAATGCATATTGACACAGGATGCTGGGATCATTAGAGCTGTTGTTTCAGTGTGCCACAGGGAAAAATGAATTTTGTAATTTCATGGAGAGCTTTAAAATTTTATGTAATGATGACAGCAACAATATTTCTTAATTAGACAACAAGAGAAAAATTGAAGCATTTTTTCTGATGTTTCAGGTGAATTCCAGAATGCACACTTTCCATACAGTCCCCTCCCATCAGGGAAAAAAAATAATTATCAGGGGCATTTGGTCTGCTTTTCTGTTGTTTCCAGAGGAATTGATTTAATTTTTTTGACCTGGTGGTGCCATATGGCCAGCCTCCCTTAGCTTCCACAGATTCTGCCTGGGTGAACACCTTGATAGGATGGATCCTTCCATCCTATAAGTGCAAAACTCTCCTTTAAAATATAACCAGTGGTATGCAGGAGACCAGGATCTGGATGCACAGTTCAGACTGCTCTTCAAAACTCAGTGGACTGTGACAATAACTGTGATTCATTTTATCTCTTCTGTGTCTTGAGATCTCAGGCATTTCTGTTTTCTTACCAGTCTGTGACAGTTAAGGAGTGCAAACAAGAATTTTGGAAGCAGAGATGCCAGATACTCCAAGTACATTTACTGTAGTAAATCCAAGCATCTTCTAAATGCTTACATTAATTTTTTGTAGCCTTTCTGTTCTTTAAAGCTGCTTTGAGAAATTACTTCAGCAGTCAGAACATAAAAGAGCATAATTTTAATCCTTACATGGGACATTTTGTCTACAGAGAATAAATAAATTACTGGCTTATATTTCCAGTGAGTGTTCCTGCTTGAGTATAGAGAGATGGTTTCTGTTCCATAAGTCTTGCCATTTCTGGGTTTGATTTTATCCCCTGGGATCCTATTATTGAGCAAATTATAAAATACAGCTAAACTTCACAGCCCTGAGTCTCTGAAGGTAGTTTGGGTAATGGCTTGCACTTCTGACAAAAGAGGAAGAAATCTAATAGACCTTTGCAAAACTTCTTGTATCATTTTTTAAAAATGGAAAATTTACTGCACAGCATTGCTGGTTGCAACTCTGACCTGGCATTGTGGACCACGTACCAGAGAACGGCCAGTTTCTATATACAAACCCCTAGCCAAAAAACTTTCAAGATGAAGGACATAGTATTTGGTATCTGTGTGTGCTTGAGGTAAATGTACAGCAGAATTTCTCACACTGTTAAAAAATCCAAAAGGTCAGATGTGTTTCCTCAGTAATGCAGGCTAAACTTTTTTTTTCCCATTAATTGAAAGGGTGCTGCTGTTACCATATTTTCATTTCTCTGTGTCAGAAACCCTTGTACAACTTTGAAACCTCCCATGCACTGCCACTGCAATTGCCAGTTGTGAATTTTGTGATCTATCTTCAAACATCAAGGTGATACCTTTACCTTAACACATGGGGGGAAGTGACCCACATCTGGGAGGGAGACACGAATAGTTATTGCTGTGTGATGCAGGATGTGAAGGGGAGCACGTTCTGGAAAGAACTGTTAAACCAGACTCTCATGCCTCCGTTCTCCCTACTGTAAATCTACATCAGGTAGTAAAAGAGGCAGTAATGATGAATGTTTCTCTTGCAGTGGGCTGGGATCTGAAATTCTCCTCAGGTCATAGTGCTTCCCAGCAGAGGTTTTTAGCTGTGGGTCCTGATTTCGTACTTGTGGGATGTATCTCTATTGAGGGACAAGATTCTCCTTGAAGAGACAGGGCAGTGCTTTGCTTTCTGTTTTCTCTGCATGGCAGTTTTGCACCTTTGCTGTACCACTGTAGCTGCACTCTCTTTCAAAAGGCACATGATCACTGCCTGGCTATATTTGAAAAAGGGGATAATCTTCGCAGTATGTTTGGTCCTTACTCTACTGAATGAGTTGAAGCCCTCTTCGACAGGGAGGGATTTTCATAGGATCTTTATTATAGAAAGCTCAAGTTCTACCTGGATCCACATCTATGGCTGTTTTGAGAGGTTTCCTGCCACACACATTGAGGTTTTCTAAAACGAAAGCAAAGGGAGTTGATATGTCTGCTCACTGCCCATGTTTTGTTTGGTTCCTTTGCAGAAGGAGAAGAAGAGCGGGCTGTTGAAACTTCTAGCAGGAGCATCAACAAAAAAGAAGCCACGCTCCCCACCATCTGTGTCCCCCACGCACGACCCCCAGACAGCCATTGAAGGAGTTCTGCAAGGGGCAGTGGGGCCCGAGCTGTCCTCCCTCTCCAGTCACGGCAGGGCCGGCTCATGCCCTATCGAGAGTGAAATGCAAGGAGCCATGGGGCTGGAGCCTCTGCACAGGAAAACAGGCTCCTTGGATTTGAATTTTTCCATCCCTTCACCTGCCAGGCCACCCCTCTCTTCCATGGCAGCTATTCGGCCAGAGCCCAAGCCTTTGCCCCGGGAAAGGTAAGCTGTGTTTCTCCTGAGGTTGCCTGCATCTGCAGGGAGCATTTGGAGGAGGGATGAAAGTTTAACTTGGTCAAGGGTTGTTGCAGTTTTGCGCTCTGTGGACTGACTGTACATAGCTCAGCTTTCTTTTAGGAAGACAGGGCTGACATGTATCTGCCCATTGAAAATCATTTGGTACACCATGCAGGTTTAAAGAAGCGTTTAAGAGCACCTGTTCATGACACTCCACAGCCCTGGTCTAAATGTGGAGGACAGTCCTTTCTCAGCCCAAATGGTGTAAGTGCTGTTGACACACATTTTAAATGGGATTCCAGTATTTTAACTCAAGGACTTGACCTATTATGTCCCATCGGGACATGTCCTGTTCTGCAATACCAAAGACTGTTTCAAATTCTTCTTGTTTAGAATACTTACAGATACAGCCATCTACAGTGACCTGTTACCAAAAATGTAGCTCATTTCTAGAGAGGGATGTACCAGTGATTCTGGAGTTCATTTCAGCAGCCTGCTCTGCACCTTGGTACCTTGGAGTAACTGACTTTGCAAATCCGCAAAAAGAAGAACAGTAATACCCAAATACAAAAGCAGGTGAAGAGAGAGATAACTGACCAGAAAAGAGCTAGGGAGTTGCAGAAAAGAGATAGGTCTCCATCTGCAGAGTCACACTGGCTTCAGGTAAATGTTTTCTACAAGACTGCAGCTTGAGGACTAGGAAGGGAATAGGTAATACACAGCTACAGTGCTGTTGAAATGCTTTCCACTCAGAAGGTGATTGAGGAAAACATGTTTTTTACAACAGCATTGAAAAATTTTCAAAAAGCTGTTCAGGGAACACTCTAGAATTGATATTTAATTTTGAAATAGCATTAGAATCACAGAAGTTGGAAAGAAACTAGTTTTTTCTGAGTGTATGAAAGAGGCTGAAGGGAATGGACTGGACAAGCCACCTGACCCTTAATCAGGGTTGGGATCATGAAGCACATGATGCATAATAAGGGAAATTACAGGACTGTCCATACCTTATACAGTGTTTTACTGAATGCAGGTTGGAATTGGGTTGAGAAGGTGACAGTGACACCATAACATACTAAAACTTTTCTAAGACGTCTGGTCTGTTACCTCTTGCTGAGCAAACTGTACACAACCAGCCCAGCAGATACTAAGTGGATTGAAAATTGATTCACTGGCATCAAATCTAATTCTGCATCAGAAATCACTTGAAAATTATTATTAATGTATGTAGCGTAGCCCAGCAAGAGTGAGGTCCTGAACCTGCACTGTCAACTTAAAACCTTTGCTGTTGCAGAATGAGAACTGAAGTGGGAGGTGGGTGATGGGTAGGGCAGATCTGTTGGTACAGAGTTAATTCAACACAGAGTAACAGTATATTTCAGAAGAGGCAAATCTGACACAAAGTGATGTGCACTCAGAGAAGCATCATCAGAAAAATGGAAGACTTAAAACTATATACTTGCAGTGAGAGACACAGGGAGCTCTGGCACACCTGGTGAAGAGTGTAGAAATGGCACGGTAACATTCTGTAAGAGATTGCAGTCAGGACAGACATGGGAATATTTTTACACTAGATTTGGCATTTTTTCTAAAAGAGATGCTTTTGTTCAGGTGCAGCTGTTAGACTTGAAGCAGAAATAAATACAGGCAAATCCTTCAGCATTGTAATGAAGGCAGTGAGAACAGACTATCACAGTAGTCTCTTGCCCTTAAAATCCATGAAAAAGTAATTTAGTAAAAGAAGTGAAAAACCAATCCCTATTTAGGCACACTTAATTTGGTCTACATCAGTTTAGATTAATGCTATAAGAAAAGTTGAATCAATATAAATCAGATTTAGCACCAGTGTAACTAAATCAGTGGGCTGCTGCACCTTTAGTTAAATATAGCCATGAAGAGAAGCTGGGGAGTACATCCCCTGACGTCTCCAGAACTGGGTGTTAATACACTGCTCTCAAAGCCTTACTATAGACAACTCCAGACACAGTATTTAGTATGCCAGGGTAGTCCCATACCCTACAATTTTCTCAGTCCACCTCAGGGTGCTCCAGGTAGAGAAGCATGTAACTGATGACTATTTTAAGTGGCAAAATAAAACCAGAGAGACAAAGGTTACCTGCATTCTCTTAGCTGTGCTGGAATCAGGAGCAAATAGATTTAGAGTGCTAAAACTGAGTAAATGCTTCCAGCTGCAGTATATGGTGATAAGGAACTTACTCTGATTTTATGTATTTTGATTCCTGAGTCTTATATCTGAAAATAAGCTATAATTGAAGTAACCGTAATTATACACACCAGGCAAGATTCTTTAATTGATTTATGAATTAACTTCCATATCATTGGTGTATCTGCATTCCTTAACTGATCATATGGGTTTTTTCATGTCCATAATGGGAAATATTAATTACCTTCATGCACTAGGAAGGATAATGCTTAGTCCTGGAATAATCTGAGCAGATACATTAAACACTTGTCTGCTAGAAATTCATCCCACATCCATCTGCGCTCATTAAATCATCAAATTTCTCAGAAGTACCAAATTATATTTTTTTTAAAACAAATTACGGTTTTCAAACCACTTGTTCTTTTCACATCTGGCAATGGAGCAACTTGCATTCAACGTCACTCAGCTCCATATTTTGCTTGTTTGCATTTTGGTGCATTTCATCCGCACAGTAGGAGCAATTCTCTGAGAAAGAAAAGGGAGGAGAGGGAAAAAAAGGTTAGATAAACAGATTCAGATGCTGGATGAAATTTCAAAAAGCTGCAAAGCATTTCAGTACACTTAGCTGTACTTGGCTTTCTGTCTCCCAACGCCCATCTGTGCACATAGAAACAGAGCACTGAAAGGTTGGAAGAAGTAGCACATTCCTTAATATTTACGGCATTCAGAATGAGGCTCATGCAGGCAGCAGAGCACCGCTACTTTTCCTATAGGGGTTGGCTTGCAGCTCCAGCACTCGCCACATCCAGGTTGCTGATCAAACCCAGTGCACCAAGAGGTGCATTAAAGGGCTCTGATTGCTTGCAGCTCACTCACTATTTAAGGGATGAATTGCCTGTTCTGCTGCCTGACAGTGCCGACCTTTCTGGGAGTTGCAGCCGGGTAGACAGAAAAGTGAAGCAAGCTTCACCCTCTTGGAGGTGCTGTTAATGTTTATAGGCTCAGTCCTTTTTTTGTCTTATTTTGTCTTTTTTCTATTTTTTTTTTTTTTATAGAGAGAGGAAAACAATTATCTTCTTCTTTTTGACATTCCAAAGCCTGGCTATGGATGACTGGATTAGGAAGGAAATTGCTCCTAGCTCTCCTGTTATTTAGCCTTCATATTTGCCTGGTTTGCTGGGATAGTCAGAGCCCATCTCTGCCTTCTGGGTGTAGTTTCCACTACCAGTTTATAAAACCACATTCCTTCAGCTGCTCTCTGCCATAAAGCATCCAGCAATCCAAGCAGCAGAGCAGAGAAATTTCCCAGGTGGTGTCCTTGTCACTTCATGTGGCAGTGATTGACTGCCAGGTGAATACCCCGTCAGGCTGTGCGTGCCCCACACACTCTTCTCCACCTACTGCCCCATCCAGTTTCTGCTGGTGCGAGGAACAGGACCAGCACAGGGATGCACTGTGGTGAGGCAGGCGCTGGGCCAGAGCCTTGCCCACATCCCACCGACGCTTACAGGAGGGGTGTGCTGCGTGCCTGGCAGCACCAAAACAAAATACTTTCCTTGCCACCCACTTCAAGAAAATGTGAGTGTACATTAAGCAAAACAGGAGAGTTGAGTGTGCATGTGTGTGTGCGTGAGTCATGTTCCCCTCGCTGCCTGGCACTGTTCCCAGAGGCGAACCTGAGTAAAACATGTCACGCATTGTTGACTCTTTTATAGTAACTGGCACTAACTCTGCCGTGTTATATTGTGATAAAGCAGCTGTGGCCAGACTTATTGTCATGACTGGCATATCTGTGCCATGTTTCTATGGTTTTCGTGCAGCCTTCAACCCAGTTATAACCACAACAGTGCTGCAGAATAAGATGGGAGCAGTAAGTTTGACCTTTAAAATAGATCCCTCTTTGTTTCCATGTATCTTTCTACAAATCACTGCCACATTAGAAATTGAGCTCCCAATTCAAGGAAGCATTCAAGCATGTGCTTAACGCCCATTGACTTCAATTTTGCTGTGCTCGTATGTCTTCTTTGCCAAAAAGGAAAGCAGAAGAAGGGTTCTTTTCATTCCTGGAAAGTGATACTGGAGAAATGACCCAAGGAGTAATTTCTGACTGAACAGTGACATGTATTCACATGGTTAAGTGCTTCTCTGAGTAGGGATACCTGCCTTAGGACTGGGAACCAGCCATCAGCCATCTCAGAAATTGAATCCTGAGATATTTCCGGGAGAAGGGTAAAAGACCCAACTGAGACTTGTTCTTCTAAGGCTGCTGATTCAATCGCCATACTATGGAGAAGCAGGTATTGGCTTGTAGTGTGCAGAGGTGCTTTGCAAGTTCCTACAATTTGCCAGTGAAAGGATGAAAAAACAGAGCTCCACAGGTAAACAAGAGCAATGGTTAACTAGGCTAGATACTCCATTGGCAGTGATTATCCATTCCATTCAAAACGAATTGTGTGTCCATAATGCATAGGAGACCTGTTGGAGTCATAGGACTGGACTCATGCAACCTGTCCTTAGTGCATGATACTTGGAGAAACAGGAGCTTGCATTAAGCATCCAAATTCAAGCACTCTAAATGGGATCAGATTGGAGGTTAGCCCTGCAGACCTCATTTGCCTCATTGCATATTTTAAATTTCTCTAGTTCCATCAGTGTCCTGCATACACATATTTACTCAGTGAGTATTTGGGGGTTTTTTTAGAGCGTCCAGGCCTGAGTTCATCCATTAATTACTGATCAGTTCTGATCAATACTGTTCAATGCCTGCCTACACACTGACAGAGGGCCTGTGAGTCATTTAGACCAGACAGGACTCCTACACAGCCAGTGTGCATGAGATGAGTCTCTCTCAGTGGAAAGTGTGGCACGAGGCTTTGCAGCTGGAGGAGTCAGAGAAACTGCTTTCCCCACATCTGCAGTACTCAGTGAATTTTATCCTGGTCACTTGCTAGAGATATCCCAACCTCTGCAAAAGGTGGGCTCCCATGTCAGAGCCTTGACTCACATCCAGAGCAGCATCTTGTGCACTAAATGAAGGAGGCATCCTTTGGAAAAAATAGTATGCAATCATATAATGAAAGATTATATTGCAAGGCAGCAGAAGTAAAGTCATGGGCAATTTTATTTGCCTGTTTCTTTATCTCAGATTCATGAATGTGAAACACTTGTGTTCTTTTAAGGTTGTAGATGTCTTTATGTGTCTACACACATGATATTCATAATAATTTTTCTTCTTTAAAAGAAACAAAACCAGAACTTCCATTGTGTGACATCTGTTTGAGCTTAGGAGTCTTATTTGCACCTTCCAAATTTCAGTAGGAGTAGCAAACAGAGGGCTGGATAGGAGAGGTGTTTCTTTTGACTGTGAAAACAAGTGCTACGAAGACAGGGGACAGTGGGATTGCAAGGTCTTTGCTGACAGCAGAGGATGGACCTATTCCCAGCTCAGTGAGATAAGTGCTGCCAGGATGCCCAATCCACCCTCAGCCTGAGTGCCAGCCTCTAACGGTGCAGTCTCCTACTTCTTGGGATGCCATGTTCCTGCCCCAGGCTCCCTCCCACCAAGGCTTTTTGCCCTCCCAGACTCAGCTCAGCACAGCTTCTCCCCTCAGCAGCCATACCCACACCTTCTATCAGGGCTTTCAGTTTTCATCACAGTCACATTTCTTCCTCTGCTCTCAGTTTTTCTCCCATCAGCTTCCCTCTTCCTCCACCTTGTCCCTTACTTTACCCCACTCTCCAGCTCCTTGGGGTTTCACTGCCCAAGCAAAATCCATTCCTGTCCTTGCTGATACTACTTTGCATGTATTGTCTCTTGTGCACCAAAGATCCTTCCCAGGCCACTGCCCATCATGGGCAGTAGCCTCCAGGGATAAAGTGCTCAATCCAAGGATACCACAGCAGCCGGCAGTGGGGATGTCCAACATCAAATCCGTCCCCTAAGAGAAAAACACAAGAGGGGCCCAGTGCTAAGAAAGGAAGAGAAATGCAACTTCTGAGGTCCCACAGAGCTAGGACAGCTTGGAGCAAAAAGCAGCTGAGATTTTACTTTCAGTGCTCATACGAGCCTAAACGTGCCATTTTGGGGTGGTTTGAATGCTTTTAACCTGGCTGAGAGTGGGTGGTTTTCTGAAGGAACACCATCCCTGACAGACCAGTGGGACCACAGGACAGGTCTTTTGTCCCAAATATACGACCTGAGAGCAGTTTGTGGAAGTGCTCATATGGGTCCTGCTGGTGCTGCAAAACCCCTCATGTTATTTTTGGAAGTGATGAGGCCATTGGGCTGTGTGTTGGACCCTCAGCCTGATACAGTCAACTGCTGTGGAGAATTTGAGCCAAAATGATTAACATTTGGCAGAATTGTAACTATATAAGACAGATTTACACAATTTACAACAGAAAATACCAAATATTGTTAATAGGCTGCCACACTTAGCATCAAAATTGCTGCCCAGCTAATTAGAATTTTTGAAAGTTGATCATTTGGAGGTGTAATGTGACCCAGACAAAACTGAGAAGACTGAGATTCATTTAAAATGCCAAGCGACAGTATAAAAAAACCTACAGTTTTATAGCATCTACTTGAAAAGGGGACAAAAGAGGAAAAGGGGAGATATAAATAGAAGTATCCCGAACTGCCTTTTTGGGAGTGAGGGAAGATGTCTGGGAGAACAGACCTTTTCTGCCAAAAAAATATGTCTAATAGCTGTCCTTGCAATCCCATTCCAGAGGATAAGCGAGGCTGAGGTGCCACCTGGAGGTGTGGAGGGGTGGCACAGCTCCCTGTGCCAGTGCAGTGTCCGGCTGCAGCCCCTGCGGCCCCCACCGGGCTGCCTCTCCCAGGCCCCGCTTCAAATCTCTCGTGGGAAAAGGCATCGCATCTTTTTCCATCTCTCGCAGAGGAGCTCTTAACTGATTTACAAGGTCTTTCACAGCTAGTATTTCGTTATTCTATCAAAAACCTCTTCAGTGCTATCTTGTGAGGTACTGAGTTAATTAAATTTAAATCATAGCATTTAGGGTTTCCTGAATGGGAAAAAGTGCATCATTTTGTAATGCAGTGACTGAGATTTATTTCTCTAAGTTGCTAAGAAGATGCTGTGTAGAACCCTTTTTATGATGGTGGGTGCATTCCTGTTGAGTGTGGTCACCTGCCTCCTTGTGTGAACAATTTAGGGACTAGCAGCTCATCACTCTGAGGACAAAGTTTTGCTTTAAAAGGATGGCTCTGTGCTTTCGGTATAACATGAGGTGCTGGCAGTCCCAGCTGGGTCTTCAGAGTGACCCTGCCCAAGACACCACCTTTTTCTGAGTTTCTCTTTCCTGACTTGCCAAAACAGCCTGTGAGTACCTCCACAGCACTCAAATAATATTGAGGTTCAACCTTTTTTCTTTCTCAAGGCCTCTTGAGTTCCTGATGCAGAGCTCCGATGTGCTGTGATTGTGCATAAGAGTAGTGAGATCTGAAACTTGGCATCATCTTAGCTGAAATTGTTCCACTCTGATAATTTAATTAATCAACACTGCAGCAGAGTGTTTGAAATAATGTGTGCATTCATTTGCATAATGAGTGTAATTGGCAAAGCTTCATATTATAAGTGTAGCGGTTCCACAGATGATAGCTTGATAGACCATTTTCCTGCAGCCAGCCAGCAGCACACGTTTCAACCCCTATTATGTGCTTTTCCACAGAGGAAGGAAGTGACAACTAGATTTATTAACCAAGGTACAGAGAGGATTGGCAAATTTTTGATGGCACTTGAACACATATATTTTCTACGATGGTGTTGCTCTGTCAAGATAAAAAAGCCACAGTCAGATATTAGAACAGAACCCCTGTTCCAAAGGGAGTTTAATGCTTTTCCAAGTAATGGGTTGTTTCGCTGTGGAGATATCCAGACATAGAGTCAAAGCTGATATTTCCTGTGTCATGCCAAAGTGGAGTGCCCAGTTGCAGAACTGCAGTCACCAGGCACCTAAGCAAAGTCTGCAAAGAAAATGGGTGACTGCCACTGGAGAGCCCGTTGTTTTGGTACTGTCTCACTGGGGATGTCCTTGAGGCGTGCCCCACAGCCTCCAGGGCATGTTAAAGTCCCCAGGGACAGGAGGTTATCTGAAATAAATACTCACCTTTTTACAGCAGGACTCAGGCACCAGTGGCCAGGCAGCAGTTGTGGATATATTAATTCTCAGGAGATGGACTTTAGGTAATCAATTGGCAACTTTTAACTATCTTACTATATTCATTACTTTGCAATTAGCAAGACAGTTATTGACTGTTAACCAAATGCCAGATGACTGCAAAAGTGCTGAAGGAAAAAAAACAATCATGCAGTAGAAATATATTCCCTGCTCTGCATACAAGTGCGTTGATATAAAATGGTCCGTTCTGTGCTCTCAGAAGGATGCCTGCTGATAAGCTCTGAGTGCAGAATAGCTGTATCAGGCTCAGACACATCATTACTTCATTGAAATGAAGTGACACTTGAAAACTAAGTTCCCAGAGAGCCCTGTGAATGATTCAGGACTGGGGCTCCCCGTTGGTTTGGAGAGTGCTTTGAAAGTCACTTGATACCTCTCCATTTTAGCTTCCCTTCCAGGTTTGAGAGACCCAAAGTACATTGTCAAGATACATTTTAAGAAGAAAAATGTGAACTGCTTTAACTAACATCTGCTGGTGTCATAGGCAGTGGGAGCATTGCAAACCCCATTTTTCATCATCAGTGGGCAAGGGAAAAGAGCATATCATATATCTGTAAGGTCTTTGACATGGTCCCTCACAACATCTCTCTCTGAATTGGAGAAGGATGGATTTCATGGGTGGACTGTTTGGTGGATAAGAAACTGGTTGGATGGTTGCATCTAGGGGGTGGTGAACAATGGCTCAGTGTCCTAATGGACATTGGTGATGAGTGGTGTACCTCAGGGGTCCACACTGGGACCAGTTCTGTTCAATATCTTCATCAATAACATAGATGGTGGGATTGAGAGCACCCTCAGGAAGTTTGCAGATGACACCTAGTTGATTTATGCGGTTGACACACAGGTTCTGAGCAACCTGCTTGAGTTGAAAATGTCCCTGCTCCTGGCAGAGGGGTTGAACTAGATGATGTTTGAAGTCCCTTCCAGCCCAAACTGTTCTATCATTCTATGATGCTGTGATTTTTGGATGGAGGAAATGCAGAGCTGAATAAGATGCAGCATTAGGACAAAGCAGCCAAGTCGTGGCACAGGCTCAGCACACAGCTGAGAGCAGGGATGCCATGAGTGGTCCATCCATTTGACAACACATTCCTGCTTTCATGGACTGGCTCCAGAGTATGTCCTGGTCAATTCTCCAGTCAAGCTGGCCAGGAATTTCCATCTTACTCGGTTTTAGTAGAAAATGTAGCTGCATTGCATACAACTAGTGTGTGAAAATGTAACTTCTTGATATCTCCAGAAGTTTTTTCCCAAGATCTCTGGTATACTGGTGCCCAGCTGCTCCCATGGAGTGCAGACTAACCAAGTCTTTGCACTTTCTCCCCAAAGGTACCGCGTTGTGGTCCCATACCCACCGCAGAGCGAGGCGGAGATCGAACTGAAGGAAGGTGACATTGTGTTTGTGCACAAGAAGCGGGAGGACGGCTGGTACAAAGGGACGTTGCAGAGGAACGGCAGGACGGGCCTCTTCCCCGGGAGCTTTGTCGAGAGCTTCTGAGGACCAATTGCCGCTCTCTCAACTGAGGAGCTTTCAGGGGAAACTACATAGCACAAGAAGAGACAGCAAAGAGAAACTGGACTGATAACCACTGCCATTTTTATTTCCAAAGACTTCCCCCAGGCCCTTCAGTCTGCAGCTCTGGAGACACAGTGCCCCGCTGTGCTCCCGAGACCATGTGCAGTGCATACAGTGGTATGTTGAAGTAGTGCCTTCCACCTGGAATCACAGACTGAAAGGATGCCCATCTGGACTCTAGTAACCTAAACTCTGGCTGTTAACCTTTTGTGTAAATTATAAAGAAGATATCTTTAAAAAAAAATAAGAGGAAAGCTGTTATATTGCTGTAACTTATTTGTCAGAGCTGCAGTGTTCTTATTACTGGCCTATGCAAGATGGATTTGAGAGTTCAAGGAGGTGTGCTAGGAAGCTCTTAAACTGGGATTTTGTTTTTACCAAGGGAAGAAGAGGGGAGGGTGGAGAAAACCCCAGCTAAAGATCAGTGCATTATTGTGCAAGTAAAAATGAGGAGTCCAAAATGTTAACGTCATGCTTTCTAAATACCTCAAAGATATGCTGCACAGGTTTGTCGGTGTGTGTATTAAGTAGAGTCCCACACCACCCCGTGTCCTGGCACTGCTGCCAGGGAGGTCCTGGAGGAAGTACGGCTCCACCATCAAACTGTGGTTATTTGAGCAGAATCCCTTTTGCCTGTCTTCTGCCCGTATTATATGCAGCATGGATTTTTGTCCTTCGGTATCACTTTCCATTGCTTTTTTGTATGACGTACCTTTTTACTGTAAGAATTGCTCTACTTTATATATATTCCTACTAGATCAGACATTTCCTCTTTTTCATACATCTGGTGCTATTTTTTTTTAATTGTTAAAGATTTGGTCAAACAGAGAGGCTGCAACAAGATTTGCGTTCAACATACAAAATTAGAAACATTCCTGAAGACTGAGATCAGACTGCTTGTTCTTGCATCATAGAGGAACAGAGAAAAATCTGCATGGTCACCAATAAATATACCTGGGGGAGCTGCCTGTGCAACACACACATGCTTGCTCTCTCCTACATATTTAGAGTGGCTGAAGACGCATGCTGAAGCACAGCATTCTGTCTGGAGAGTGATAATGACTCCAGAATTGGAAGTAATTCCCAGAGGAGTCATTTTAATTGACTTTTTCATGGCAATAAGAAGAACACTGCAGGTTCTAGCACACACAGGGACCATGGAGTTTTCCTCTGTCGTTGCGTGACGGAGACGAGAGCTGATCTGCGACAGCAGTAATTAGTGTTATGAAAATGTGATTTCTTACTGTAGAAATGTACAGTTCTGGAGACTGTTGGATTTCTTAACGTCGTCAAGCTACAATACAAACTGTATCAGGCAATATAAGCTTCCATCTACCAGGGACTTAAAGGTGCAATAAATGTAAGGCGAGTTTAGCCAGTTATTTGTATGACAAAGAATTGGAAAAAAAAGTCATAATGCAATTGTTGAGAGTATTTAAAAAGACATTGGCTCTTGAGGAGTGAATCGTGTTGAAAGGCCTTTCATAGCTGTATCATACCTTGCCTCTGACAGCTGCTGGCTCTTTGCCAAAGCCCACATGTGGTGGGTGTTTAAAAGTGTGTCGGAGGCACTGTAACCTGGAGATGATCTTATTAAAATTAAGAGGCCCGGTGGGTGAACATCATCACTGCATTACCAGTATTTCATATGCGAAGGTGTGAGTTTTGTTTTCATTCAAGCTGTGTGTACTAGTACATACCAGAACCCATGTAAGTGAGCATTCCTATTTAAGTTCAGCTCTGTGACTTTGTTCTCTGTAAAATAAGTTCTTCTTGCTGTCACATGTTAGCAAACTGATTCCAGAAACACAGTTCATGGCCAGGCATAGCACCTTCAAACCAGGAGGCATCACTTTCAGGGTGTTTCTTTTTATACTTGATGTTGCCGCATTTGTTGATATTCCAGATTGTAATGAGTCAGTCACTAAAAATTTAGTTACTGTTGAGAGGAAATTGCCTTTTTATAACCAATAAGAGACTGAAGAAATGTCTTCTGGAAAGACTTGCTTGAGATTAGAGCCATATCTGTTCCACTTATTTGGTCCAGGTCAGAACTGGTGTCACTGCACCTCAAACAGTAAACTGCACAGTTAGGCAGTCAGCATTGCCAAAATGCATGTTATTGATTCCAATAAAAATTCTGGGCTAGATTTGTCAGAGATGAGATTTTTTCTGACCACTTACAGTGGTTAAAACGCTCTTAAAATTCTGTTCCGTGGTGTATTTACTACAGTCAGAAAAACAAAACAGGATGACAGCTTGCATGCTGCCTATTCTGTTTAGCCAGATCTAAAATGGTTCCAGATTTCCACCTTTTTATGCTTAACTCTAAGAGGACAAAAATTGGTGTGTGAGAGGATCAAGGAAAACATGCATATGTCATATCATTAAATCAGTACTTTAAAATGTATTGTGCAAGGAGGAAGATGGTTTTTTGAATGATCAACAACCCTTCCAGTCATACCTCCTTCTAAGAAAAATACAGGGGCTGAGGATGGAGGAGGTGTTCTATTTTGATAGCAGCTGTTTCTGGGCCCTCTTTATTGCTTATCATCACAGTTTGGGTTACTGAGTAATCTTCTTGGACAAATCACTTCCATGCCAGGAGCACAAGTATTAAGGTGAACTTAATACAGCCCAGTGATACAAGAACATGACCCAGTGCCATTCAGAAAGTCCTGAACTGAGAGAGGTTCGACTCATACTGTGGTCTAGTTTTTACCTGTCAAGGCAGGAAAAGAGGGAGGAGGGGGCTTCTCCATCTCTTGCAACAGGGCGGGGAAAAGATTCCTTCTGGTGGCCTCAGTTTGTAAAATGCCAGGTTTGTTCTTCTAGAAATGGGTTCAAGTAATTGAGCAATTCTTTTGAACTTTGCACAGCTCAGAAAAGGTTTTTGTTATACATGAATGTTAATGTGGTTTAGGAAATGTTGGCAGATATGAGTACAAATGAACTACAATGACTGTGTTTCTGATTCTTTAAATAAAATAAGTATTAAGGCAACTTGTCTGAGGTTTCTCTCCCTACTAGACAACAAGGTGGTGAACAAGCAGTTTAAGTGGCTCTGAGGTTTGCGAAGAAAATAGGGAAGACTCCTCTACAAACCCTGTAGTAATTCCCACATAAATAAAAACCTCTTAGGGATAAGAGATGCCTGAACAGGAGTCCAAATCTCTGGTTCTTCTTTTGGCACATCTGGGATTTCTTCAAAATCTTAAGAAGTTAACAACTTACCTGTGGAGAAGAGGTGTGTAGGTACAGAGAAAGAGAGTGGAGACAGGACAGGAACAGGCAGCAAGGTGGCAAGGGTAAGGCTGTGGCAGAGAGGCTAGGAGGGGATGTAGAAGCAGAAAATTTGCAAAGAAAAGAGCAGCCTCTAATAGTGTTAAGGGGCTTCAGGGGTGCTCTGAGGTCAGCTGGTGGGTTGAGCAGGTTTGTAGGCAGAGGAAGACCCCTTTCCTCCTGCCCTGGGTAGGCCTGGGCATGGTGCCAGCAGGGTCTAGGCAGTGTACAGCCAGGGACAGGGAGAGAGGGAAGGAGCAGCTTGTACCCTGGGCAACTGAACGCCCAGGTATAAGCCCCTTTTTGGACAAGGCCTGAGATTCCCATTCAGCAGCACAGTGCAGAGCATCTGGAGGGGAACCACGAGTCCATGAGTGGGTCTGCATGTGTTTGCCTTGAACTGGCTGGGAGACACCTCTGGCAGAGGCACCCACAGGTGGTGATCGTTTGCACAGTTAGGGAGCACACAGGGCAGGGATGAGTGAGGTACAGCCAACTCACCAGGTCCTATGAATGGGAGGTGACTCGAGTCTCTCTTTGCCCCAGCTGGATCCTGAGTCAAAATTCTGAAATGTGGGAACCACTAGAATTTAAATGTGGGCAGGCAACACCTCTCCCTCTGCTAGGCCTTGCTGGCTGTCTGACAAGCAGTGTGATGCAAAACACACAGAGGAGCCTGCCAGCTACTTCCAAGCTGGTCTGGCATGCCAGTCCCCTCCACACTTTGCCAGGTCCTGTTCCTCTGGCATTTCTGTGTCCCCTGCTGCCAGCACATACCGCACACCTCGCCCAGCCTTTGTACCGCATGCCACCCTGTGCTTCTGCTCCAGAGTCTGATAGAAATTTAGGCCATGTTTTGAAAGAAAAATAATCATTGTAAAATGGTTACATGGTTTGACTGTTCCTAAATGCTCATGGAGAGTAGAACCACCTGGACAACATCTGCAGGGCTTTCCTGCAGCCAAAAGCTCTTCCTGACATCAGCAGCTCCTTATACATGGTAAACCTGGCAGCTACATGGCTTGGTTAGTTGGTGCCAAACCAAATAAATGAGCTGTACTGGAAGGAAAAGCCAAGAGGTGCTACAGTCTGGAGAAGGCCCTGTCTTCACGTCCCAGCCTTTCATGTAGCAAAAATAACTTTCCAAGTGGTCACAGATGTATTTCCAATCACTGGGGCGTGGGTGTCTCCCCTCCCTTCAGAAAACCACTTGATTTTTCTCAGCCACCAAGCAGCACCACCTGCCCCACTGTGCCACAAAGGGGCCACAAGCCAGAACACCAGAGGTTGCACCAAGGTGATCCCCTTGCAGCACATTCCAGACAGCCTGTGTGAGTCCCCCATGTGTACAGTACAGCTCAGTTGCAGGTGAGCCCACCTCTAATTGGGTCTCTTCTTTGCTCTCTAAGGAGACCCCAGCAGCCCCAGGGAAAGACAGTCAGTGTCCTGCTGACTTGGCCTGGGAGTCACTGAAAGCTGTTTCCAACACAAATGGCTCTTTTGCACCAGCCAAGATGCAATGCAGTGTTTTTGCAAAGGCAACAGGATGGTCCTGCACATGGGATTATGAGCTCTGTGACCTTCTGTGTGACACACAACGGTCTGTGTGTGCAGAAGAGCCCATGAGCAAGGAGTGCTGCCAGGGAGTGGGGCTGCACTGGTGCTACCTGCCCACCCCTCTCAGAGAGGGCACTGGAAAGGACTGGACTGGCTTTTTAGTCAAGGGCGAGCGTCCTTGGGGGAAATGCCTTGCCTGGGGAAACCTTGGGTTGGTCAATGCCATCACTGCTGCTCTCCAGCAAATGACAGGGGGGCGAGCTTCCTTGGGGGAAATGCCTTGCCTGGGGAAACCTTGGGTTGGTCAATGCCATCACTGCTGCTCTCCAGCAAATGACAGGGGGGCGAGCTTCCTTGGGGGAAATGCCTTGCCTGGGGAAACCTTGGGTTGGTCAATGCCATCACTGCTGCTCTCCAGCAAATGACAGGGGGGCGAGATGGGGGAGCTGCCTTTGGTGGAGGGGTTGCTGTCATGCATGGACCCTCATGGGCAGCACAGGAGTAATGGGGGCACAGCTGAGTAAGGGGGCAGAGGAAAAATGAAGTCATTAAGAGAAGAGGGAAGGGAAGGGTCTTCAGCTTACTGTCAGAGAAGGAAAGCATATTGCATTTGTGTTCTGCATCTACACAAGGGCTCGGTAGAGCTGCTGACAGTCATGTCAGTGTGTGCACCCCCCCACCAGCCCCAGGAGTGCAGCTGTGGCGTGTGTGTGGCAGGAGTGGAGGGCATGTCCTCTGCCATCCCACCTGGCCAAGGAGGACCACAATCAGTGCTTAAGGGCCAGGGTCCCCAAGGATGGCAGAGGCACAGCCCAGGGGACTCTGGAGACAGGGCAGTGCCTGACACTGCATCAGCTGCTGAGTTGACTCAGGCCCAAGGAAACCCACTGGGACCCCTGGCTCTGCCACTGAATCAGGCTGGGAGTCAAAGTCTGACACATCCCTGGCCCAGGGGTGGTGACCCTGCTCAACATCACTGCTGCCTCCACGAGGCACTTGGCTCTCATGTGTGATGCTGCACAGCCAAGGGGTCTGGGGGCTGCCCCCACACCTTTCTCCCCAGCAATAGCAGAAAGGCATTCCCTTTCTCTTCCTCAGGGCTATGTCAAATTTGCCCTACAGCTGCCCACTGGAAAATCAGCCTTGAAGGCAGTAGGGCAATTTGTTAAGGTTTTTCCCTCTCCCCTCCCCAGATAATTGTCGGGGATCTGCGTTAATGGAAACATAAATTGACTGCCACTCTGCTAAATGACAATCGGGTTTTGTTTGACAGAGCTAGGAAGTATCTTATCCTGAACATTGGCACCAAACAATCTAAATGCAAATTGCAAAGTGTTTGGGGGTAAGGAGGCTGTTTATCTTCTGATGAGGTTATATAATAATGCAGAGGGGGGAGAGAATTGCCTTTCAGTTCCTAAAGGCTATCAAAAAGTGTGATGGTTAAACCGTGGGGCCAGTGTTTACATTTTATTTTAATGGAGCAGATTCAGTTATTTGGCATGGATTTTCTTTTAACAAATCACTTTTTTAAACAAGATGCAGCACGGTGGCGTTTTGACCATATTTCAGCAATTCTCAGGCACCCAGGTTAGCGTGGAAAATGACAGAGCAGCCATCATTTTAATCCTGTTATGTCTATTGCTCCCAGCTTGTTCTCCTCTGATGAAACAAACTGCTGTGCCTCGAAGAGGCAGAAAAACATTTGCTGCACTCGTGGCCTATTTCTCTTGTTAGATTACCAGGTTTATACATGCCAGCACTGCCCAGGTATCTCCAACACTCTAACACAGGAACAGTTACAGGACACAGCTGAAGAAGTGAAATGCAACCACGACCAGCTGCTTCCCGAGACACCACCATGTGCTGGGGTTACTTCTCACGCTGGCTGCCCCACACTGGGTATGCAGCAGCTTTTGTGCCAGTTCATTGTAAAAAAAAAGTCACTGCAAAAGCCAAAACTTTCAGACCTGCTCAGCACAGCTCTCCTGCACAACGCTCTACACTACCAGGGCACCACACCACATGGTGCCCATGCTGGCTTCTGTACCATGTGGCATTTTCCACAGGGAAATAGTTTTCTTTGGTCTTGTCCTGGGAAGGAAGAGGTGTCCATGGCAGCTCGGGGGGTTCAATAACTTGAAGCTTTCAGCAGCTTGCAGAACTGGTCTCCCTGAAGTTTTTCCACTCCAAGTTTGTAATCTAATCTTCTCGGAGCTTGATTTAGACTTCTGCATTTCTCCATAAATTAAGAAACAGGCTTGAGTTTAGTCCAAGAATTTTGCTCATCTGGGAGGCAAAGGAAGGAAAGGATTAATGTGTCATTTTTATTTTCCAATTTAAATATGTCTCATACAGAAAAATGAGCATGAATCTCTGCAAGGCAGGAAAAAAGCAATAGATCTGTGAAAGTGACACAAGTTGTGTGTGTATAAATTGTTGGGCCTGTAGACCACTTGGTGTAGACCAGCCAAATAACTCACTCAAATCTATGAATAAAAGGACATTTGAATGTAAGTGGATACAACAGGAAAGGCCATGATAATCTGGATTTGTAGAAAGGGAAATCAGTGGGCAGTGATTGTAGCCCCATTTAGGAGGGGGTAGCCAGGATTTTGGTTTCACCCACTGCCTCTGTGATAGAGACCTTTAGGGACCAGCCAGGGCATCCCTTGAAAGGGACTCACTGAACCACAGGAGAAGAAGGACCATGGGCTGTTTCTCAAATTTGACCAATTTTAGAGCACCTGTTTAACTTACTGCTGTTAGAAAATACAGCAGGTGATTTTCCAAAGGCTTTGATGATGTGGCTGACAACCTGCAGCTCTTGGGAGCAGTTGGGATGAGGAACAGACAGTGATTATTGCTCCACAGGTTGAACACAGAGTGTGACACTTGGGGTGTCCTGTGCAGGGCCCAGAGTTGGATTCCGTGATCCTTATGGGTCCCTTCCAACTCAGCTTATTCTGTGAACATTCTGTGAGCATATGATGGACTTTGCCTTCACTACTGTGATAAATACATATATAAAACACATAAACCACACACATGTATATATGCATTTACATACACACCTATTTATGCACATCACCATCACTCCTTTAGTACCAGAAAAGAGCCAGGCGTTCTTGCTGAGCTGCATGCCATCTTGATTGACGTCATTTAAGCTGGTCCAGGGCTACCTGTATTTGCCACTAGAGCACGGGGTGCACTGGAAGAGTTTCAGATATCAGCTGTAAAGCAACACCAGGAAGTTGAGGAAAACTACCCTGAGGTCTGAGCTGTGACTCCCTTGTCTGAAAGGCATGGCCCTTCTGGCAGCTTCTGAATTTCTTCTGATGACCTCCCACCAGTCTGGAGATGCAGCAATAGGATCCAGTTAAGAAATCATCCAATGTCCAAACTTTCTATTAATAAAATTATCGTTTCAGAGGACTCTGAAACACGTACTTCAAAAGGAAACTGAAGCAAAAAATGAAGTCCTCCTTCCTTCAATTCACCAGTCCTCACAGAAGAGCCCTTAATTAAATAGAGCAGCATCCATTCAGATTTAAAGGCAGTAAAATGCATTCTTGAGCATTTCCCATGGCCTCATAGAGTAGTTGCCATATTGTACCTCCATCATTTACCCTGACCATGGGATAGAATTGCTCTGGAAACACATACCGAATTAATGTTAGATTTTGCCCAAGACAGTTTGTTAAAAGCACTGCTTTGCTTTGTCTAAATAAATACTCATTAGCTGAGAGAGAGAGAGCACAAGAAAGCCAGGGAGAGTAAGTGGGGTGGGGAGGATCACGTCTGGCAGTGTCTGGTAATTTACATGAAGCAGAGAGCCGGTGAGTGCCCCGGGCACTTCCAGCCTCCGTATTCCCCATCCCGGGCGGGTCAGACACTGTGCTGGGAGGGAAGCCAGCAGCTCGGAAGGTTGTCCCAAGGATATGGAGAATCACATCACTGCCTCAGTACTGGCTGGTGCCTGAAGCAAAGCCACCTTAGACGTGGCTGGATACTCCAGCAGCTGGTGGGGCAGCATCTCGCTCCACCCCTTCAGCACCGCCAGGCAGCTCCTGAGGTTCAGCACAAGCAGGACGGGATGGAGCAGCCCACAGTACTTGGGCCCAGCCCCAGGAGTGCTGGGATAGGGCTCTTCTATCAATAACATGGCCTGTTCCCTGTCATTCCCTCCCCGTGCCAGCTCGGGCAGCAGCAGGGTGCAGGTCAGGTCAGGTCAATGTGAGACCCCTGGGCAGTGCTGGGTCAGACACCAACCTGCTGCACCCACCAGCCCAGACACAGCTGTCACTGCCCCTGAGCCATGTCATCCCTGGGGGGGTTCAGTCCAAAATTAGGACTGCTAAATGTGGGCATCCGAGCCCCCTCTGGGCTGTAGGGTGGGGTGGGGGCAGGGGCCACTGCAGGCATGGCTGTGGCTTGAGGAGGAGCTCCCCAGGTCAGCCAATTTTCTCACCAACTACTTCAGGTTCACACACATGCAGAGAAGCTTTTATCGTGCAGAAAAGGCTGTTCTTAGCAGTGAGTAGAGGAAACTGCACTCTGGAACCCCTCTACTGAAGAGTCCTGCTGATTTCAGTGCTGGTGAGGCTGGCAGCCCTGGAGCCTGTGGCTGATGATGCCCAGCCCTGCATCCCCCCTGTTCAGCACAGCCCTGACAGGATGCAAACTCCCTGGGTGATGGTGGGACAAGGAGCTGCCACAGCTCAGAAAGGGACACCTACCCAGTAACTCATTAGCCATGAACCACTCTTTGTAGATGGTTATAAAGTGATTTATTTTGTCATTAGCTTTATCTTGCTTTCTAAAGCTTAGTTTCTAAACTGTATTCATTTTTGCACTTCCATTAATCTCCTTGGTTTGATAGACTAAATTAACATTTTTGAGGAAAAATTAAATTTCTTTAACTTTTTTGTGGTCAAACAAATTCAGGGGAGTTTTTTTCCCTCAGTTATATTTTACTGAAATATCAGAATCATACTTGTGTGCATCTCTGTAATCCAAGCACTGGGGATTGTTTTTTCCTGAGGCTTCTGCTAATTTTTGTACTGAAGCCTTCCTACCACATCCCAGATGTTAATAAAATTGGAAATGAGTTGCACCAAGAATGCAAGGAAGACAGAAAAAAACATGATGAGGGACGGTCCCTCGTATCAATAAAATCTGCCGCATTTCTCCAGGCAGTGTGTGAAATATAGCGGGCACATAATCCACATGGCAATAAAAGGCTGCCACATGCCTCCCCAGCACCCGGGGAGCTATCATTTTCAATTAGGAACAAAAGCCTCTGGCATGTGACAGCAGCAGCAGAAGAACCAAACACAGTTAAGGCAGAATTTAGTTTCATTACGGCTTGACGCTGATTGCAGTTTTTTCTTTGTTTTCTCACCGAGTCCCTCTGTCATCGTTTGGGAGGGAGAGTGGCAGCACAGGCTCTGCTAGTGGCTTGAGCACAACCAGAAATGAGTTGAGGAAACCCTAAAATGATGTTTTTAAGAGGACTGCAGCACAGACCTTTATAGCAAAAGGGGCTTTGGGCTTGATTTTAGCTCCTTTAAGCCATCACTTTTCCTTGGGCCAAACTGTGAAAATTTGCATTTGAAAATGCACTCTTCGTGCCTGCTCCTTTCCCTCTGCTGACAGCATCAAGTGCTCATATGATGCAGCACTAAAATGAAGGAAGGCACGGTGCCAGGCATGCCCCAGACTTAATAAAATTACAGCAAATCCAATATATTAGTCAGAAGACATCTCTTTCATGTCTCACTTAAACTTCCATCACACTCCAATAAGTATAACTCAGTTTTTACCCCAGGTTTTCAGAAGCTAATAGGTTTTTGAGGTATTTCTTATGTTTTTAAATTAATATATTTTGCAACCGAACTCTATATAGTTCAATTTTTTTTAAGTATGCCAAATTAATATCTTCTCCTTCTGTTTTCCTTTTTCCAAATGTTGATAAAGTCTTTTCAACACAGGGAGAGAGATGTGAGCTCAGATCAGCCTCTGCTACTGCCATGCCTGATATGGCTGAGGCCATCCCATGCTTTTGCATGCTTTTCTTGGGTTTGCTCTGCACTCAGCAGGAGCTGAGGCACACAGGGGGAAGTGGAGTGGCTGGCAGGGCTGTTCCAGCCCTGGGGGATGCCCAGTGAGGGTGCAGCTCTGGCCCAAGAGCGGTGGAGCTGCCACCGCTGACACACTGATGGCCACAGAACTGTGAGTGCCAGCAGTGGGGCTGTGCCCTCTGCCACCAGACCCATAGCCCCAGCAAGGTCTGCAAGTCAGCCCATGGTTATTCTTCATCCACTGGTGGGTCCTGCTGTGTTCTGCTTCTGCACCATTGGCTTTTTCCTTCTTCCTATTCAGCACATTTCTGTCCTCCATCCCTTGTGGCCCCAAAGCTACTGCAACTCCAACCCTCATCCAAGACCACGGGACCTATGAAGCCTGTACAGACCCAAGCAGACTAGCATGTCCACCAGCAACAAGCACAGAAGAGCTCCTGGCTGCTAATGTTTTTACCCAGCTCTTGTGAAAATATAACAGTAGAAAAACATTAAATAAGTGCTCTTCCTGGTCTAATCTGCCATTTTGGGAATTACCATATTTTATGCATCCAGTACGAAGTGCTTTACCTCTGAAGCAGTGGATATGTATGCACAGTCTCACCCATGTAAAATTGCCCACAGTCCTGGCTCTTATCACCTAGTCAATTTTTGTGCAAGCTTAAAGGGAGCTCCAGCCCTGAGACAGCAATTACCATACTTATCCCATGTCTTACAAAATTGACAGAAATTGAGTCTTTGATAGGTGCTCATATTAGGCCCAGAAAGATTACTTTCTAGCACTCCTGGCCACAGGGAAATGTCTTTGTTTCAGAGCTAAACATGAACAGAGATCCCAGGGCCCATGTGGATCATAGAATCATAAAATGCCCTGTGTTGGAAGGGACCAATAGGGATCATCAAATCCACCTCCTGGCCCTGCACAGGACAGCCCAAGAAGGACAGCATGTGCCTGAAAGTCTTGTCCAAATGCTTCCTGAACTCTGTCAGGCTGGTGCAGTGACCGCTTCCCTGGGGAGCTGTTCCAGTGCCCAGCCATCCTCTGGGTGAAGAACCTTTTTCTAATGACAAACCTAAACCTTCCCTGGCACTACTTCCAGCCATTCCATCAGGTCCTGTCACTGTTCCCCAGAGAGAAAAGATCAATGCCTGCCCCTCTGCTTCCCCCTGTGAAGAAGCTACAGGAATCTATGAGGCCTTCCCTCAGTCTCCTCTTCTCTAGGCTGAACAAACCAAGTGACCTCAGCCAGCAAAGAGCAGGGAAGAAGGTTTAAATCCCAAGTTCATCCCCTCTCTCTCCATACTACAACTTCTTCCACTTTAACGTTTTAAACACTGAGGTTTCTTGGTAAGTGTCGCTGGCCAGGCTGCTGCCATGCCACTGAATAAATACACTGCCATACAGCTAGTGTGGAATCTCCATGCACCAGCAAAGGCTAGAAGTTCTCTCTGATATCAACAGTTCCAGTAGAGCTGTTGCATCAGGGTTTTAGGCTGGGTCAGGAGGGGCTGGAGAGCCCCCACTCCTCAGGGGTCCATCGGGGCTAATCCAGCTTTCCACACCAGTGGCATGCAGATGTCCCAGCCTGAACGCCCACCCAGCTGCTCGGATGAGCTGTGCCACACTCACCAGCAGGAGCACAAGGCACAGCCTCACACCCCTGGCTTGTCACTGCTTCATTCCTTCAGAGCACATGGCAGAGGAGCACTCTAGTGGGGACCACATGTCCTGGCACACATCCAAGCTGATGTCAAACTGATGTCTTCTCATTAGTCTTCATAGGAAATAGCTTGCTGCATTTGGAGCCAATATGGAGCCAGGAGGTGTTACAGCCACAAGTGAGCACAGAGAAATGATATAATGGGGCCTGAAAAGTTTACAGATCCTGCACAGACAAAAAATAACCTGGAGAAGGTGCAAGCCAACATTGCTGGGAAAAATAATCAAACCCAGAGACATTTCCTGTAGGAGACACTCAGAAAGTAGGGGCTAACATATACCTACAATGCAAAAAATGAAGAATGAGCATGTGCATGTGTGAAAGAGAGCAAACAGGAGCCTGGAAGAGTTTTTCTCTGTGGGAATGACACAGCACTAAAAGCACGGGGTCATATTGCAGTTTTAAGGACACTGAGATCCATATTTAATTTCCGCACAGTTGATCCTGCGATAGCATTGTCTGTGGGGAAGGATGCAGAAATCCCTCCCTGCCCCTGGGCAAGAGACTCTGCCTTGCTAAGAACCACGGTGCAGGGGGCCACAGGCAGCTTCCTCACAGCCACGTGCCCCCAGAAAGGTGCCACCAGCCCTGCAGATCTTCCTCCCTTCCTGCTTTCCTTAGGGTGCCATGGCACACAGTCCTGTGCTGCAGAGGTGACAGACTGCAGCAGTGCCTAAAAAAGTGGTGATTTGATAAATAATGAGCAAACCCTCCCAAGCAGGACTCAGCAAGCTCTTATGTTCAAGACTTTTGCAAAAGGATGGTAAATGGTACTTCTTGTCCATGCTGTATTTGCATTACATGAACCAAAAGCTTGCAGTTAATCCTTGTGCCTGCACTGCATTCCCAGGGAAGAGCCCCATCCCTCCAGGGTAGGTTGTACAGCTGCATCAGCCCTGCTGCCAGCAGCTCCCTGGCAGGCTGCACACACTAAGGCAAGGGGATAAGACCCTTATGACCTACAAATGAAATCACAGAGAAGCATGGCAAGAAAAAGCAAGCTAGTGCTGGAATGGGAACCAACAGAGAAAGAGACAGATTATTTTTCTCTTTGCTTAAAAGGCTTGGGGGTTTTAATCCCCAAATTCTTTGAAAATTAGCCCCAAAGTAAAAACATCCTTTGAAAATCAGCCCCTTCCCTGCTACCATCAGCTGAGCAATTGGGGCATTTATTTGAATGGCAAAGACGCAGTGGCAGCCCCTATTTCTTGCCAAGTGAAGACAGACCGGTTCCAACAGGCTCTGAGGATGTTCCTCCAGCCCCCAAGCAAGGCTGAGGCTCAGCTGTCCTGCAGACCACCTGGCATGAGCAGTGTCCCTTGCTGCCTGGCCCAGATCCTGTTCACCCCAGAGCGTCACCAGGATGCCCAAGGAATTAACACACAAGCCCAGAAAAAATCCTCTCTGGTAGTTTGAAGGATAAACTTCACACAGCAGATGAGTGTTGAGACCACACCGACCCTCTTGTGCCAGAGAACAAAATGTTTCCTTGTGGCCAGAGGAGAAGTTTATGCAGAATGAAATGAAATCACATGTTTTATTTCATTGGGTTTTGTTCAGAAAGGAGAAGAAAAAGCTTTCTCTTCAGGGTTCTGTTGCAGCCAGGATTCAAGTCTTGCCTTTGACAGAAAGAGAAAATACTACTCCTGCCGCTGCTGAATCTCAGCTGGTGTACTTTTTTTTTCCATTGTTTATAACATTTGCTGCAACAGAACTACTCCTGTCCTACTGCCCCTCCTTAAGAGGATCAGACATCATCCACTCCAAGAGCAAAAGAAGTCATGTCAGAAATCCAAGATGTAAGTTCTTTCTTTTAAATAGGGAGTTTTCTGTCATCTTACCTGCTTATAGCTGCACTTTTAATCTCTGCTTTGATCTACTTCCAGACCCATCCTCAGACACCACAGGAAGCAGTGAGCAGCTGCACAGTGCCTGACCCAGCCAAGGTGCCTTCCAGCTCCAGTGTCAGCACAGCAGGACAGGGACATCACATCAGCTGCAGAGTTTTTCCTCTGAAGGGTATTTTTTGGATGTAAACCACTGAGTATATTACCAAGGAGCATTCTTTTGAACCTAGGTAATGCACATTTTCAGCTTTAAGGCTGAGAACCTTCACCAGACTTAATGAGCAAGATGAAAGAGGAAGGATATGCTGTTATGTCTGGAATTAAAAGAAAATAAAAATGTGCAATGATAAAATACACTGTTAAACTGGTCTAAATCAAAATAATCTCTTGTGTGTTTGACAACTAAGATGAAACAGAAAAATGTCAAGAGTCTTCCACATCCAAGCATTAGACCATACTGTATGAAACTCCCCACCATGGCAAGGTCAGGATTTTCCTGACTATGATGCCACGCCCACCCCAGCCGCTCTCCTCTCTGCCCCCGGGTTGCTCATGCCAAAAAACTCATCCCTGCCAGCCAGCATTTTTCATCCCACGCTGCTGAATCCTTCCTGCCACTCCACTCTCACGGAGTACAGACTGCCCCAGGATTTTCATTCTGGCTGCTTCTGAGGAGTAAAATCCTGACAATCCTTTAATGTTCGCTATATAAAGTGAAGTTTGTTTTTATGCTTAAACATAATTTCTGGCTGGCAGCAGGACACAGATTCAGGACCTCCATCCTCTCTGGGGTGATCATGTAGCACCCCTTGCTGGCAGGCTCCATAAAATGGCCTTTAAAATCCAAAGAGAAGAAATAAACCCAAAAATGCACCAAACAGAAGATCCAGAGAAATCCAGACTGACAGAAACCACAATATACCTTTCCCTCCTAACGTCAAAGATATTACAAGACAATTGTAGTATTTTTTTAAAACCAATCCTTCCTGCAAACAGATCTGTTTTTTCCAAAAAGACAGAAGTCCTGAGTCTTGTATCTATTTTTTTTTTCTGTGCAGCTACATGAATACCTTTTATTTGAAGAATCCTTTTAGTAAGTCATTAACTGTGTTCCAGCTATCAAAGGTGAGCAGATTAAGGATGATACAAAAATACACATCCAGAGGACACTTCAGTTGGCGTCTCTCTTACATTTGCCATAGTTACAAGCTTAGGGATAATTTTGTAGTCTTTGTGCAGTCTTGACTGAATGCTGGCCAGAGTAAAATTAATTTATTTGAAATCACACACATTTATAAATTCCCCTGCAGTTTTGGATGGGCTGCTTGCTATTTTTAGTATACTTCAACTTCATTTCATATCAAACAGGAAATACTTTCTTTTTCCTACCCAGTTATACTCATCAATGCACCTGCAATCTCCCAGGCTGCACTAGGGAGGGCCCAGAAACTTCTGCATGGGGGTTTTGTCATTCTGTTGGAGGGCAGGGAATTCATTGCTTCAGGTTATTATGTTCTGAGATAGGACATTTGTATTACTGCACCTTACAAAAATTTTAAAGCTGTAAATAATCTTTTAAAAGCACATAGGGATTGTATGGGCTTTTTTAAAACATCCTATCCAGGCAAATTTCCAAACAAGGCTTTTAGCAACAGGCATATTAGGCTGTAATTCCTTTATTTGCCTACTTAAAATGACAGAAACCTCAGCCAACTGTTTGCAACAATTGTTAATTCACAGCTTGCAATGCAGTATCTCTATGCGTTGATCCAGTAAGTTCTGCCAATATACAAACTCCATTATATCACCTCATAAAACTCTCAAGGAACACTCTTGACCTCGCAGGCACAGAACGGCACATTCAAAACACACAACTTACATGCAAGCCCTTACTGGGGCAATCTGCTGTGCCACCCACCCTAATGATATTTCACTTCCCAAGAATATTATCAGTAGTGCCCCGAGGTTATTGTGATCTTTAGTTTCAACGACCAGATTCATAAACTGAACTATTTCTAGCCCCGCCAAAGCCAGACCAGTGAGGTCAGGGATGAGCCTGAGGTCTGATCAAGACAGGAGGCTACAAAGGGCTTTCTGGCAAGCACCAGCTCCCAGGGCCAGAGTGCTGCCTTCCCAGAAAGAGAAGTTTGGGATGGAGTTTGTTAAAGTTTGTTGTTTTGGGTTTTTTTTAACTTCTGATGACTCTGGAGCCTCCAAGAAGTTGAATGGAAAACAACTGCCTTCTCAAAGATCACTGTCACTCAGCAACCAGAGAAAGCCTTGCCCCATAGGAAACTACAGGAAATATATTCATAAATTATTTCAGAGTGTGAAGAGTTTTAAACTCAGCCCGTTGCTCTACCAAACTTGGAGAAGGAATTTGAAACAAGCTTTCTCACATTTCAGACAAATGAACTTGTCCACCAGGCTAAGGAATTTTTGATAAACTGTTAAATTTAAATGTTTTGATAAACTGATAAATTTATACTGGAGCAATGCACAAAATCTGACTTAAACTTGGAATTTTTTTTTCTTTCATGACCCATGCACACTTTACCATCTCAATAAAGCTGGAGAAGACCAGCAAGATGCACTGACAACTCAGGATAAATTACGTATCAGGGAAGCCTCTCCTCTGATGAGGATACACTCAGACACTTCAGGTCCACACCATGGACCATATTCCTTCAGGAAACACAGTATGGCTTTGGAGATGTTAAACATGTATGTGAGTTCCTCTTTAAATCTCAAGTGCTGGGAAATCAAGATGCAACAGCATAAAGCATTGAAATTTTCTATTTAGGGAAACCAAGGTCTCATATAAACCTAACCCAGAGTAGTCAGAATTCAGAATGCATTCTCCTCCTTTACATAAATCACTCTCCACAAAAGCTCTTCTGTTTTATTTACCAGTCAAAACAACAGTAGAATTGAGATCCATGTACAAGTCTGGGGAGCAGAGGCCTGTGCTTTGTACCAGCAAAGGATGTTAGCCCAAGCACCTAGTCCATCATAGATTTCCTGTGGGACTGTAACTACACATTAAAAATTATGATGTATTTACTTCCATGGCTCATTTTCACTGAGTGGATGCAAATTTAAAAAAAAAAATCTAAATATGCTTAAAAATCTGAGCCCTAGCCTATGTGGATCTCATTTTTCAATGCAGTATCTTTTAACTTCTTAGTGTATTTTGAATAAACAAAATGAAGATTTAGAAGCAGTCAGAAGCAGTCTGACTTGCCTAAGAGATTTTTTCCCTTGAGAAGTTAGCATAGGCAAAAAGAACTTCTGCAACTTTGGAGACAAAATACACATGCCAATCTCAAACCCCACCAGGACAGGCAATGGAACTATTTCTCATACGTAGGTATTCACACTGCACATTTGTACATTTTAAATTATTAGGGGTATATATTGATTTGACCTTGGGGCAAAGCTTGGATGTCATTCTTCTACTGTGAACACAGCCATAAACCAGCACTGGTATTTTGCATTCCTCTGCACAGTGCATCAGTACTGCCTGCTGTGTCTAACCTGGTAGGAATTTTTCACTGGTGCCTGCAAGTCAAATGAGTCCTGTCACGCCCCATGATGTGATGGGGGTAACAAATGTGCGAGGAAAGGCTGTGACAGAGTTCTGTGAGTCCTGTCTGCCTGGCTGCTCACACATCTTCTCAGCTGGATAGGCCAAAATGCACTGGGATCGTTGTGTTTCCCCAGAAGCTGAAAGCACTGACCATCTTCACACTGCCAGTACAAGTGGGAATGGAACTCAGTCTCTGGCTTTCCCCAAACTTACCAATGAAACCAAAGTAGAAGCCATGAAAAACAGCTATGCAAACACCAGCACCTTCTCATCATCTTCCTAAACATACCAATTATTTTCTCTTCTCACCAAAGGGGTGATGACTACCAGTCGGCTTCTTCTAAGCCTCAGATGAAGGAGCTAACATCTTCCAGAGGAGGGAGTAGGTCCACATTTCCACCCTGCGAGGACAGAGGTGTAAAATCTGCAGAGCTCTGTCGTGCTGTCTCTTCTCAGTGGGAACGATCAGACCCCTAAAGTGTGTGGACTATAGGGGTAGTAAAGGTATGAGATACATCTCTCTATGTACACTTATAAAAATGTATGGATTTGTGTATATGAATAGGAATATATCAAAATCCTTCACAGTCAGATATGAAAATCAGAGAACGACAAATTTCTGTTGGAAGCCAGGATTTTATTTTGAACTCATTGGTTTGGTGGGCTTCTTGTTTATGAAAATTGCACTTATGAACTGTGATACACTGAAGTGCCCAGAGAGATTATTCCTTAATGATCACAAGTACAGGTACCCCCAAAACGAAGAGATACTTAGAGGTCTGTTCCCAAAAGACATTTGTGTAGCTCCATAAATACTCTTTTTCAGAAAGTCTAAAGCTCACAGGATGGTCATCCAGAAGCCATCCCAACATACCTCACTTGTACTTCTCAATGAGAAAAATATGCTATTTTCTCACACCTTTCTAGGAAATAATTTTAAAAGATTTTGGCTCAGAATGAGGTGCAACTGTACTCTTAGGTTTTTAAACTATAAAGATTGATTCCAACATTTTAATGACCTAGCACATAATCAACCAGAACAGCTCAGAGCTCTCACAGCACTTACTTTTATGTTGCCTTCTGCGCTTACACCTTTGTTTCTACAGAAATATTTTTAGTTAATATTTTTGTAATACTTGAAGAAAAAAAAATTGTTCGTGATAAATGAGCTACCGAATTACAGAACTGCTGATGTTGGAAGGGGCCTCTGGGCCTCACCTACTCCAAACCCCCAACAAACACAGGTTTAACTGGAGGGGGCTGTTCGGGGCCAATGATACAGCTGCTCAGTGCCGTGGTCCTGTCCCCAAAAGCAAAAACCACGTACTTCGAGCGCACCCTAGTGAACATCCTGTTGAAGCTGCTTTTTTTTCTGGTTTAAAATCCAGCAAGTTTCTATTTTTAACTATCACTGATTTGCTGCTTTGATGCTAGGGTCTGGATTTTAAAAAAATACATTTATTAAAGAAAACGTGGAGAAGTAGATGCCTCAGCATTTTTATAAAAATACAGTTGATGATCCCATATAAAAATCCCATCCATGAATTACACAAAATTAGTTTTTGCAGTGATTCACTGAATGTAAATCACAGAAGTCTTCACAAAGGTCTTGATAAATGACTCATTTTTTAGTATTTTCCTTTCTATATAAATATTATGTTGCTGCTGTTACAAGAGCTTTGTGTTTCCATAAGTTAAAATCATAGAATCACAGAATATCTCAAGTTGGAAGGGACCCATAAGGATTAAGCCCACTCTGCTCCTTGCAGGACGACCTAAAACTAAACCATATGACCAAGAGCATATTCCAGATGCTTCTTGAACTCTTAAAGGCTTGGTGCTGTAGCCACTGTCCTGGGGAGCCTGTTCCAACCATCCTCCCAGTGAAAAGTCTTTTCCTGATGTCCAGTCAGAACTTCTTCTGAATTTCTGGCACTTGCTCCTGTTAAATTTCTATCAGCTGGGGACTGCACAGCTCTGTAGCCTATCCAGACATCTCTCTAGAGGAAGTCCACAGTTTCTCTAATTTAGTATCATCAGTAAACTTCCTTAATGTATACTCAACTCCTATGTATGGTTCATTTATAAAAACATTAAGGAGCACTGACCCTAGAAGTGAGCCTTGGGGTGACTGGCTGCCAGCTGGATGTAACCCTATTTACTGCAACTCTTTGAGCCCAACCTGTCAGCCAGATTTAAGATAAAACTCCTTACTGGCTGTGTCCTGTTACTGGCAGAAAAAGTAAAGATAGAGTTGTGAATAAATATACAAAATATACATGGAAAATAACCTAAGAAAAGGATCCAAAAAAACCAAAGCCTTCAGATTTGTAAAGGGTGTAAATAATCTTGCAGCAGCCACTTGCAGAAGGTACCATAACAATAAAGAGACCTTAACAAGTAGTCCTGAAACTATTTCACATGCAGGATAAACCTCTCTGAGGTGCTCCATTGAAAAGCACATGGCTAAGATAAACCACAAGGAGACACAGATGTTTTTATTTACCACCACTATTAATTCTCCACTTCCAGACAATATTGTTAGCTGCTCCTTTATAATTCTTTGAATTGCATTTGACTGTCAGGCTGTGATGTGCACTTGTGCACTTACCTGGTCTCTCATCTTTAGGCAAACTTAAACAAAATAACAGTGGAATTTCCCACGCTTACAGATGATTCTCCATTGTTTAAATGAATATAAGGAAACAAAAACCCATCAGCTCTCTCACTTTGTGCTATGTTGTTCTTGTAAACAACCCTCCTTGGACTGTCACATGTTCCAAAGACCTGCACAGGTGCCTGCACCAGTTTTGTTTTGCTGCTGAGTCCTGCAGGGCCAGCACGTGCAAGTGCACAGAAACCCATGTGACCAAGACATGTGGTACCATACAGCCCTATTCATGGCTCCCAGCTGTCAAAGCACAGCACATCCTCTAGCACTGGCCAGGCACAGAGCTATCTAGGTCAAACAGTACTTAACTATTCTCAGTCTTTGTCCTCAGCAAAGTGGCCAGACTATAGACAGCTAAATCTGTCTTTTGATGCAGTTTTGTAACACTCATGAAGAGCTGTGCTTGGGCTAACTAATATCAGCAGCTGGGATAGCACACTGGGAGATAAATGAGTGCTGACAATTCGCAGCATTCAATTATTATTACATTCTGCTCAAGATCACTTGATAACTTCCAAATCATTTTTAAAAATATCTTTTTCGTTTCATTTGGCTGTTACCTCCTCTGAGGAAGGCATATCCCTTCTTTCTAATCCAACAGATGCAAATGGTCCAGTCAATGGTACAAAGTCAAACAAAAAATAGTCTTTCATCAAGCTACATTTTGCTCAGGAAAGAGCAATCACATGGCATGGTGCCCAATCTTCTTCTCTTGAACAAAGTCATGCTGGCTGAGTGTGTGGGCTAAATGAGTGTTCCCTCTTAATCCTTTCCTCCTGTATTACAGCCTGTTCTGTCTGTAGAGATGATTGAATTAGCAGTTTGACCCTTTCCTGGTCAATGAGAGGTTTATGTCTCAGCATCTATTCCGTCTCTCTGCAACTGAAGGAAAGCAATCTTTTATGTACAGGTTGGGCAGAGAATTGACTGAGCCCTGCAGAAGACTTGGGGGTGATGGTTCATGGAAAACTCAACATGAGCAGGCAATGTGTGCTTGCAATTCAGAAAGCCAACCATGTCCTCAGCTGCATCCCACGCAGGGCAAGGGAGGGGACTCTGCCCCTCTACTCTGCTCTTGTGAGACCCCACTTGGAGTCCTGCACCCAGCTCTGGATGGAACTTGGAATTGGTGGAGCAAGTCCAGAGAAGGGCCACAAAGTTAATAAGAGGACTAGAACACCTACCCTACAAAGACAGGCTGAACAAGTTGGGGCTGTTCAGTCCAGAGAAGAGAAGGTTGTGTGGAACAAACATTCCAGTATCTGGTGGCGGCCTACAGGAAAGCCAAAGAGGGACTCTGCCAGGAACTGCAGTGACAGGAAAAGGAGTAATGGGTACAAATTAAAAGAGGAGAAATTTAGGTTAGATACAAGGAAGAAATTCTTTACTGTGAGGGTGATGAGGACTGGAACAGGTTGCCCAGGGAGGTTATGGATGTCCCATGCCTGGCAGTGTTCAAAGCCAGGCTGGATGAAGGGTTGAGCAGCCTGGTGTAGTGGGAGGTGTCCTTGTACAGGTCAGGGGCTTGGGACTAGAGGATCTTTAAGGTCCATCCCACCCCTTTAAAATTATACTGCATGCATCACTATGTGAGTAAAATAGGTGAGGTTGGTGACTGAACAGCTCTCCAAGGCAGTGGTCATGACACCAAGGCTGTCAGAGTTCAAGGAGTGTCTGGACAATGTTCTTAGTCATGGTTTGGATTTTATGGTAGTCCTGCAAGGAGCAGAGAGCTGGAGTGAATGAATCCTAAGGGTCTCATCCAACTCCTTATGGTTTTCTTCCAACTTGAGATATTCCATGACTATATGGTAAGTACAGTGGTATATGACAAGTATATCACAAGTCACACTGCCATTCTGATACAGTTCACACAAATCACCTATCTTTTCCAATCAATAAATGGCTTAACATGATGTAAACATGTTAACAGATGTAAAACTGTTATATTTTTCAGTTAAATGTGAAATCTTACTCCTTTTTAATAACACATGAGGGACAGGAAGCAGAACAAGAGTAACACTTAAGCAAAACCAATCTATTTTATTTCTGTCAAGTTAGTATTTCATTTTTAAACAGTCAAACAACACAACTCCAGAAAACTACTTCTTACAGTTTCCCATTAGTTATCATGACTTCTGAAAGCATACAAAGCACTTAGAACTTGTTTTAACCAACCTGGAGCTTTCACAGTTAATAGTTTTTGTAAATCTTCAACTGTAACTGAATACTACACTCACAAACATCAAATATAGGTACTTTCCATACTGAGTTAGTAATATCAGATAAACTATCCTGCAACAGTACAGCATTGCAAAAATATCACAGTAAATTTTGATTAGAAAGACTCTATCTGAAAATTAGAACACTGCTTGTACATAAAAGCCTTTAAACAAAACTGTCAGCAAAATCTGAAAGTGGTTCAAATATGTCAGTAGTTCTATGTTGTATTAAATAACACTTAGTGGACTAATAAACAATACCATTTGAAAAGAACTCTTTAGGAAGCTTGTAGTTCACTGAATACTTTTGCACTACACCATTTATAGTCTGAACCAAACTGTTTGTGGCAGGGACACCTTCTTTGGCACAACACATTTAAAATTAAAGCAAGCTGACCACACTTATGTAAGGCAAACATGGATCAAGGCAGAGCTGTAACAGAAAGCCTGTGATGACAATGACAGTAACCACCACACTGAGTGTATACAGATCATGCTTAAAAATTATTCATTTGCAGAATGCAGCAACAACAAGTATTTGCCAAACATTTTAGTAAGAAATTGAAACTCCTATACCTTCAAAAGCACACCATGAATCACTGCTTCCTCATGAGAAATTATCAATATTGTGTCTTCTGTCATCAGTATTACATAAAGCTGGAACTGAAAAACCACAGCAAGCGTATAAACTTAACACACTCTGAAGAAATAAAACTAAACCAGAGGAGTTACTCATAGTAGTGCAGATGACAACTTCTGTTACCAAGAACTCCACTTTCAGATGCAAATCCAGAAAAAAAGGAATCTAGGAAAAGGAATGTGGTAACAGTAGTTGAAATGCAATAAATTTTGGCCAAATTAGGCTTCTAGCATACACCCCAAAAATGTCAAAGCTTGATGATATCTGTGGAAATACGTGCACCAATCTAGCTTCTGAAGTTCTTCAGAATCTAGCAGTTATAAATAAATTCATAACCAAGAAATCTGTTTTCAACTGCAGGAAGTTATTAATTAAAAATATGTTATCTGCAGTAAATTTGTAAGCTATCAGGAAAGAAAATGAGTAAGTTAATTGACTTCTGGTTTTGGAGGAGAAAAACATTTAAGTCAATTTAATTTAATATATGAGTATTTAATTCAATGTTTTTTATATAAATCAGTTGGGCATGTTATTTTGGGGACTACTTTTGAATGTATTTCTGAATTTTCATGATCTTTCAAGTTTTTCTTTTGAGAGTGGTGAAAGAAGTGGGTGGGAAGAAAGTTAAATCTTTATTGGGTCATATTCTGCACTTTGTGTATTTTTACAGCCAATTTTATCAATCTCTTCTCTCAAAAATCTGTACTAGGACAACACATCTAATATTGAACAACAGCTGTCAGACTGCTTCACAAAACTACTAACATATCCTACATTCAAAACCTGAGTGTTGCAATCAAATACTATTCCTGGAACTCCCTGGGTGAACTTCTCTCTCTAACTCCTCACTCTCCCTCTCGCTCTGTTCTCCAACATTCATAGTTCCTTCCTTTCTGACATGAAAGCATTGGACTTCAAGTTGAAAATCTTGGCTCTTCCATGGAAAAAGAAAAGAAAGACAAAACAATGCTCGTAGAACATACAGCAATTACTCTAAAAGTAAATCCAAGCATGAGGGTATTTTACACACTTCTGTCTTCTTAGAACAGGAGCATGTTCCTGTCTTTTCTAAAAGATCAGTGAAATTTGAGTTATAAAAGTGAATGTGAAGAATTTTTCTATTGCTGCCTCTGATGACCAGCATCAACACTTACTTTTTGCAGTCCCTGTGTCTTCAAACTAACAACAGGGGTAGAGACAGACACCTGTGACTGAATCGATTCGGTGACAGCTTTCTTCTCAATAAACTGAGCTATTTCATCTTCTAGAAGCTTTTTCTTTTCCCCTAATTTCAGCTCCTCTTCGTGATGCATTAGTGTAAGACGTTCAAATTTAGTCAGTACCTATTTAAAGAAAGCACAAAAATAACATTTCCAGCTAGCAACACAAGGTGGTGATATCACAACATAAAAAACCCTCTGCAAATTAGCAGCAAAACCCATCTCAACTTGTGTTCATAGTCATAAGAAATTGCAATTATTTCCCCAAACTGTTAAGACTAAAAAACAGCAAAACAGAAAAATAATAGCTATTATCAGACTGTTCTCATGATCCAGGCTATTACACTCAAAGTACAGGTGGAAAACATGGAAGGCACTACATGAATACCAGATTTCGTACTACATTTTACTGTATCTTTATGATATCAAAAATAAGGAGGCCTTTAGGGATGAACCAATTATCAACAGATGGATTAAATCAAGATGTGTCAAGTAGCATATTGTTCCCTAAGTAGGGAAGTGTATATTGATCAGATTTAAATATTAATTTAAATTACTCTGTGTAATTTATTACACAGAGTAAGTCTGATTGGGGAGTTACTGGTGGCCTACAAGAAGCTAACTACTTTTTTACAGTAATTGTTCTTTGATTGGGTTTTTCAACATATTGATACATTTTCGTTTCCAGATGTATTTCAACCAGTTTAAACCTACCGTGAAGTTGTGTGTGACAACAAAAGGGTACTTCATCCTTCCTCGTCTCTCATTTCCCCACACACAAATTCCCCTAGAATCCCGCCTTTGCAAAGAAGAAACTACCTAAGACTACAGATGTAACAGTACGCCTGCTGTACACAGTAGACCTGACAAATTTTATAGGTGCATCTACAAGTTTCCTCTAAATGAAGGATGTGAAAGAAACCTGAAGTACAACAGAAATCCCTGGTTTTCTTTAGTTTCCAGATACAAATATAGCAGAAAGAGTACATGACAAATGTTCTTTAGGAGTGATTGCATGATCACTTTCCCACATCAGGAACTTGGAAAACTACCATCTATCATTCTGCAATACACAGAGCTCACAAACCACATGGTATAAATGATACAAGAAAAATATCAAAGGGTTAGCACTGATACTGTGTAAGACCTTGCTGAACCTGCTTTGAACATGGCTAAACATTCTTCCAATTGGACAGCCTCATGCTGAGAAGGACTGAATCTGACTTTCTTCTCCACAAGTAGCATGGGGGTCTTAAAAGATTTAGAAAACAAATATTAAGCCACCTTCTTATTTAAAACATGCACCTGAACACCTCAAAAAGCCTGCTACAGCTTTGCTGGGGGACTGAGATACAGAAAAGAACATAAATAAAAAAAAACAGGTTTCCAATTTCAATTAAACCAGTGTTTGAATACAAATACACATGACCACGATAAGAGTCTGACAGAAAGTAGATGAGAAGATCCTATCTTGCTAGTCAAGCTTGACAGGACTAAATCTTCAAAAACAGAGCCAAGATATATTGCACATCTTCAAACAGTCTTAAGGCAGATGGGAAGAGATGTGATTTAAAAATCAGAACCAAAATAAACCAACAGAATACCAGTCATACGCACTTTCAAACCTCTCAGCATGAGGGCTGAGCTTAGATTTAATAACTGAATCTAGAAATCAGGCAAACACACAGGGCCCACTCTGAAAAGCCACCCATGGCATTTTTTCCTAAAATCTTATTTTTTTACAGAGTAATCTATGCACGAAAAGCACCTACTGTGTTGTTATGGCATAGCAATGTTTCTCAGCACACTGCTAGAGAAGACAAAGAGACACAACTGTTATATTCATCACTCTCTTACTTCCCCATATGAACTCCTACTCCATAGGTGTGTACCAGCTATCCACCAAAGCCTTTGGACCATAAGCTGCTGCCTTCCAAAAACAACAGTGCCATCTACACAATCACGTACACTGGGGAAGACCTTTAAGATCATCAAGTCCAACCGTGAACCCAGCACTGCCATGTCCACCACTAAACCATGCTCCCAAGTGCCACATCTGCACAGCTTTTAAATATCTCCAGTCATGGTGACTCACCACTTCCCTGAGCAGCCTGTTCTCCAACACATAACAACCCCTTTAGTGAAAACATTTTTCCTAATATCTAATCTAAACCTCCCACAACACAACTTTAAGTCCATCTCTTCTCATCTTGTCACTTGTCATTTGGGAGAAAAGATGAACCCAAAACTCACTATACTTCTTTCAGGTAATTGAGGAGACCAGTAAAGTCTCCCTGGAGCCTTCTTTACTTCAGGCTAAACAATCCCAGCTCCCTCAGCTGCTCCTCATAATAAGAGACATATTCTCTTGTTTGCTGGTGTCTAATCAATCTGCTAATCCAATCAACCTGTGTAATCAAACTGCTTTTGATTTAAAGCATTACTGTGCTCAAAATATTAGGAAATTATAAATATCAACCAGTGATTTTGTTAAGAACTTAGCTCTTCCAAATCTCAGAAAATAAAATCAAGACAGACAGGCATGCTTGCCTGTTGCTCTGCCTCTTCCAACATTCCTGCTTTCTCGTTCACTTTCTGCACAAATTGTTGCTTAATCTCCTCTTCTTTTCTTTCCATTTCAAAGCAGAACTCGAGCCTCTTTGCCTCAATGACTTCCTGTAGACTGAAGTTCAAAAATGTAAGCAATTCTCCAGCATGCTGCTTGATTCAGTGTGGAAAACCAAAAATCTAGAAAATTATTTAAACAATTAACATTCATCTGAAATATTAATTTCTACAGCTTCCCACATAAAAATTCATAAAGAAACCTAAACAGAAGCAAGCATCTTATCTTTCTATTCTTTTATTTACGTAAACAACCCTGAGTAAAATTACTTATGCTAACAGCTCCTGGGCAATTTACATTTCAAAGTAAATACAGCACTTCAGGCATCTCATGTTCTAAAGACTTGATTTGTACCTTTCTGACTCCAACACGCACAAGCTTTTTCTTTAAGTTGCTTACTACTAAGAGACTGAAATTGCCAGAAAAATCTCCCAAAACTTCCACATTGTGAAACCTCACTCTCCAAGTAGCACCGTACAAAAACAATTAATCTGGAGCATTAACGTAATAAAGAACCAATTGTTCCTATATGAAAATGAAAGAAAATAACAGGATCTTCAAAATACATAGCACTCTCTTTTAGTAATGTCAAAAGTTTCAATATGGCAGAATTACATTAATATAGAATGAATTTGATTTCCTAAGTAGTTCAACATCCAAAACACAGGATTACTTTCCAACATGCAACAGCCAAAACCTCAAGACTGCTTGGTTTTTCCTGAACCCTCTCTTCCAGAAACAAAAAACCTGCATATATACTATACTTACATTTGAAATTATATAGGAGGAATAAATTAACTCGGACCATTGAGCAAATATCTGGCAAAAGAACAAGTCAGCAAGTAAATCAAATAATTATTTACTTTTATATCTATGCCTCCCTTCTCTTTTCAGTGCACAAGAGGATTTTTTTCCTCCAAACAACAGGTACTTGAAATTGAGATGCTTCTTTCATGTCAAAGAATACTACGGCAAATTAAAAGATACTAGTAATTTATTCATATGAATAAACTATTAGAGGTTTGACATTTTCAGGGTCTATACTACCACTGCCAGGCAGTGCTGGCAGGAAATGTTCTGCTTTTCAAGAAAAAACGAACAGAGCTTGTACACAGATGTACTTCATACACCAAACATCCTTTGAAAAGCAAACCTGCTTAATGACACAAGTTCTTCCATCAAAACATTTACCACAAACTTCTCTAAGTCACATGATTCCAGAGAGCAGAACTGGTGAACCACAGCTGTGTTAATGGTCATTGGAAACCCAAAAGCATTGTTTTCTATGACATTGCATTTAAGAACTGATCAAGCTGTGGATAATGTTCTAGCTTTTTTCTGGAGCTCTTCTCTTACACCTTTCATCTCTTCTAACATTTCCTGAGTGCTGACTGGTCAGCCCTTCCCAGCTAACATGAGTTACTGTCCTTTGCCAGGTAACTCATGCCTTCCAACCTGATGTAAAATAAATAGGTATGTATATCAAGTATTTCATTTTGATTTCTACTTTTAATATACATACATGCTTATGTACCAGTTTTTGTCCTACCGTTTACTGTTTCTATTTAAACCATTTATAATGGAAAAACTTACCAAAAAAAATCTAAGGAGTTAATTATTTAGAGCAACACTAATCTCCTCTATATTTAAATTTATGGTGACTAGGCAGTTCCTCAACCTTAAAGTTTCTTATTTGTATTCAAAGTATCATCTAAAGAGAGAGCAGAAACATCTTCAAATTGCACATGCAGACAATATTCGTAAGATATCAAGGTCAGAGCACTCCTCCTATTCTATCTTATTCTACATGGCAACAAAATTAATTCAGAACAATTACCTTCTTGTGTTTGGGTTTATCTGGGGGGTTTTAATCAGCTGTGAAGTAACTTAGGTCACCCTGAAATTCTAAATCCCTAAATCAAAACAGGGGCATGTTTTTCACATCGATGTATTAATTCACACTATCTCTAAGTTTAGACAATAATGCTACAGCACAGGTTTTTCAAGTGCTAGCAATCTCACACTGTACAGGCTTCTGCACACAGTGTCAGTTCTGATAGATAAAATGCTGCCTTTGGGTACAGTAAAGCTGCTAGAGCAAATGCTAGACTAAGTTAACATGCTGCTATCACACCTTCATTTCTTTATGGGGACATCTTTATACCCAGACTAGGTTACTTTATCAGGTAAAAGTATTTTTGTGTTGAAATTAGTAAAAGATTAACTTTGAAGACACTGGACTCAGTAATTCATCAAATTACACATACAAAGAAGAGGAGAAATAAAAATGCAATTTTTTAATGTACTGTGCAGGTGGTTGTGAATGCCCATAAGTGTTCAAGTGGAAGTTCTCAAGGCCAGGCTGGACATAGCTTTGAGCAACCTGGTCTGGTGGAAGGTGTTCCTGTCCCTGGCAGGTGAGTTGGAACTAGATGGTCTGAGGTCTCTTCCAACCCCAGCCATTCTATGATTCCATGAAATATTCCCTTCCCCCTGGAATGAATTGTTCTGGAAATCACCAAGACAGAACTAACTCAAAATTTCCTTTTCTGTGTTTGGTGTATCAGCAACACAATAACCCAAACACTCTTTGGTTTCAGGAGATTTGGGGAAGAAGGAGAAACAGTTCACCAAATCTTAAGCTAATCCTTTCAACATTACTGCATCCACTGCTTAGTGAAACATGTGTTGGTTTGTCTGAAGACTGGTTTCACCGCTTCTCATTTAGCACGTTATGAAAATCAGGTTCACAGGTTCACTCATTTCTCTGGCTTAGACATCCAGAATGTTATACTCTGTACAAAGACACTTGCAAAATTTAAATCTTGTAACTAATTATTTAAATAATGCATTCTTACTGAGGTTTTGGAGTCAGAGATTGTGAATAAAGTCTAAACTAATCATACATACCAGCACTACCACCTGCCTTTCCACAGAAGCATAGCTGACATACAATTTTTCTGTCTGCATGAAAGCATGGAAGCCTAAAACTGCAAATCAGACACATTACGTTCATAAATAAAGACTCTGAAGTGAATTCAACTCTCAGTGGAACATGATGTGCACTCTGAACAACACAGGTATTTAAAGTTTGCTCAATTATACTTTTAAAAGCTTTCAAATTTGAAAGCAACACTTATAACTTCTTGCATAACATTTGCCTATCAATTAAGGTACATCAGAAAACCTTTTTTTAAAATATTAACTACTGGCAGGTATTTCTAGCACAGTGCTTAGCTAGATTAGCTTAGCTGGTATTGAGCAATAATAAGGATGTAGCAGACTTAAATAATTACCAATTTTCCAGTAGAGGCATGGAAAACAGGTTTTTTGGGTGTGGTCCAATCTCATTCCAAAATGGTTAAAATATTTAGCTCAAACACAAAGGTCTGCAGCTGGTCAGATGAACTCCATAGTCAAGGACTTCTTAAGGTAAAGGTCTAATAGCCTTTCAAATGCTAGGTTTCTTTTCTTAGACATGACAACAAGAGTTGTGTCAACCTTCCTCTGCATATAAACTTATTTCTATCACTGCATCCTTCCTATTTTCTGTCATCATCTTCAAAACAGACTGAAAAATAAACAAGTTCAAGAACTGCAAGGTCTGAATATCCCAGTTGCAGGGAGGAATAAAGCATGAAACAATTCCCCACACACTGAGATACCGAGATGCTTATGTTACAACTATGTTTAATTGCAATTACAATGGAGAACAAACTGTAATTATGATGACAGAAAAACAACTAACCCAGAGAATTATTAACATCAGCGAATCTAAATACGTAAGCATACAGCCTGAATATCAATCCTCAACTTTTTTCAACAGACCCTGATCTGTCAGTTTTCTTCTTTCAAAACAAAAATGTGCCCACAGGCAACAAATTAAAGTGAAAAATGGACTTAACAAAATGTCCAACTTCAAAACACTAGCAATCCTCTCCTTCCTTTCAAACACCTAGGCTAATTAGGAGCATAAAATGCATAAACCACACTCTTAATGCTCTGCTATCCATTGACTTCATTACTTCATTCTTAGAATACAATTGCAAACTAACAAATAAAAAAAATCATTATGAAATAGCTTCACCAAAAGTACAGGATTAGGGAATAGGTGTTTTAAAAAGTGTGCACAAGACAGTCACTTCAGACTACCTTTATTTTCCCTTCTCAGACCTAGCAATAAAGATGCAAATATATTTTCCTCCTGTGTGCAGAAACCATCTCTTTCCACATCTCCCATAAAAAAAGTAAAACTTGCCAACATGTTTTTACATACATGTAAAAGTGTAAGTGTTTTACACACATGCAAGAGTGAAAGGCTTTACAGATGTCTGCTGCCAACCTATTTGACAAGGTAGCTGGACATCCCAGAATTACTGGTTTTGCTTGCAGTGGCATACAATTTTGGATGAATAAACTACTGCCCCACTCCTAAATCTGAAGGAGTGGTACAGGAACTTCACAGGCAGCTTCCTTCCAATATGCCAAAAGGCAGGGTACATTTGCTACTCAAGTGTCAGTGTTCAAATGCTACAAACAGCCAATTATTCAAGTCTACCTACATCACAGGCACAAAATACGACTTCTCAACATGCACTTTGATCATTATTTTACAAGTAGCATGAAATTTGAATCTTCAGGCATATACTGCTATGCAATATTAATTACACTTTAAAACTACACCTCTTAGAATCCACATCTATATATTGTAAACATCTTTTAGGACAAAAAAGATAACAATTTAATAACACATTTTTGCCTAAAACAATTGGATAATCCCCATTCTAGAAGTTATTTAAATGTACAAATAAACTGGGAAGCACTGCACTTCCTCTATGTAAAAAGACATTTTCTATCACATTGCTGAGGACACTTTTTATTGTTTCCTCAGTAACTTGATGAAACACCTTATGGGTAAGGCTGCATTTGTTTGCTAATTACACTGCATACATATCATCTAAATTCTGTTCCTTTTTTATGGTATCATAAAATGTCTCTCCCAAAACACCAAACCCTTCTCTTTCAGACCTCAGTGTCATTCACTATGCCACATCCATCCTAGTCGTACTTTTCCTGTTGTAGTAAATCTGGGAGAAAGTTCACTTTTTCAGATTGTTATGGAATATCTATTCTCATCCTTCTAAAACATTATTTTCAATAGATCTAATTTACCAAAACTAATTACTAAGTGTACTTTCTTCCCAAAAATCTCTCAATAAAACTGACATCTAGTGGGCCATACATAAAATCTACACACCAGAAAGAACTCAGCTCTTCTGTATATTCAAGAAGCAAACAACTTCTAAATGAGCTCTGAAGTGCAAAATACTGGGACATTCTGATGTGAATCTCCCACTTTAGGCTGTAAACAAAATGCGAACTGTGTAGGGGTTTTACAAAGATAATACCTGTGTTTGTAAAAACAAACACGTCTATGAATGGTGGTTCATTAATTTAACTCTTATCCTTAGATGGCTGTACACCATGAAATCCAGCTTCAGGAAAAGCCAAAGGTATTGCAGTCAGTATTACCCAGAACAAATCTCTAAAAAAAAGTCTTCCCTGGACAAGGATAACAAGACATCAGCTGTTAACACAGGTTCTTAAACCTAAACCTAAACCAAATGAAAATTATGTGGTTAATTTCAGTTGGTTTTAAACCTCTTTCACCTGTAGTTCTCTTTTTATGAACTTTTTATGAAAAGATTGTATTACTTAGTAGAGAAATGTCAAGAGACCACTGATTCAAGGTCAGCTCAAAGTCATCTAAATGAACTTATCTGCAAATGTACCTCGGTTCAAACAATGAGAAACTGTTTTTAATGCAAAGTCTTATTCTGTTTTCATGCCTGGTTTACATCAGTATTTCTCACCACAACTATGCAGTAATTGTCCTTTGCTAAACCATGAAGGCTTAAACAACTCCTGAAGCATTAGCTCTTCCCCATCAGGATTCTGAGTAGTTAAAAGTACAGTCCCATGCATAAAAAAAAAAAACAAAGGAAGCTGGAAGATAAAGATGAGAGAACTGGAAATAAAAGATTAAACAAAATGCATACAGAAATTTTAAATGCTTCCTCTGCAGAAAGCAGCTTTACATGAAATAACTGAGTATCTATTACCTCCTGCTTAACTTTCCTTTGGAATCCTCTTTTAACTCCCTACATTCTAGCAAGAGATTTCTTGACCTCAAAATGCTAAGACATTTTTTATTATGGCAGATAATGTGGGAAGTCAAAAGTGTAACCACTGATTTTATAAAAGTTTTTGCTTCAGTTCTGTCTGAACTTCGGAGTCCAACCAAAACATTATTCAGAATTAGACATTCTTAAGACAGAAAGTAAAACATAATACTAATACATTATGACAATAATTTAAAAATTCATAAAGTACAGATACCTAAAGAAAACAGACACGCTTCCTCAGAAAACTAAAATCCTCAGGTTTATTATAGAAGAGAAATATTTCAGAAATACAGCTGGCTTTCATGTTTTTAAAAACAATGCTCATTTAAACCCATATACATCTCCATGAAGATAACTGAATGAACAGCTACATCCTTCAATTAAAAAAATATTCTTTCCTTCTTAGAAAACTTATTTTATATATGAACACTGCTCTGCATTGGGTTGATGTGAAGTGAACGCATGCTGAAAGCAAGTGCTGCACATTAAGTCCTTTACCTGACTGGTTTGTTCTCAGGGCCAACATCTCTGCAACCCAACTTTTTCAGTCTGCAGCGTCTGTATGACTCATAATATGCACGAGTCTTCTCTCTTAAGTCTTCCATATTTGTGCAAAGCATCCTGCGAAGCTTTACAGTGTCACAGTGGCTCTCATTTTCCACTAATCAGTAAAAAGAATATTTTATTACTATGCAGAAGTAGCAAAATACTCAAAATACCTTTTAAACAGCATCACTTATTTTGTTCACTAAATATATTTCTAGGAAAAGGTATCTTGTTGTCTTTTATATCTCTTATACTTCATTATCACTTCTCATATACACACTGAAGTACTGAAGACCTGTACTGGTGAACGTATTTCAACCCGTCCTGATTTCCTTTTTGAGCTGAAAAACAACACATTTCTCTCTTTTTAACCCTCTTCTTTACTGACAATCACAAATGTTTGAAATTTGGTAGTGCTAGAGGTACAGCCACTATACTCACCTACCCAAATACTACATACACCATCTCATACCTTGATTCCAAGGATGCATCAGTGTGGATGAAACTACAAAATAGTGCATGTCTCAAGTATTAATTGCTAAATACCTTAAACTGTTGATTCAAAATACAATCAGCCTGGCATCAGCCCCTTGTATTATTGGTGAATTTTATACTTCAACAACAACAACAATCTCATAAGAATACTTTTAAGAATTCCTTTACCTTTTACAATGCCCCAAGGATATTGACGAGCTCTCACCATTCTGTTTCCAATTTTCACCTTTTCCATACTTCCTACCACAGCAAATGGCAAATGACCCTGTAACAGTCATACCAATAAAAGTCTTATCTGCCAGCATTCTTACCTTAAAACAGAAAAACACTTCAGAAATAAATTAGGGAGGAAAATACCATTTCAGGAAAAGCCAACAGGCAGTTTCAAACCAGATACCACTCCTAGGAGATCAGTATCTAGCCAGTATCTTCTGATAAAAAACTAAAACTACAACAGAAGCAGAAGGAGCAGTTGATAGACTGAGTTGACAACACAAGGGAACCTCAACAGGCTGGAGAACTGGGCCAACAGGCACCTCATGAAGTGGAAGTCCTGCATGTGAGGAGGAATAATCCCATGCCCCAGCACACGCTGGGGACCGAGTGCCTGGAAAGGCACTTTGCAGAATAAGACATGGGGGCAACAACTTGGGGAGCAGCAGGTTCCTGATTTAGCAGGTCTACCCCAATGGCAAAGGCAGCCAACTATATCCTGAGCTGCACTAGGAAGTGCCAGCCCCAAAAAGAAAACTGCTCTAGAACATGTGACTCACATTCAGTCAGAGCTCATATCCCAGTAACACTCACGTGACAATCACAGGTTGGAACCTGTGGTGTGGTTACTGCTGTGGGCTTGGCACAAAGACAGGCTGGGCACTGACTGCCTGCATGCTGGCCCATAACAAAATAAAAAAACACCATTACCTGGAAAACAAATTACTAGCAGAGCACGGAAGTGGTAACAAACCACCATGTTTCCCCCCAGCAAAAGGACCTGTTAGTGATTGACAGCTGCACATTCTCACTCCCTGGCTGGGTAAGAGAGGTTGGGAATGCAGAGCCAGGGGCTCCGGCACCCTGGCTCCTGTTCCCTACCTTCAAACCCCAGTACACACAAACACGGTCATGTGCACCTGCAAACACAGGCACCAGATCGGCAAAGCCATCCAGCTTCACAGCCTTAGCTGAAAGCTGGTAGCTACCCCTGGGACAATCAGAAACGACAACAGAAAATAAGCCAGAGTTACATTTGACTTTTTCATCCCCAGAGAAAATCTATCCTAATTTCAAAAGTACTAAATAGAAGAAAAAAAGCAGGTGGAAGACATGCTATGATAAAGACCAGAGAAAATTGTAGACATGAGGCACCTAAGTATCTTCTCTACCAGTTGTAAAATTGTATTTGTTGAGGAAAAGAGCAAAGTCAATCTGTCTATCTATACTAGTAATTATACATTAATTAACCAGATATTAGAAAAACCATTTATGCATGAGAACCTCTTTTCTGTTACAGATATCAACAGCAGAGGGACAGGAAGGGGAGTAGGGAAAGAAAAACCAACACATAAGAGCTTTTTAAGGAGAAGAATAAACAAACAAGCTTGTAACATGCAAACTTATAAGCTTAAAGACAATGGTGAAAGCAGTGACATTTATCAACATTAGAGACTGATGCTTCAGTACCGAAATATCAGTATTTTTGTCATTTACTTACATTTGTGATGGTATTAATCTCAGAAACAGTTTCATCATCAGTAGGAAACTGGTATATCTGGATGCCATTACTAACTAATTCCCTCATTATTTTCTTCTTGAACTCCTGTAGCTCAGCTTTAGAAATGCTGTCTGCTTTGCCTATAATTGGTATAATGTTCACCTATTAATGACAAATTATATGAAATGTGTGAGACTTCAATTTTGAGGTGGCAACTTTTGTAAATAGAATTGTTTTCTAATAAGCTGCTTAATCCAAAAATTGGTATCAAAGTTTCACAATGAAAAACATTCTCATGGGCATCATTTAACAAACTAGCAACCAATTATTTAATATACTCTCTTGAAAGTAATTGATTCTAAAAGGAAAGAGGTCTCATAGGGCAAAGTACTCGAAAGAAAGCAATGCCTACTTATTAGCTAAATGCCATTAAGTAGTTATCTCTGTTAAAAACAGATTGCTTAGTTTATAGCAGCAGAGGACATGGCTCAGGTGTTAAATGAAAGCTGACAGTCTAAATACACAAAGAAAAGGAAGCTGGCTACCAAACCCTGCCTATCCCTGAGCCTCTTCCTTGGGTTCCTTTCAGCTACAACTTCTTCACCTCACCACTGCAGCACAGTTTCTCCCATATCTAACATAAGCAGAGGAATGACAAAGGCTAAAGCATCTTGCTTAGTCTTTTCACTAATTATTCAGAACACAATTCTATTAAACTGCCCTATTTCCTAAAATAGTTATGGCAGTAACTTGGAAGGCAGTAGAGGCCAATTTTTTCTTACAAATACTATTACCATTCCCAAAATACACATTTTTCAGAACTGAATGGAAATAATGAATGCCAATATCCAAATATTTTGAAAGAATAATATTATTCTATATTCTAAGAGTATATTATAACAGTTACAGATTTCAGAAGATGAAGAGTTTTACAGAATTCCTTGATCACAGATGCAAAAAGGAAGGAGGAAAAAAAGAAAAAAACACACACACTTTCTATTCTTCTGAATATTCTGTCTGAATGGAAATGCCTAAATGTCAAGAACAGATTCCAAATGGATATTTTTCAAATGAGACTTCTGTCTTAAGCAAAATGTCCCAAAGAAAAAGAAGCAAGCCAACTCTGAAGTATGACTTGCAAGGTTACATGATGATAGTCCTTAATTGTGTAGCATATGCGATCTAAACATATATGGGGTAAAATATCAAAAATCAAATAAAATTATAGAATATATATATTTTTAATAACGGAACTCATTTAGAATTGTATAAACCATCTGTTACAGCTAGGAGTAATTTACACCTTCAATCAAATTAGCTGAGGGACATCAATTTAGGTTTTCTCCAATATAGATCTAAAAATGGATGGAACACAGAGTCCTCACAATTAACCTCTACTCTTTTTCAACATGAAAGTTGTCTTTACAACATGAAAGTTTTTTAAGCACTCATTAATTAGGAGAGAATTTCTTAGAAAACAAATAGCAGAGAAAGTCTGCCAAGGAGAACAGTAAAAAGTAAGATCATCAGAAACTGTGGTTACAGCTGTCAACACTGACATTAAATCACCACCATTGTATCAAAATTGAAATGCATAAAATTTACTGTGGCTTTAGATAAGCAACAAAGAAGGAAAAGAAATACATGTATTTGAAATCATTGTTGGTTGCAAGAGCAGGCTGATTTAAGTGTATCTGTGAATCCATATAAAAATCTCTGAAGATTCTTTCCAAAGGGAAAAAACCCAAACTATATCCTCATGATACTTTACCGACTTAACCATAACCTGTATACAATTCTGCAAGAATGAATAAGAACTGCAGAGGTCTTAGTTGAAGAATCACTATTTCCAGCAAGAAAGGGTACAGGAAAAGATCCCCTTCATCTGTGAATGAAACCTGGCTGATCTATAGTGATGCCATCCTAAGCCAAACTATAGGATTTTCCAGTGTCTAAATGCTAAGAGTCCAAATTCTTAGCTAGTCATCCAATTCATAACAGAGAAAAATAAATTGGCAATGGATACTCTGTTTTTTTCTTCAAGGACCACAGAGTACAGGATGAACCTAATCTATTCCAAGAACCCTCTCTACCTCTGAGCTGTGTAATCTGCTATTGTTTTGTAGCAGAAGACCGTAACAAAAGCACACAGTGTACACTGCAGTGGATTTAGGAAGAAACTCAAGACAGCTTTTGACATAGATTTACACATTTGATGGATGCATGTAGCTGTACCATCTTCTCTTTATGGAATCCTGTACTCAATGAATGCACCCAGGGACTCCCAAATCCTGTGAAATTCTTAACTGCCACTAGGAGAATGCAGTACTAAAAGCACCACAAACATACTCCACAACGAGACAGAAACTAAACTACAGTTAAAGCATATAACTCTTTCTGTGTGTATATGGATATTTCTTTAGTAAGATCAGAAAGAAGAATCCATTGCAAAGGGATAAAACAACAGTTATATGTGGTTCAAGCTCTCTCTGTGCCAAAGCAGAACTAAAAATATTTGCAGTAGGTGGCTAGAAGCCAAAATTCCCCAAAGCAGAATTACTTTTGGTTTATCCTGATGCAAGTATTTTCTCAGGATGCTGTTTTAAAGGAAATTCAAAAAAGAGAGGGCACAACCTAGAAACCAACAACATAGTACATAGAAAGACCCTGCTCTCCCCTACCTTTATACCACCATACCTTCCCTCCACTTGCTCTCTGCTATTGAGAACTTCAGAATGCAAAATACATCTACAAATAAAATAACAAAAATCCCAAATGTGCTTAATCAACCACAAGTGTGGACTAGACAGCTGATTTAATCCTTGTTATCTTGGAGAAACTTCTCACAAACAAAAAAATGCAGAAAGAAAATTTAGCAGGAGGGGCTCTAGTGAAGCACAAAGGAAAAGGCTAAAGGCACAGCAAATGCATTTAAGTTTTCAAATTTCTCAACATTTCAACCAATTAAATCCAAATAATAAAAAGTTCCTTAAAACAGGTTAAACATTTAGCTTCACGCAGCCCTATTACAGGAGGAAAGTTAAGAATTTAGAAAATGCAAGTAATATCACTAGAAACTGCTATTTGAAAGCTTTCTAAACAAATCAAGATGTTAAAACACTACAGCAGTCTATCACAGGAAAAGCCACAAGTTGGCAGGGTGTTTTGTTCGTGGCTCTTCATCCCTCTTCAGTTATCTGTAACAGAGACCTTCACAGTGCTGCAGAGCTTTTTTTATATGCCAACTTTCCAGCAGTCCCTAAACTACAAACAAGCTTAATTAGAAATACTACAGCACTTATGGAAGGTACCCTATACAATCTCACTAAAAAGTAAAGCTGGTGTGGGTCTACTTTTTTAAAATATTTTTAACTTGTTGTGCTTCTTTTTTCAATATTCTTGTTATATGTCTCTCTCCTCTTGACTTGTAAATAAACAAGTGATACTTGCAGAGCCCATTTATTCTGAACTTAAGGTATACCAGTACCAAAAAAAGTTACAAAATCAAACACATCAATATAGAACTGAAAGATGGTACTGGACCTAAAAGCTACAAGATGCTTCAGAAAGTAAGACAAATTCTTGGAACTGCTTTCAAGCCTTACCTTACTGTCTAGGCTTCTCATAGTTAACAAATCTAGGGTTTTTAGGGAACGGCCTGTAGGTGAAATGAAATAGAGGCAGACATGGATGCGAGTATCATGGTAGCTAAATAAAGAACGTTTAACTTTCAGTTCTTCCTCGAGATAGGCTTCAAATTGTGCATCTATATAATCCACTATTGGCTGATAGCTGTAGGAAATAAAATTTAACAACCAGATATTAGCTACTCCTAAACAGAGAAAGACTAAGAAGGGAATTCTCTTGTATTGGTCTGTGAATTTTGCTTTACGTATCAAAAGGCTGCTCAAGTAGAGCAGAAAATTACACGTACAGGCTAATCCTAATTTCTGAAAAGCTACTCAAAAAGGAATTGCACATCTAATACAAACCAAGTATTTCCTAGCTACCATTAGTGAAAAAAAGCTACATAAAGTTAATTATGATTACAACCAAACTTCCCAAGTGATGTTTTTCAATTTTTGCAATTAAGTTGTGCAAATGCAGAACTCTTAAATATCAAGAAGATATAACAAACTCTTAGTACAACAGAAGAAAAGAAAGAATATGCAACTAATAGTACCAATAAACAAGAGGAATTTTATCTTCTGAAGTACTGTAAATGAGAAAGTTCTTAAACAATAGACAAAAACTAAAATGAGAAATGTTAGAGAATAAAAATCTGATTTATGGTAAGTACAGTTTAAGTATACTTTATCCTACTTAAAACCAGATTCTAATGTGCTTTCAGAAAGAAAGTTTTGCTAGATATAGAAGCAATGCACCCTTACATTTCTTCTGCTCCACAAAGTTTATAAACCAGATCAAATGCTATCAAAATTCAGAAATAGGCATTACACACAAAATTAAAAGAACAAAAAGGCACCTCCTATACCACACATCAAAACCTCTAATAACTATACTAGTATCTACTCGCATCCAATTCTCTAGCAATAGCTATTATCCAGTCATATCAGAAGCCATAGTTCTCATGATAATCTTAATATGACTCTCTAACCTTCTTTTATTATATGAGTACCACCATTTAGGTACTTATATGGCATAAATTCTTTACAATTAAGGTGAAAGAAACAAAATCTGCTGAGATAATTCAGTCCTGTAAAAAATTCACAAAAGCAGAGACTCAAAAAAAGTTCTGAAAGACACCAGTGTGCTGCATCTACATCTTCCAACAAAGCTGTCCAACACAAAAAACAAAGGCCTCTGCTAATCCACCTTACTTCTAGTTTAAGGTCTTCAATAAGTTATAAACAAATTGTTAAAACCACTGTAGATCTAATCTATATAATCTACAGTACTTCATAACCTGCTTGGCTGTTTAAAAACCCTCCCGTTGACCTCCCTGCTTTTCTCCACCCCAAAAGAAACTCCTGCATGTACACACATTTATAAAAGATTATATCATAAAGAAAGGGGCAGAGTTCATCTGATTTATAAAATTATTGCTTATGTGAGAAGAACAATATATTTGCTTTGACATACAGGGAAAACAGTTAACCTTACATCTATTTGGAACACATGTAAGACAAACACTTACTACAAAGCCCAAAGAAAAATCAACTTGCAATTAAGACCAAAACTTCAGCATAACATATTGACAAGAGGACACTTACCTATCTGCTTTGTTCACCTGGTCACCAAATCCTACTGTTTTTACAACAGTCAGCTTCAAAAGAACATTACTTTCCTGGAGCTCATAAGTCTGGGCTCTAAGTCGTACACCTGACAGAAAATGTGTTGATGGAGAGTCCTCAAAATTGGTGTTAAACAAACTGCTTATCAAGGCTGATTTCCCAATTCCAGTTTCCCCTAAAGTTAAACAGAAGGGTTGGGGAAGACATTTTGCATATCAAATAAACATACAATAAGCACAGAAAGTGTACACAAAAACTTCTCAACTGATTTCTCTGAGCAAAATGTATTTATGCATTCTTTTAGTGAATACTAAATACATTTTCTTTTTTTTTCATCCTACATATAAGGGTAAATTACCAGCTAATGAGTAATAAGCAGAACGTGTCTTGACACTCTGGTTTCTTTGAAAGTGTGAACTAACTTCCTATAGATTTTAAGAAGTTAAGGAGCTAGCTGTGAAACCAAGGATTCAACAAAGGATTTTAAAGAATAAGGGTAAAATACTAGAGCAAAACATTTGATAAATATAGAAACACTTCAGTAATACCACCTTGGAATTTTAGAATTTTTTTTAATCTGAAGGTCTTTGTTACAAGTGTAAGCCCCATTTACTCAAAGAATCCAAAAGGCTGCTGAAAAATAAATTAATAACTGGCATCGATTTTCAACATTTTTTGGTCTTTACATTGTTTACAAAAATGCTGCATACAAACCCAAAGAAGGATATAAATAAACAAAGCTGGGAGAAGGGGTGGAATTATAGTTCATGCTTAACATCAAAGAAACTGTTTAGCACCACAACTGGATTTAAATTTCAGTCACTTTCTAAGATGGTTATACCACTAAATCCTTGAAGCACCCAGACACTACTCACCAACACAAAGAATGTTGAAGCAGAAGCCATGCTTGATGGATTTCCTAAGCAGTTGGTCAGGTAAGGTATCAAACCCAACATGTGCAGACAGGGACAAAGTTCGACAACCAACATTTTGCTACAGAAAAATAATTTTAAAATATCAGTCAACAATGGCAGCAAATTAATTCTATTAGAAAGCTGGAACTCGTTCCTCATGATTTCACACGCAATGAAGAAAAGCCAAAGTCTGAAAAAAAAAGACCTGTCAAATCAGCTTTATTCCATGATTTGAGAAAATATTTAAGTTTACTTTACAGGATGATTTGCAGGCTAAAAATAAAGTCCAGGTCTTGCAAAAAGAAAAACCCCAAACAAACAACATTATGAAACACGAATGAAATAAAGTAGAAAAATCCAACTGAAAATGTAAACTGAGAACTGTAGGGAGAAAACAGATCACAGTTGGTTTGCTCTTAGAAATTAGGAAAAAATACTAAAAAAAAATCTAAGCATCAGAATTCAAAATAGCATAATCAGAGAAAGGTGTATGATTCTGAGGAGCTGGAACTGAAATTGCTATTTATGTAAACTAAAGCGTTATCTACATTCATTATATGCACCAGAACTCTGAGACAGCATTACATTTTTTTCACTAGAAATATCTAATGGTGCATGTTCCTTTTCAAACAGCAGCCAGCAATCTAGAACCATGACATCAAAGCAGTGAGCATACTAAAACGTGTAAGGCTAAAAGGAAATATCTTGGTTCATACAAATGAACCATATTTTTAAACAAACATTACATATCAGAATAGAAATGGTGACAGGTCCATACTATTCTTTCCCTTATATTTAGAATTCATATGGAATTAGAAACCGCTACTGTTTCCTGTGAACGTGCACACAGTCAACAGTAGGAAATTTTTAATTTTACACTTAAAGCCCAGAAAAGTGGCACCTTTTCTAATAGGAATGCATAGTAAGTCTCAGAATTCTTGTAGCTAAAAGGATACGGATATTCCTCACAGTATAAACTCATCCTCTTCTTAATTTGCACAGGACTTCCTTGTTTGGGCCAACAGACTGCACTAACTCTCCTTTTAGACTACTGTAATCAGATAATTCCATTTTGGACTAACAGGAGGGAAAATGCACATGCAAAGTGAACAATTTAAGGAGAAAATACGACATCTTTGGGCTATATTAAAAAGAAAAAGTACATTCAAAGCATGTCTGAGAACAAAATTTCTCAAGGCATTCTACCAGAAGAAAATTACTATTAAAAAGTGCTGAGAAACACTGAAAACTGTCAGTATCCTGTTCATTTAAAGACAAGTGTATCTGACATAGAGTGGCTGCACATCTGAGAACTCTAGCTACTCAGTCTGATACTCAAAGCACCTCTATTGCCACTAATATAACAGTTCCTCTAACACAAACCATTCAGCCTCCACACCAAAAGCCAGTGCAAGAGGCTCAGCGTGACTGCAGAAGGGAGGCCTTTCATCTCCATGTCACCAACCTAAATCCCAGCCATGCTGCGCTACCCTCGAAACTGCTGCACTGCCATTTGTAACTCTCCAACAAGAAAACCCTCGCAGAAATAAATGTATTTCCTTCTGATGTCCAGGTGTTAGAAAGATAAATTACTTTGTCAGTAGAACTGCCTTGTTAAGGTTTAGGGCTTGACATGCCTCGATGATCTCAGACCTGGGGGAGGTTAACAAAGCTTGGGGAGAAGGATGTGCTAACGATAGTGGACCCAAAGAATGCAAAATTTACGGGCCACAAGGACATTTGGCAGAACTCCCAATATAAGGAAGAAACTAACAAAACCAACTCAGCAACTATGCGGAAATCAGCTTAAGCTGACTCAGCTCCAAGGCAATTTTGGCAGAAGAGTCTGAAGGTCCGACTCATGGACCACCAACTCAAGAAACCCACCAACTCAAAAGAAGAAAAAGACTGCAAAAGTGGACTAATTAGCATGACAAATGAGAGAATCACTAACCAACAGAAGGTAGAACACTAATTAAGAAAACTATGAAACTAGTAGGCAATGAGACTTGATTTCCTAGTTTGTTAAAATGTATAAATGTAGTTTTGATGACTGGCTAGCTAGCATTTTGTGGGTCATCACCTAGCACACTACTTTGCACAAACTAGAATAAAGAAACAGAAGTACTTTGTCTCAGTGCGTCAATTGTTGCTGCCTACCACACAGCCACCCCTCATTCAGAACAAAACCTTCGCTCCTTACGAAGAATCACTGTGTAAACCTATTCCACCTGACAGCAACTGAAGCATTTTCTTAACAGAGAAGCAGTAGCCTACATTTATCCTTCTGAAATTTTCCAAGGGTGTTTGTCCCTAACCTCAGCACATCATTCAGCTTCACTCTGCTGTGGTCTAACAAATATGCAGAGAAATTAAGTCCACAAAACTGACCACATGATATCTGCATTGTTACTACTTCCAAAAGAAGTATGACCTAGTTGATCACCTCACTCATCTAAATCACATCTCATCTTCCCTCAACATCTTTTTTAAAGGTTGAACTAATCTGTCCGGATTTCTCCAGATTCATTACACTGGATAGGGCTCTGAGCAACCTGGTCTAGTGAAAACTGTCCCTGCCCAGAGCTGGGGGCTTGGAACCAGACAAACATTTTTAGATCCCTGCCAACTCAAACCATTCCACGATTCTATGGTTTAATCAAGTATTTTGGTTCATATAAAGTTGTCTTGCCCGTTAAAAACAGCATAAAAAAATATCATAGCCTGAGATAGTGTAACACTTAAAAATTACTCTGTCTTTCAGAAAGGAGCCAAAAAAACAGTTATCTTTTAAATCTGCCGCATATTTATGACTAAAACTGCAAAACACCATGCCGTTCCAAAGCAAAAGCTAGGTCTCAGACTACATGTATCACTCTGCATAAACCTCTGCAGAACCAGACTAGCAGTCCAAGCAAGAAACTAGCTTGCTACTGGGTTTGTAGAGGTGACTGAAATTTGCCCTCCCAAACTTGAAGAAAACAATAATCAGTTTGTGGTTATGCAGAGGTGAGGGTCCCGCCAGCCCCAGGCGGCCACGCGGAGGCCCTGGGAAGGATGATGTCCTCAGCCAGGAGGGTGGACATGCCCCCATTAACGTGCCCATGGGCACCCCAAATCCGAGTATTCCTGAGCCCCGAGTTTTCCACTATTACCAACAGGCATAGAAACTACGCTCCAGCGGAACTAACGCTTCAGCACTGCCGTGTGGATGGTTCAATGCCTTCAGAACATAAAGCTGACAGCTTTGCCATTACACAGTAATGTGAGTAAGTAAGTAAGTAAGTGAGTAAGTTCAGTAAGTAAGATTCAACTTATTACTTGAAATACGCGATAACGCCACGGGAGCGCTAAGAAGGATGACAACTGAAAACAGTCCCTTTAACACCAGGTGTTCTAAAAGCCTGGCAGCTCTGGGAACTAGACGGCGTGAGGAAGGAGCCTTCATCTTCTCCGCTAACCCGAACCCCCCTCCTGACGCGGCCCTCACCAGCGCCTGGCACGGACCCAAGACAGCGTCCAGTGACGCGGAGGGCAGCGAGGCACAGGTGGCACTTCCACCTCTTGGCACGGTGAGACCGCCACCCTCCTACCCCTCCTGATGCCGGCGCTGCCGAGCCCCTCCGCCCCTCAGCCGCGCCGGGCTCACCCCCGGCGCAGGGGCTGCTCACCCCCTCAGCCGCTCCCCGCACCGGGGAGGGGACTTACCGGGTGCCGACCGGCATCAGAAGTGGCCATAGCGCTGCCAGGCGACCCAGAGAATGAGGCGGGAGAGCAGGGAGGGAAAGGTACTGCCGAAGCTGCCGCCGGAGGGGAGAGCCACGCGGCGGGGAGGAGCGCGGGGAGGGGATGCGGCCGCGGCTCCGCCACTGAGGCGGGCACTGTTGGCGGGCCCCTCCCGGCCGGAGGGCGGCGCGGTGCCGCCGCCGCGGCAGTGATTGCTGGGCATGCTGCCGCCGGGAGGAGGGGCTCGGGCAGCAGTGGCTCTGCCGCGCCCGCACCGCCACTGCCACCACCATCACCAGCAGCGGCAGTAGCAGCGGGAGGAGCGCTGGCGGCGCGATGGGGTAGCGGCGGCGATGGCGGAGCCGGCAGAGCTGCAGCAGGAGTCAGTGGTGCGGTTCCTGGCGTCGCGGGGCGGGCGGGCGCGCAACGCGGAGCTGCTGGAGCATTTCCGGGACTGGCTGAACCCCGAGNTCCCCCCAGCTAAAGCGCGGCGCCCTCCCCGGCGGGGGCCGCGGCCGTGACTCGGACAGCGCCTCGGTGGCCTCGTCCTCCGCCGAGGAGGAGGGGAGCACCACCGGCTCCGTGGCACTGGACCCCCTGGAGCACGCCTGGATGCTGTCGGCCTCGGACGGGCGGTGGGAGAGCCTGGAGGGGTTGCTGAGCTGCGAACCGGCGCTGCTCTGCAAGCGGGACTTTATCACCGGCTTCACGGTGCTGCACTGGGCCGCCAAGCACGGGCGGCAGGAGCTGCTGGCCACGCTGGTCAACTTCGCCCAGCGGCACGGGCTGCCCGTGGACATCAACGCCCGCACGAGCGGCGGGCACACGGCGCTGCACATCGCCGCCATGCACGGCCACGCCGAGGTGGTGAAGCTGCTGGTGGGAGCCTACGACGCCGACGTGGACATCCGCGACTACAGCGGGCGCAAGGCTGCACAGTACCTGCACCAGGGCACCTCGGGGGATATGCGGAGCCTCGTGGGAGCCCTGGAGGAGGAGGAGGAGGAGGAAGGGAATGCTGGCAATGGGAGCGGGCGCTGGAGGCTCTCCAAGGTGTTGCCATCTAATCTCATGAACTACCGGCTGTCCCACCACCATCACGGTACTGGAGAAGAAGCTGAAGGTACCGATGGGGCAGCGGTGCCAGGCAAAGGCAAGGAGATGACCAGGAAAGCCTCTGGCAGCGGACGGATGAAGCCTCGGCTTAATAAGATCCGCTTTAGGACTCAGATCATCCACAACACACCCTCCTTTCGTGGTGACACTGAGGAGGAAGAGCATGAGGAGAAATCCCTGAAATCATCATTCAAGCTCAGGCCAAAGTCCAACGTGTTTGGATAAGGCCAGGAGCAGGAGGTCTGGGAGGTGGATGCACGGACCAAAGTGCCCTCAGGTGTAGCACAGAAGGTGAGGCAGGTACGAGTGGGTGCTCGTCTACACTCATGGACTCTGGCCAGCAGGGTCCTGAGTATCTTGCTTTAGCTCCCAGTTTGGTGTGGTCAGTGAGCCCAGCAGGCCAACAGGGCTCTGGGAGCTCGCAGCTCCTGAGAGCAGCCGCTTCAGCCAGACCCTCAGTGCTGAAATGGGAGGCAGTGGGTGGGTTGAGAAACGCTGGGGTGTTTCAAAGCTGTGCTCCTTTCTCTCTAAAAGCAGGCTTTGGGATCATAAACCTGTGTTAGTGGATCTACTAGAATTAGTGAGTTGAGTGGGGGAAAGAAAAGTGCAAGTGCTTTACTCTTATATTATCAACTGGTACTATAAACTAACAGCAAACAACTTGCTATGTCAGAGGAACACCTCAGTAATATACAGGCATACCTTAAGTTTCTCTTTAACAGCAATACCACCTGACACAGTGTGGAGTTGGGTACACAAAATGAGATGGTAGAGAGTGGTTTCCTGTCAGAATCCAAACTTCAATCCATCAAAGAGTTGAGCCTGTGTTGACTTTATGCATTGAAATTGGCTTGATTTGACATCATATATATTATTATTAAAAAAAAAAAGAATCCATTGCACTGCAAGCAATGAATAAAGTTAACCATGTGCAGAAGTCTTTGCTGTCTGAGGTACTACTGAGCTTGCTTATCGCTGTTGGAATACGAATACAAGATAATAGAAGCAAAGAGTTTTTATATATATTTGGTATCTTATGTTTTGTCTTAGGCAAAGCAATTTTATTTTAATCACTGTGAATTCTCAAGTGCCAGACCTAGCGCAGTTCCAGTTATTAAGTCTGGTCAATTCTTGTTAATGTTCTTTGTGTAACTCACTGCATTTAAAATCCAAAAACTTGTGTTGTATGTGTTACCTGTGAAAGTCGTTCTCTTTTAGAATAAAAGAGCACAGGCACCATTGCATGAAATCTTCATAAAATTCTAATATGATTCTGTAATGTCATAGCTAAAGGTCTGTGTTCGCTAGTAACTTGTGTGCCAATCCCTTCAACTGACACTGCGCAGAAATAGAGAAAAAATGAGAAAGGGGAAGAGAAAAAAAGGAAGGTGTGTGAATTCACACATAGGGTGAAAAACTAGAACTCTATCCCTGTTAATCATTCTGAATGAAGCAGCATAATTACATATTCTAGTTAAATGATGGCAGTGGTGTTTGAGTTCTTTTAAACCTGTATTTCTAGAGAAGTGGTAGCCAAGGCTTTGAACTTTTGTTTGACAGCCTAGTAAGTCTTAATCTGATTGACAAGCCTATCCATCTGCTAAAGCTTTCGGAAACCTTGAATCTTGTATCTCTGCTTTAAAAATGGCAGTTCCAGTGAAATCTAGGAGGCAGATTTATATCCATATTCGACTTTCCTTTAGAGCTGAGGTATTGAGCTGACCCTGGATCCTGAATGCTGCTCAGTGTAGCAGCTCATCTGTGTTTAGTTGTTAAAGTATGGCCAGTTTCAATGCAGCATCTGTCAAAGCATGTTTTGAGTTGGCTTCCTTAAGATGCATGTGCGTGCCTGGCCTGTAACTAACCAAAAGTAGATAGGCTTTGACATGTTAAAATCCAAATTTGAGACACTGAATAAATGCATGCCACAGGCTGTGGAACACCTCACAGGAAAACTGCTGCTGGGAGTGTGCACTTTTGAGGTAATAGCTAGCTAACCCTAGCTGTTGCTAGTGACTTACATTTCTTGTAGCAACGGGAAGGAAGTGCTACTGATACATTGGTATCAGACTTTCCATGCAGATATATAACCAGTTTCTGCACTTCATGTCAAAACCTAATAAATGACAGTGTTTGCACAGGCATGCAAGTGACGCTTAACTATTTCTGGAAAAAGCTACATTAAAAAAAATAACCTCTGCATAGGGTGCTGTTCGTTACTTCTGTGCAAAAAGACTAGAAATTATAGAGAGGTTCAGCTTTAGTTTACAGTTTATAAGCTATGATGTTATAGATTTCATGTGCCTTCATTTTGGGTTTGTTGCCACAAATGCAATGGATAAAATCAGTCTTGCAAAGCGCTTTGTCTTTCTGTCTGTGGGACAGGACCAGAAATTTTCCCTCAGTCCTCCCCATTTAAACTGTACACCTGTACAATAGGGTGTCTGAAACAGGGGAATTAATCATACACATGATGTAGAGCTAATTCTGTTGTAGCAGAAAAGAGAATTAAATGCCTAAGTCTTAAACTCCCTTCTCTCTGGAAGATAAATAGGTTTTTAGACTTTTGTAGGAAGGAAGTTTTCTGACTGAACACTTAAAACATGAATACTCTTCAGTATGGACATATCTGAATTGGGCATATATTCCATGCAACTACTGATGTCCAAACCTTATTGAAGTTGTTTTCTGCTTTGAGAGTTTATACTTCTTTCATACAGGCTTTTGCATGACGTGTTTCTCTCTTCACATGCAAGTAGCAAAGAATTGCACAAAAATACTGAGTCTTAGACAGCTATTGGGTTCTTGGGAAACAATTTGAGGATTCTGAATAGAACATACCTTGGACTTTAAGAGAAGACTTTAAGAGAACTGGAATGTAATGTTGCGTAATACTGTAGAACTTTGCAAATTATTAAGGGAACTTGAAAAATTATGAAAAGATGCCTCCATTATTATTACTCATTATTTGAAGTCTCAAAGTGAAATTGCCGGTCCACTGGTACTGTTTAGCTGTCAGTTAATGAAATTTCACCATAATGGTCCAAAGGTCTTTGCAAGGTGGAGTGCAACAGAGCAAATACCTCTTTTGGTGTTTGAGATATACTGAGGAATGGCTGGATAACCACTCGTGTCTGTGCTACGGGAATAAAGCACTTTGATTTCACGTTATGACTTGTCACATTCCACATGGTTACTTTTTATAACATGAGCTAAAACTTAGTGGGGTTTTTTTGAGATAGGAAAGACTCCATGCCCTATGTCAGTATGTTTGCAGTCTAAAGGTATGCTTGAGTCAAATATTTTGGATACATTGCCTAGAAAGATGTGACTGAAATAAAGTTGTATGGTACAGAAAACTGGAGCACTTACTGGTATCTTTTTAACGGTACACCTGAAGTTACTGAATGTGTTTGTTACACTTTTTATGATGGTGTGTAAGGCAGCAAGACTGTACTGTAAACATGTGGTATCTTTTTTTGTACTTTATGTTTGAAAAATTTTAGAGGCCTGGAAGCCTGTTGGGTTTTATTAATACACTTATTGTGGTTGTCTCTCTGAATGGTCATAAGTTGAGAGTCTGTAAGCTTTAGTTTTACGAAATAAAAAGAGCCCATGAATGCTCTGAATTGGCTCCTGTATGCTACATACTTAGGTGCATATTGGTTGATAAAATTTTCTATTGTTTTGTGTTGGTTTTTTTTTTAATCATCAGGATGTTTGATACTGTCTAGCACTCAAGCAGTAAGACATGGAAAAAATACAGTAGAGTTGTTTGCAAGACAGTAACATTTTTCTTTTGCAGCTACTTTCTAATAACTCATGTCAAAGTAAATGAAGATGCAACAATTTTTGTTGTAGACAAATATGTCTAAATAAGGGTCTGGGAGAGTGGCATTGCTTAACTTAAAATAGCATCCTGACCTTACTTCTGTGCAGCTTAATATCTCTGACTCTGGAAAGACTAATACTAGTTTTAGTCACTGTGTAAAGGTCAATACCTAATTAAAAAGGGTTTAGGATTAAGGTATTTTGTAATGTGTTTTAATTACACCTTCTGGCTACTGTAAAGGGGAGTTTCATTACCAAGCTAGAGTGTGGGATTTTGGGGTATCTAAAAATTCTTTGAAGCATTACCTTACCAGAAGATATGTTAAAACCTCATGTGGCCTGTAGCTCCTAAGCGTCATTCAGATTTGTGATTAAACTGAAAAAAGTCTTAGCTGTTACCATGCTGGAGGATCAGGATGCATGCAGCTCCAAGCCAAGCAACCCTGAATCAGTAGTATGGTGACACAAGTGAGAGAAGAAGGGAGGAGGAAGTGTTCTTGGAAACTTAGGGGGGAACGGAGGCATGTGAAAGCAGCTGAGGTTATGGGGGAAGTGGAGGACTTGGTAGGAGAGTAGTCTCCATGAGGCTTGCTGATCACATGATGGCTTGACTAGTTCTTCAGAAAATTGTATCTAAACATGCATCACTTCTCCAAAGAGTAATAGTTGAGAGAGATGGCTTGCTGAGAGCTCCTAACATAAATTAATGTCTGATGCTCAGTATTTTAGTTTGCCCTCTTACCAACATTTCTTTGTGTGACTAGTACTGTTTGCAAAAGCACAAACAACTCTTGTGTTGAGTGTAGCTACAGCTGTTGCAGCACAGTCCTGGTTCATCAGAATAGCCCAACTTCAGGCTTCTCACTGGAAGTCTTTCAGCATTGCATTGCAAACTTACTTTTCAATTGGCGGGAAAGGAGGGCTAAGGAGATTACAGTCCTGATTTCATACACTTTGAATTATATGGAATGGATATGAACCTGAAGGCAATAGACTAAACTTCAATCTTCATCCAGATAAAAGCAGCTGAGTTGTGCATTTTGCTTCCTTGTTAACACTGAAGGAAAAAAAAGGTAAGTACTTCCATTTTTTCATGTCCTCATCTGAGTGTGCAAAGAAGGAAGAAGTCTGAGATTAATAGAAGGGATTAGGAGAGGGGTTAGCTTTTCAGTTTGTGCTAAACTGTGAACAGTTTGACAGAAAATGAAACATGACTTTGAATTCCTAGCTTTGTTATAATGAAACATCATTTTGCAGCTGTTCCAGAATTTATCTTCTATGAGTTTTCAGTTTAGTCTAATTTAGTGTTGATGTGTCCCAATGTGAACTCATTATTGGAAAAACTGAGCCAACCTACCAGGTTTTGTGTCTGCTTTTAATAAAACCGTGTTACAAGTTATTTAGTTAATCTCCTGTGGCAAAACCTGAAGAAACCATGTTCTGAGATTTTCACAAGGAGTGAAGCTGCTGGTGGTGCATGAGATTCCCTTAGAGCAGGTAATACTCAGGTCAAGGTGCAAAAGCATTCCGTGCTCTTTCAGCTAGACCAACCATGCCAAATGGACCATTGTAGTGTATTTAGGTGCACCTACCCTTTTGTACAGACAGCTGTAAACTGTCCCCTCCCCTGGGTTCCTGGGGGCAAGTCACATTAATCTGTTTTAACCTGCCCTTGTTTCATAAAGAAGCATTTGGCAAACCCGCAGCGGGACTGGCGAGAGTAATGGAAGTGAACAGGTCCTTGTCCATGCATGGCTCTGCATCAGTGCAGGGAAATGATTGAAGCTGGCTGCTGCCAGTCTAAAGGAGAAAGTCTGTAGAATGGATCCTTGCATCAACCCTTGTCCATGAAAGGAGACTTTATAAACCTAAATTCAAATGCTACTAACTACCAGAATAATTCAGTCATGTGGGCTATATCTGGGCATTTCCTCAGTACTTCTCTGCTGAAGCCAGAAGCCTTTCACTTTTGCTGGCTGGCTGTTGAGCTCTCCCACTTATTTCACTTTGCAGTTCCTTAAGGGTGCCTGAGAAACTGGTAGTAAGGGTGGGCATGAATAACAGATGTCTCTTTTTAAAGCTGGGTGGAGTGATGGTTGTTTGGGTGGAGCAGTTGAATATTCCAGAAGTGTAGGGGTTTTTTTTTCCTTTTAAAAAAGAGATAAAGGACATCTGCAATATATGTTGAGGCACAGAAATCCCTTGGGACATTTCATACTAAAGAGGTGCTGTCCCTTTTACTACTTAAAATACAGAAAAACAAAATTACCTGTGCAGACTATAAAGATGTCTCTGTTCACTGGACATACACCTGCATGATACAAAGCATCCAAGTAACAGAAAACATGTTTGTAACACTTGAATATATAAGGACATCTATATTTGATATTTATTTTCCTTGTTATCTGTGGCATAGTATATTTCTGTAGATACATCTTATGGAAATTACTTTGACAGTGTGGGACAGGATAATTAAAGAAATGCAGGTAAGTCCTGCTGGTTATGCTGCTTCCCACAGCAGGACCATTAGCTACCAACCTCACACTTGTCTTCTTGAAATGTCCCATTCTGTTGCAGCTGGGCTGGCTGGAACAGACTGTGGGTTTCGTAGCTGCAACCCCTGCAGTCTGCAGCTGCACAGTGTGGGTTCCAGTACTCGTAAGTCTGAGGCCTTTTGAAGGTGCTGGCAGCTCTTCCTTGGATGGGGATGGAAGCAGAGATGCTACATCATTTCATCTGCTTGTGACATTTGCACAGGTATTACACTTTCACATGTGAATAAATGACATGAACTGAACTACGGGTGAAACTGGAGGGCTGAGAAGACTTTTCGTGTTAAATGGTGCCAAGTACCTCATATAGCTGACATACTAATTAACAGGCTGTTATTAATCTCTAGCTACTGACAAATCAGTTGGATCCACGCTGAACAGTAGCTACAGGAAACTACTGTAAAGAGTTGCTGCAAGATTATGGTATCCGTTCGTAAGATACATTATTGTTCTTAAAGATATCTCATTAAGGATGTTTTTTTCTTTGCAAAGTGAGTTAGTTGTATCATGGGTAAGAGCTTGCAGTACTACATCTCCAGTATGTCTTTCAACAGCTGTATAGTAGGTCACTTGATTGCTGTCAGCATGCTAGGAAATATTAGGCTTTTGGGTATTAACTTGAAATTTTCTCAACTTTGAAAGTCTGCTTCAAGTTCCTGCAGTAATCTCAACTTCCTTGTAGCCATATTTTTGTTTCTGGGATAACTTAAGTGCTGGGCACTTTAGTTCTTGAACTTGTGTATGCTAGAGAAATGTAGTGGCCTCTTTATCCCATGTTTACATTTTCAGGGCTTAAACAAAATGAGCACCCAAACCTTTTCCTGGATCTGGAGTAAATTTATCTGATACAAACAGGCAAACATTGAGCAGAGACTTCTGCTGTATGCACTGAGGGACTGCTTTTTTGTCTCTGATATACCAGTTGTACAGAATAGTGGTTGTTATTTTTTACATCATTGCAAAGTTTATGATTTAACTCAGACAGATAACAAATCAGAGAATTCTAAATTAAGGTGTGATTCCCTCTAGACTGGAACCTTGGCTAAAAACAAAGCAACTGGTTTTCCACTAGGTCCTGCTATGAAAAAGTCTGCTGATGGTGCTTGGCAAAGTGCAGAGCTCTTGGGAGCATAGTACTGTGCATCTTCATCCCTTCTGTATTTAACCTCTTCTTTCCTAGCTACTTCCCACATGGCCTCTATTTGTCCTCTATTTTTTCATAGCTGAAATTGTATAAATACTGATTAATAGATCTATAAAGCTCAGAAAACGGAGATGCTTCAAATAAAGAAACCTCTTTATTAATAATTAAATGGAAAAACTAGGCATAAGCTTTCCTTTTCCATTTGAAACTTCAGGAGTGGAAAGAACAAAAATTGTGTCAATGATAAATGTCTCCATATACATAATTTTAATTATAACAGAGGCAAAACTTAAAGCTGGTGGGCAAATATAGAAAAAGACCGCACTTTCTCCTTCAGGTTTTAGTGTTGTGTACCTTAAAGTCAACATTGTGAATCATACTCTGCTTTGAATAAGAAACACTGCACATAGTTCACAGGATTTCCAATGATTATTCCATTAACCATGTCAAAAGTAGTATCTTTTAAAATGGGTCCTTAATGGGATTTTTGGCTAAGTGGTCTGCCCACACCGTCCTCTTACAAATGAGCTGCTTTTGATCCCTGTGTAACTGAATCCAAATTCTGTAAAACTTTGCCTCCCATCCTGTTGAAAGTAAAATACTGTAATTTGACAGATGACTAACATTTTGAAAGGTCACTTTCCTACACACCCTTCAGACTGAAATGCCTGTTGTAAAGACAATGGGGGAAAAAAGCAACCTATCTTAAACATGCCAGTACACACAGTGAGAAAGCAGTGCAGGGCAACAGTTCCTGTCTTTGTAACTTTTGAATGATTTTAATATTCCACATTCCACACTGGTGCTCTTCAGGGGTCCTTTTCTGGTGCCTGGTTTAAATCCCTCTGACCTGTTACAGTAGTGGATCAGTAATGAAGAATTACCCACTCTCAGAATACTGCTTTTCCACCAGTATTCTTTTTGGAAAGGAATTGTTGCCGTAAGATACGGAGTTGTTGTTGCCAATGTTGCCAGGGTGGCTCTTCTTTATGGTCCTTTGCGGGGTTTAGATTGTTTTGCCTGCTTGTTTGACTTGAGATTGAATGAAACAACAGGGAAATGATACTGAAGAAGTGGAAAATGATGGTTTGGAAGAGGAGGAAATGCATAAAGCTGTCAAAAGCTCTGCTGATGACATTGCACAGTCAGTATCCCAAAATATCGGATGTTGTTCAAACACAGGCAAGGAAAGGATGTAGCTCTTCGCCTACAGTCCCTAGAATCTTTGTAGCCTGCTTAAATGATGGCAGCCAGGCAGAGATCATGCCTGCAAAATAGATCAAATGTATGCAGACACGTACAAAAAAGAAAAGGCTTAATGCTTTTGGCTAGATGTTTTCCTGCTTTACACTAGCACCTCGCTGTGACTTTCCTGGGAGCCAGTCAAATAATTTCAAAATCTTCTAGAACATTTGGCATTCATGAAATTTCAAATACCAGTAAAGAGATATCATTAGCCTAAATCTTCAAATCTTTATCCTTGAAACTTAGTTTAAAGGACACAATTGCATTCAGGCTTAGCTGACAAAATATTTCTAGGAAGGAACTTAAGCCCAACCTAGTCAATGAATTTATGTGAAAATCAGTGCGTGACTGCAAGACTGGCTGCAAGGCTTTAGCTGACAATTGCATTTGTGTCCTGACATGGATAGCTAACTACCATAATGATGAGTGCTACAGAAAACCTACTGTGTGTGTGTCTAAGCAACTAATTGCTGAAAAAAATACCTCTGTTGAAAAATTGAGTTTTGAAATTTTGTCTAATTCTGCAGTGTAATTTTAACTATCCACCAGTTAAGAATCAAATTAACCCTGCTGCTCCCTGTAATCTGTTTGTTTTTTTTTTTTTGATTTGTGGAGTGTGAAGAAAAAGAAGCCAATTGTTGTCACAGGATCTTCAGGTTCCCATGTTTCATCAGAACGGGAGATTTTTCCTACACATACAGAGCATCTATAGATTCTCTGGAGACACTACTAAACTGCTTCCAATAAGAATGGGAAATGCTGCCTAAAATATACCCCAAAAATTAAAGGCCTGAGGAAATATGAGGCACGCAAATACTATATGAGTTGTCCTAGTTAACACAGGAAGACTGTGAATAAGTAGGAAGTACTGTACCCAAAAAACCAAAAAAATCTGTTTAGCCAAAGTCTCATTAAATGTTCAATCCTACAATCTTAAATATGGAATTTATGTGGGATTCAAATATTTCCTTATTTTAGAGTTTTTGTCTACCATCTTCAAATAGTCACAGTTTCTTCACTCCCACGAATGATAACTTTGCATTTGCTGGTTGTCTCCTTTTTTTCCCTCCACCCTGTGGCTTGCAGTGACAATGTGGCAATTCACGAATGAGTGGGTGACATAAAAATGTCACTGTTAATCCTCACTGGTATTGGTGTAAAAGGTCTATTTATGTTTGCTGTCTAAATCCTGCATCTAACAGAAGGCATTTATTAGTCTGTTGTTAGAATAATTGTTTCTTTAATGACATGTGATGTTATATCTGATTACGCACAGAAGCAGAAAAGACAGCTGATGGAATTATAGTGCAAATTGCAAATTGCAGTCTCACAAGGAGATAATAATAAAATCTTAGGGTTTTTTTTCTGAGAATTGCTCTGTATTACTATTTTACGTCCATTGCTTCTACTTCACTCCAGAACTATGATTAACTAGAACTTCCTTATGTTTGACCTTAACTACACTTTGTTCTGTCAAATGCAGGAATAAATTTGGGGCAGGTGTGTGTCAGACAACTTGTATTTTATCAGCAGCAGTATTAACATCTTGATTGAGCAGAATCTACAGGACTAATATGGTCATCAAGAAGTTAAATTACTGTGCCAGTTACTCTTTTTAATCTTTCTAAAGTCAGAGGAGGGAACAAGGACTTTCTGAGGATAAATACTTTTAAGCCAATATAAATTGTTATGGTAATTATACAATAGAGAGCCAGAGTTCTCCATGATTTGCATACCACAAACTATGTCACAACAAATTATGGCATTGCAGACCAATTGTTAGTCCACAGATTACAGAATAAATTCAAAAAATTACTCTATCCAACTTTTATTTCTTTCGTTAAGTTCTGGTAATTAGCTTCAAAAGAGCCATATTAATGTACAAGCCCTGCACCATTGTGTGAATAACCAGCTGCTTCTCCCAGCTCTGCCACAGGATGCTCTGTGCCTTAAAGCTTAAGAACTGCTGCTCTGGGGTAAAAAGTGTTTCCTTGTTTTGGAAACATTAAAATAGTCAAGTAGAAAGTTTGGTGTTTTGGTATCCTGGCCATCAGAAAAGCTCTGAATTAGCAAACCAGCACCTGGAAGTGACTTTATGCACAATTCTTGATTCTATACTATGGTTTGATCCTATACTGCGGTTTGATGTTGTACCTCTGCAGGCCCATCGGGGCTTACACAGGAAAGACATTGATTCCCCTGTTCCATCCCCATCCCATCCCAGGTGTGTGCGCCCACAGCTTCTTACAGGGGACCCTGGAGGGGGAGGCCCTTTAGCCTGCTACTGCAACTGAAAGCTGAGCTGCCATTGCCATTGGAATGAATTATGGTCTCCCTGAGGACTTCGGTGCTCAGGGAGTTGAGTTCCACCTCAGGGTCAAAACCAGATGAGCAAGGATTTTATGAAAGAACTTTTTGATTTGGACAGTGGGAAATACTTCAAAACCAAAAGCCATGAAGGGAGTTGCTTCTTACTTGTTTTCTCAAAGGGGCTTGGTTCTCACTCATTTCCTCAAAAGGTATTGGGAAGGTCACAGGCAAGGATACAGAGTCTGTTCTTTTAGTGGGGGCAACGGGCTAGTGGATCTTGTATGACTAGCTAAATTAAAGTAATTTTCTATGTAACTCTGCAGTAATTCTCATTGGATCTCTTTTCAGATCTATTCCTTTTTTCTCTTCTAAGAGTTCTACAGATTTGGTTGCTCACCTCATATTAAGGTGTAACCTGTTAGGCTCTCTGTACAAATAGGTAATGGTGTTCACACTGGGGAGCTTCCAGGGGCAGAGGAACAGAACACTTTGCAGCACACAAGACTGGTCATCTGTAGCATTCTTTGCAAACTATTCAGCAGTCATTAATGGGGGGGGGGGTGTGGTGAAGGAGCGTATAAAAACAGAAGAGATGGCTTAAGAAGAAACCTAACACCTCACTAGTTTTTACTCTGAGTATTATATCAAGCTGCAGTTCCTCCCATGCTTGGATTGTCAAAGAATGGGAACCTAAGCTCCAAACCCATAGAGCTACCTCTGCTCATGTAAGATTTAAAAGAAACAATGGTCAGAAAGCAGGCAATGGAAACTTGCACTGAACTAACCAAGTCCTCCTTAACAAATTTTTGTGGGTTTGACAAAAAAAAAAGAAACCAGAAGTAGTCAGAAGTTTAAGAGAACAACAAAATAACAGCTCCATTCAAAATTATTGGGATAAACTCTAGCACAACTGGCTCCAGCTTTACCAGAAAAAGAATAATAACAATGATCTTCAGTCAATGCTCCTTTTCCTGCCTAGGTTTCTACATTGTTGTAGCCCCTCAATGCCAGCTGGAATTCAAGAACTCGATTGATTTTTATTTTTTTTAATCACCATGGAAAGTATTTCTTTTTCAGCACTTTTGCATGTGTAACAGCTTTTCTGTGTTTGTTTTCTATCACTATATTCTATGTATTTGGTAGTCATAAAGGGTCAGAGCTGGAGCTAGTACTGCTCAGGAAGACTCTGTCATTCTGCAATTAAATAATTTATATCAAAATTTTCCAAGCTGGACATGGGGATTTCCTCATACTATTTAATGAAAGATATGTGGCCAAATCTCCTTTCCTGTTCTAAAAGTCTCAAATTAATGTTTTCTACAGAATCTCAACCTCCCAAATACATTTGCAGTTTAAGCTGTTCTTCTTAGAAGCTTTGCCTGGGCTCCAGAAAGTCCCTTTCCATCCACATTCCTCAGCATTTCAGTTCTGCTGCTGTTTAGCAGCAGTGACTGTCAAGTTGGGATAGCAGCACAAGAGGCAGGAACTGCGACTGGGGTAGTGTTCTTAGGAATAGACTCTGTACTGAAACCAACTCAAAACCAAAACACACAGAAAAAAAGGAATTATGCCAGCAGTAACCCATACTGATGTGGTTGCATCTGAATGACACTTTCAGCTGTCTTCACATTCCTTATCTTTATGGATTTTCTTGGTAGGGACAAACCCTGGATATTTGAGACTGGCTTGTTGATGTGATGAGAAACAATGATGCTATATATTCACAGGAACTGGGAGGGGAGAAAAAAGACAAACTCTGAGCATTCCTCAGTCCAAAGCCATAGCTCTCTGACCCTGTTTAGAACATGCTAAACTACTCAAGGCCTCTGCTTCTTAGTGGAAGGGGTACATACTCCATGCCCCCAAACAAACTGATTTTCCATCTTAACTCAGAAGCTCTACACAGAGAATAAGATATTGCAGCATTATGAATCCTGGAGAAAGGTGATTGACTCTTATAGCCCAGGAATGGATTCCTTAGTTATACAACCAGAGAGCAGTTAAAGTACTGCAAACTGAACTCTGTCCTGCTCACACTGGCTTGGGAGACCTCAGTCTCTTCTGTCTGGCTCTGGTGCATGTCTGCTGGAATGAAGCACCAACTGAAACTGCTTGTCCTGACCAAAAATAAAAGGTGAGCAGTTTCTGCCAGGTGAGAATTGGCTCACAGATTCTCATCTGAGAGACAGAGATGGGGCAAATGTGGAGAATGGCTGGGCTGTCCCTTCTGGCAGTGGCAAATTGCTGGTAACCCTCAGATGTGCTGTATGGATACACCCCAATGATTACACATGTCCTCCTAAACACCAAATAATGTAGTTTAGTTTAAACCTGTTTTACTGTCATTCCCAGGCTAATGGCAGTTATTTTCTTTGTGGTTTCCAGGGTTCCCTTAATGCCAGAATTCACACAGATGGATTGTGCAATTACAATTTCTGCGCCTTAAATTTTTATCTTGTTTATGCTAATGCATTTTTCATCTAGCCCAGCTTTTCCTGCCTGTGAGGACTTCTGTCTTCTTCTTCCCAAGACAAGTGAAGCATCACCTCTCCTGAGACCAGCAAATGCTTCCAAATGCAGTACTTGGCACATGGCAACTCACAAAAGAGTGACCTGATGAAAAAATTATTGTGTAACTGAATATGCAAATGAAGGGGTTGGTCTCTTAAGTGTGCTCAGAGAGAACGAGTACAAGGAGAGCAGCCAAATCAGAACAAAATGGAATTAAGATATCCTAATCACTTAAATATGCTTGCTTGTAAATGACAATGGAGTCTCACTAGCCAGAACCTGCTGTTCCAGAAGACTAGTTTAGCTGAATACAAGCCCCCTACTGCGCGGGGTGATTGTCATCAGAGTTTCTGGGCTGTGTTCTATAGTTATTTTGTCTTTGCTTTGTCCTATGCCAAAATACCTTTTTTTTTTTTTTTTAATCCATAGAGTACATAGTACTCAGTATGCAGAAAGCGAGCAGACACTACATTGCAGCAATATGCCCTTTATCCTTACAGGTTTACTTATGCCTCACATACCTTACAGTCCCATCTTCCATCAGATTAATATAAAGATGCCTCTGCAGATGGATTCTTCTTCCTAGAAATAAGCACTTTCACATCAAGATGGTTAAGCCATTAAAAGGCAGTACAGTTCATGTGCAGATAAGGTTTTAGGGCTGAGACATCCTGCCCGTAGGAGTAGGAACCTCTCTCATGTTTTTGGCAGAAATGTTTTTTCCCTTCTCTGTATTAGCAGCAGCAAATGGCTGTTTGATAATGGCTTTGCAAATACAGCAAATACAACTTTTAGGAAGATCAAGAAGATCTAACCTGAAGCATAGACTGAAAATCAAACAGAAAGTGGTTTGAAAATTTGGGGTAAAATTGAAGGATAAACAACAGAGCTGCACCTGGGCTACCAATACCAAGGCAATACTCTTGTTTTCCCAGCAGAATCACTCAAAGCTCAAGGTGCCCAGTCCCTTTGCTTTTAGAAGCGAGAGGCTGATGCATCGACAGCTGACCCAGAGGGAGGGCAAGAGAAGGGCTCCTCCCTCTGGAATTTCCTCTAGTCAGGGCAGCATCTCAGGTGCCACACACAGACTGGGAAGGGGGTCACAAAAATCAGTGTTCTAGTATCTTCCTTAAATCCATATATACAGGAAATCTAAATGGGTTATGCTGTCAGTAAGAATTTCTGCTTATTTTAGCATCCATATGGAGGTCTCTCCCTCACCAGATTAAAGTCGTTTCAGAACTAGAGGTTTTGCTTTTCTTCCATTGGCTCAAGGCATCTCCATCTGTGCACAGTGTAGGCTGGGAGTCCCAGGTGGGTTCATTTTCTCTGAGTCCTGCCAGCAAACCAGGACTGGGGCCTCTCAGGACACTCACCAAAGGAGATGGGCAGCAGGGCCTGCAACTCCTGTCTCCCTATGGCTATTTGCATCCCCCTCCTGTTCTCTCTTCACCTGGAAAGCAACTTACATGCACAAATGTGGGGTTATTTCTCAGAGAAATTTCAGTAATGCTGCATTCTTTGTGATTTGATGCTGGGCTGTAATTGTCTATTAAGAAAAAAAAATCTTTTTAAGAAAATTGTTTCACTTCTGCTTTTTTCAAAATGAAATGGATTTCTTCTGACCTTTCTGTCTGGGTAGTTCCTTGAAATTTACTTTCAACTATATTTCATATATATGGTAATGCTCAGAGCAGAAAGAATAATGTGTTTTAGTCAAATCAAGTATTTAATTTATCCTGAAATTATTTTTCTCAAACCTTTTAATTTCACCCACCATTTCTGAAAGGTTTTTGTTTTGATGCAACTCAGAATTATTTTTCCCTGTCATTTCTTTCTGAACTACCTGTGATTCAAAATATCCATTATCTTCATTATCCTATTTCCAGGTAACACGAATAACCAGGACCTGATTTCAGAGAAGATATTTTCCTTGCTGATAATTTTATCCAGAAATTCTTAACTTTCTCATAAAACAAATGGAAATATTTGAGATCCCTCCTCTTAATAATATGAATGCCAGTAGCCAGAACATACTGCCTGTGATAAGTTCTGTAGAAACTATGGCTCCAAATGTTATATGAAACAGAGCTAGAAAGTAAAAGGACATGAGAGGAGATGAGGCATCTTGAGAAGAGCATTCAGTTCAGATTGACTTCAGAGCATTTTCACTGTCTGTTAAAGACTATTGGAATTTGTCTTTCAGAAATCCTTAGGAGATAAATTTTAGACATTCAAATTCATGGCATTCCATGTAGATTTAATGTTTAGCTTATTTAATTTTTTTTATGAACTCAGTCCTTTTCACTGTGAAGGTCTGACACTCCAGTCCTTCCAGCTATTTTTAAAAAATCTGTTAATCAGAGACAACACCGATATCTTCCTCACATGGTTCCTCTCTCTCATAAAGTTCCTTTCTACAGACCCCACTTCAGGCACACTACAACAGGAGCTGGGCCAGTTGTCTGCTAGTTTAAAGGACCTTTATTTTGTGCAGAGGAGTTTGTAGAACTGCAACTTTGGGTGTAAGGGTGTATATTGTAGGCACTAGGGCTACTTACTTGAGAGGACTGGCAGAGCACTCTTATTCTGGAATATGGCACTCATTAAAAAAGAAGAGTTTATGAACAAGACAATGGTAAAAAAATCATTTCACCAATACCCATTACTCAAATGTCTAAGGTGAAAGAATTAAAAAGGGATTGTTACCTCAAAGAATTTTATATCTGGAAGTGATTTTGAAAGCAAGCACACATCACAGACTTAAAAAGAGGCTAAAAAAAAGTAGACAGATGGTCAGTTACCAAATTAGATGCAATCAGGATGTGGAAAGATAATTTATCATATTCCTTCTTCCCAACTTTTCATATAGACACTGGACTTGGCAAGCTGTTAATCTGCTCTGATGAGTGCTTACAATAGAGCTGAGAGCTCTGAACACTGCCAGACCCAGAGATCTAGTTTTTTGGAGGCTTAGTCCTACCAGCTGCTGTCCCTGAGGTGCTGGGTGCTTTGGCCTCACTTGTTCATTTGCCCTTCCTGTGCCCATGATTTCCAGTGCAATAAATCCAACATTAGGACTCTGAGGTCAAAATCACTGCAGCCACACAATGCAAAGTGCTGACTTACACCAAACCCTTTCTGCTGAGTCAAATTTTCACTGTTAATCTGTTGTGCTGGCAAGGTTAGGGGTTTTTTATAGGAGCTTTAGTATCATCTGTTTGTGCTGCTCGAGCTTTTTCTGGATCACCCATCATCTCCTGCGGCCAGCCTAGGGACAGCACAAATCCCGTGTCACACTCTTCCTGACCCCGTGGGGCTGATACCTTGTGTCTTTGCCTGATCCACGTTATCTCTGGCCTGTTGTGTTCAATGCCAGATTCTGACACCCTGCTTTCTGCTGCATGTGTACAGCTCAAGGCTGAGTGCCTTTCAGTAGCAAATGAGTTGTTCTGGTTATTCTTTCACTTCCCCGGAAGGTTTTGGAGCAAATCAGCATAGGGAAGGGAGTGCAGTAACTGAAACAGGATGTGGGACTACAGCTGGAGCCAGGGAAAGCCTCCTTCTCTGTTTCCCCTTCCCTTGGCCATATTTCTCATATCTCTGTGCTCCTAGACTGCCATATAGCTTCCCCCAAGTCAGAGGCCCAGTGAAACCCATCTTGCAGTGGCTCCTGCAGCCTGTCGTGTCTCACCTGCCCTGCTCACTGGAGGATGGAGCTGGGGCTGAGGCTGGCCCTGCTGCCAGGCTGCCATTGCACCACAAGCAATATGGGTGCAATTAGACAAGACAACCTACCTGCTCCCACAGCTCCTTGTTTCCCAAGGAGGGAGACCTGCCCCTTGTCTTCCGAACCCCTGCTCTTGCCCAATATGTAATTCCTTCCTTGCCAGCTATCTGTCCCTTTAGTGAATGGATCTAGTTCCCTGCTAAAGACCCAGCATGGATTCAGTATTCCATAGTTGTCTGCCATCTTACTGAAATAACTTTGCTCAGAGAAGGGTCAGAGAAGCACCAGTGTCCAGCCAAATGACATGGCAGTAGCAAATATTTGAGAGACTGAGAAAGAAGGCAGTGGTGGAACTGGCACAGCAGCACCTTCTTCAGCAGGCTTTAGTCTGTGCTGGCTAACCAGCAATACTGTTTCCTAAAATTGCTATGTCAGAAACACTGTAAGGTAAATATGACCTTTGAAGCCTAAAACCAGTATGTAACACTGGATCTGTGAAAGGTGAGAGAAACAAGTCTGTGGTCATTTGTCTGTGCTTGTCCCCATCCTCTGACCTGTGCCACTGGCAAAGGAACCACATTAATGTTTAACTAACTTGTTTTTCCAAGAGGCAGGATAGAAATTTTCAATGCACTTCAACTACTCAAAACATTACTCTTCTCTGCCAGTAGAGCCCTCTGACAGGAGACTATTATAGTTCAGTTGCTCTGTCTGACCCTGGTCCAGAACTGTTTATCTCACTAGGTATCCAGGAAGGACAGATTTCATCCTGCCATGTTGTGACATTTTACTATTTTATTTTCTTCTCAGTGAGATTTAAGCTGTCAGAAATTTCTTAATTTCCATGGTGATGCAAGAGCCTACACTGTAGATCTACATGCTGGAAGACAGCTTTTTTTTCAGATTATTTCTGGCTCTTCCATTTCTGTAAATAAAGGAAAAGGAAAATAACTCAACTGCCCTTCAGAACTAAGTAAGTGCTTTGGGCACTGCCAGGTTTTCCAGAGGTACTTTGAAAGAGTGCTTTCCCTCTTTATTATTCCCTCAGCCATGTAGCCCACGGACTCCTTCACCTACACACCAGAGGCTGGGTGCTGCAGGCTGATCCCCTGCCAATCTGCAGGGCTTGTTTTGAATGAAAGTGGGTCCCATTCCCCTAATCCGTTTCCCTCTGCAAGGAATCTGTTTTGAGGGGGTGTTGCTGTCCTCCTTGGTCTTCACCCAAAACTGTAGTTGTGCACCTCAAAATTTTCTCCGAGGCTTAGTTGATATTTGAAATTTTAGCAAACTTTTGGCAGATCCCTGGCTTTTTTCCTGCGAAACGGCCTTGAGAAACCCAGATGTTTTCCTTTTCAGTTACAGGCAATGACAATGCTCCACAATTTCTGGTGAAGTCTTTTTCATTTCACCTCATGTCTGTGAAATGATGAAAGCAATTAGTGCAGATGTTAAAATAGAACAAAGCACTTTTCCTTGAGCTTATTTTAGAGTGATGCAGTGCAGAGTTACCTCCATGGAAGCAGGTCACACACCATGCAATCAGGGAGGCGATTCCCTGTAACTCCTTCCATCTACAGGTGATGATAGCATGGAGCCCCAGCTCAAAAGAAAGGCACAGAATAACCATTTACCAACCATATAGTGCTGCAGGACACAAGTAGAGTCCAGTTGCTCCTGCCAATGGACCAGGGACCTTTGTCAGTACATCTTCTCCTAGGTCATCTAACAAGGCAGCTCCTAGGTTGGCAAATTGCTTTTGAAGCTGTAAACAGATAACTAGAAAAGCTTATCAAGACCACTTCCTGCTTAGAATAAGTCACACAGTTCAATTTAATTGAGTATTGCTCTCCTTGAGATACTGCATGTTCTGTGAAACCTCCTCCAGATAAAAATAGATTGAAAAGAAAGGAAATGCTTGAAGTGGTCCTCATCATCAGGATGAAAGCCAGGAGAAACAGATTGTCCCCTGTCTACTATTAGCATAATTAATTGCCTCAAGTTATGCCAGGGGAGGTTTAGATTGGATTCTAGGAAACATTTCTTCACTGAAGGGTTGTCACACATTGGATCGGGCTGCCCAGGGCAGTGGTGAGTCACCATCCCTGCAGATATTTAAAAGACATTTAGATGTGGCCCTTGAGGACCCGGTTTAGTGGTGGACTTGGCAGAGCTGGACTAACAGTTGGACTCAATGACCTCAATGGTCTTTTCCAATCTAAATTGTTCTGTGATTCTGTGATTCAGATTGGCTTGGGTTTCAGTCCCCCGAGCCTGGCAAATTTCATACCTAGACCTCCTTTGCTTCAGGGATGTTGTGGCAGAGTGGCTGGGACCCTTCTAAGGCAAGAGTACAGTTGCTGGCACCAGCACTTCTAGTGGAGCAGCAAACACAGGCTTACGGATCTCAGCAGTGCTGCCTAATCAATGTGAGCAGTGAAGACCTACGTCTTAGAGCTGTCCTGATACCTCTGGCACATTTTCTTGTCCTGCTAGCAAGTTTTCCTGTCATGTAGTGGTTTCTCTTTAGCTTTTCCATATCATGAAGTTACAAAATCAAATTATTAATGACTGCTACTTGCGTTATTCAAGGACTTGACATCATCCTGGGGGCACAATCCATCCTTTTTTTTTTTTTTTTTTTTTGTCAAAGCAGGAGAAGTGAAAAGAAAGAGTGACAGCTGGCAGCAGGTACCAGACACCTCTGCTAAATACCCCCAGACTTGCACAAGAGCATCATTGTATCCTGAGCTGCACAGAGAACAGCACTGCAGGGGCATATACCAGTTCCTACAGGCCTGCTCATTGCTCTTACTCATCCCCTCCCATTACTTTATGTGGACAAATTTTAGGTTACATGAAAGCAGCTATTTTGGCCAATTCAGAGTTTGCAAAACATGTTGGCATAGTCACAAGAAGGGCATCTGGGAAGGGCTATGAAAGCTTTGCCAGCTTTCTGTTAACTCAGGAAGGCCATAGAAAAAGCTACCTCACTTTTATTGCACATCTTGCATGGACATGTTCACACAGCAAACATGGCAATAAAGATGGATCACCCCTTGAAAAAATTCCCCACAGCTGAAGCGTTACATCTGGTCAACACAGGGCCATGGGGTCCTGCCACCTAAGCTTCTTCACACTTACAGATACTTTAATTTAGGTCTGGATCTGTCCCTTCGTGCCCACAGGCAGGGTGAGATGGGGAAAACAGCAAAAAGCTGTGGACTTCTAAAATCAAAAATCTCTGTAAAGGGGCACTTTTTAAATATAGCCACCCAAAACACAGCTGCAAAAAAACCCAGCTCCTATCAGTGCTTGTTGTATGGAGGTGAGGCCTCCTGCTTGGATCCAGCTTCAGCTGCCATCTGCCACTTTTCCTCCCCAGCCCTCTTCTCTGTCTGGAGCCATCTGAGCACACACAGCACCCTGGGCCAGTACAGCCAGGCAGGGGGAGGACTCACAAGGAGCCGAGTTCAGAGCTCCAGACATGGCTGCTGGAAGATTTTCCACCTGCCCAAATGTGCTCTGATTCACCATCTGCTCCAGGCTGAACAAAAGAGGAATTACAGCTACTGAAGGATACAGCTAACTGTGACTGTGGTGCCTTTTGCCTACTTGGCTGCTTGGCTCCTTGTGACGGGTTCGTGGCACCTGCCCAAACCTGACTCAGAGCTGCTCCAAGAAATACTGGGGATTTGTTAGTTTGTGAAAAGCAAAGAGAGTCAGATCCTGCAAGTTTTGCAAATCGGTAGCTGACCTCTGAAATAGAGATGGGAGTCACTCACCTTAGTGTCAAACAGGGCAGCTAGGAGAGAAAGTCATTGCCTTTATCCCTCCCCATGGGTACAGAGTGAAGTGAAAAGTCATGTAACCACCTGCAGAAGTTTTAATAAGTAAGTATATGGTGAAAGTTTAAAAGCTTTCTGCTTTCTACTGAGTAGACTGTCTTCTAGGGCTGTGGCTGCCTGGCTTCAAGGAGAAAGTCGGTGGTTGATACTGACACCTCGGCTGTTTACTGCAGAAAAGAGGTGGTTGCCATCCCACAAAGGAAAAGCTGAAATCTTAATGCCATCAGTAAGAAATGGGAGGAAGGAATTATTTTACCACACATAATGAGTGGTAAAATGAGAAGGAAATTGCCACGTTCAGGTCTGAATCTGAGTCCCAATTTTACATCTGCAAACTGGCACACAGGTGTTTCTGGCCAATAACTGAGCCACTTCAGAGGTCAGAGATTTGCTGGTACCTGCCCATTTGCAAACATCCATAACCTGATGGCGACTATTGGCCCATGTTTCAAACAGTAGATGAGGATGTACTTAACCCATCTATGTCACACTAAGATTGCTAGCTAATTAAAAATGGAAACTCGACCCCAGATTTGCAGTGACAGTGTCAGATGAGGATATTATTGGCATTAAATTGCTTCAGTCTCATATCCCATCTCTTCCAGATGGGAATTATTTGTACTTGGATATGTGCAAAGTCTTTAATTAGCATGCTCAGAGAGTCATAGATTAAAAGATCTATGCAAGGCAAAAATAGTAACAATTATTATTTCTGTGATGATTTTTTCCATTACTAACTGTTTAAAAATATGCATAATATTCTAAATACGGGTACTTATTACTTCCTCTATTTAACTCTTCATTATTTTAACTATTTGCAATTTTTTTTTACTACTTTTGCTTTAGCTCCTTGATATCCTTATCATGAGCCTGATCATGTTGGGCTAGGAGGTCCAGAGAAAAGGAGGAGATAGTCATCACCCCAGATTTGACAGTTTGATTGCAGTATGAGTCAAGATAGCGATCAAGTGCTGCTGCAAAGCAAGGCTGTGCAATTTGTAATAGTGGGTTCACAGATTGCTGGTGGATATCTGTGAGGTTTGGTGGAACGTCAAAGAAGGATTTTGAGGAGGGGCTGTAAAGAGGATCAGAGGATTGCTTCAACAATGCCTGTGGGGAATGGGTATTTCAGTGAAAATGGAAAAGTCTGGGTGCTCCTCTTCAATGTTCTTCATGAGTGGGGCTACTCAGGCAGGGGCTTCAGCCACCCTGGCTTGTTCAATACATTTTTTGCTACTGAAGGGGGTCACATTTGCAGTGCAGAAGAGACACAACTGCCTTTGTGAAATGCTGTTTAAGTTACCCTTTGTATGGGAGAAAATCATAGAAACTGAGAGGTCTCAATTCCAGTGTTCCTCAACATTTTTTGTCGAAGAAGGACATAAGACCATTTGTACAGCAATGCCACAGAGATTTGCACTTACAACCATGAAAAAGGGCCAAAGTCTGAAGGGTGGTCTCTCACCACTACTTCTTTTTGTTGTTCTTCACTCATATAGGTTAGTAACTGTATGGGCAATTGTTTAAAAATACCATTCTGCAGCCTTTTCCTGGATCACATTCTCACATTTCATGGAGCAATCATAGACTGCAGAATGCCGATTTTACATATTTTGTGGCTGAAAGTGTAGCCAGCTGTACTTCAAATCTACTGTACTTCAAACAGTTTTTGAGCTGTTACCCAGGTATGAACATGAGCAGCTGGCAGCCAGCCTGGGCTGCTGCCAACAGGGACAGAGAACGGAGATGGCAAAGAGCAGGAACCTGATGCATTCTGAGTAGTTCTGCTTGATACTACAGCAGCCAAGGAGTGGGCACCTCCACCAGCAAGTGACATAGCAACAGGCCAAGACAGAAATCTTTGCAGACACAGGCTTTTTACACAGAAAGGTGTTTAGGCAGTAATGGTTCAAACTAATCCCTGCTCACAGTAGTTTTCTGTTCCAAGTAATTGTGCAGCAGGGAGCTACACGTCAGGTTATTTACTGCTTTGCATTAAAAATAATAAGATTAAGGTTACAGAAATTAGGAGGTACTATTTCAAAACAGATCATTATCAGTGCAAAAAGGAGATGTAATGAAATATATTAGTGGCTTCATATATTTTCTTAAAAGATTGATGTGGGTTTGGCCACATTTTCTTTGGGAAGAAAATGGTAAGACATTGCCACTTTTTTATTTTGCTAGTTTTTACATTGTGTATGCCCTACACTGGAGACAGTAATTCCTTATAAATAACATTATATTCTTTCCATAGTACATCCTGTGACTCAGGTGTGGAAAATCTGTTGCTAAACTCTGCTGTCTGTGCTACCTGCCAGTGAACTGGAAATGAGTAATCCTCAGAAGTAGAAGTAGAACAAACACCCTTAAAGAGGTGTTCCTAAGAATGGAAAGTTTGATAACGAACATTATTTAACAGACTTATCTTATTCATAAGTAAAGAAGAAAAGGGCATCCCAAGAGAGATACAACTATTACTAAGGATATTGTCTTCTTAAAAGTCAGGCTGGCATGCCAGACTACTTTGACACTTTGACAAATGGCCTTCCTGTGGAAGTAAGGAACTTCCACAACATTTCAAAGCTACAAAAATAATCATATATTAATATTACTGACAGATACAATGAGAAAATACTTCTCTCCTTTTTTAAGATGCGTGTATATTTTAGATATTCCAACACTGACTTCATACGCAGAAACACCAGGGCATTTTACTTCGAACATGGGTGCAGGACAGAGACTCAAGTTCTTGCTTTAACTCCTCTCACTTCCACATAAAAAAAATTGAAACCCAACCATCAGTCCTCTCACCATAAGCCCACAGGTAAACAGGAAGGAGTTTTAGTCTCATAGCCTCAAAGAGTGCAAAGTATGCTGAATCAGACCCCCTAAAAACTCCTCCTGAAAATGAGATTTGGTTTGCCTCTTCGGTTGGTTTTTTTTTTAACAAAAATCTTCTTTTAATTCAAATAGAGCAGGTTAGAAATAGAGCTTTTTGTTTTCCACTGTTTGATCCTTTAGACTACAAATAATTAAAAATTTACAACTTTTAATTCACTACCATTTTTAAAGAGGCTTTCCTCTCTAAAACTGGGGAAAGAAATTTTCAGAACTAAAAGATCCAGCATATACTTTTGGTAAAAAACCTACAGTCCATATTTTATCATGAACATATGCAGTAATTAATGTTGCAGTACAATATACTGTGGTATATCATAACATAAAATCCCCACTTTCAGTGAAGGTGAAGACCTTTGATGAGAAGTAATAGTTCGTTTCCCATTTGATGGAGAGAATGGTTGATGGTGTCTCCCCAAGGATATGTTTTCCTTTTAGCCACATCCTAGTTTCTCATCCTTGTCTATGTCCTCATCAGAGTCTAAATGAATACAATAAATGCTGCAGGAAAATAGCATGTGTAACAGGTCATTAACAGTAGAACAAGCACTCAGATTTGGTTTTGGTGGGACAAGAATTACAACCAAAACCCACCTTCCCTACATTGTTAATATCAAAGCACTTAGAATATCATTAAACTTTTTTTTTGCTTGACAGATATCAGTCATCTTCAGGCAGGTTTCTGGAGCAGATTGGGCTGCAATGCCAATGCATGAGAGGAGTCACCTTTGGAAGAAAGGGAGCCTTTTAGCAAAATGAATGGGAACAGAAAAAGCAGGACTGAGAATTCAAATGCCCAGCTGACCAAGCTGCTCAATGGCAGGTAAAGAGGCTGGGAATGAGGAGCTTGGCAGGAGCCTGGGCTAGCCAGTACTGGAGATCAAAGCACAATAATTTGATGCAGGTCAGCATAAGGCCTTGCCATCTGGCCACCAACACTGACAAAGTACACACTTGAGCCATGTTTTAATATGGACTTAAATGGTGTGCTGCTACCAAGGCTAAATTATAAAACTGTATTTCTTGCTGGGATGAATGCTAACCCTCACTAAACCAACCAGAATGTTCCTGGGGGAAACTCCCAGCACTTTTCCATGAACTGAGTGTGATCCTTAAGACTGACATAGCTCCTGGGAGAGTAGTCATCAAATTCATGATATATTTGAGTGTTGCTTCATCTCTTTAGGGAATGTGCTTGCAGAGATGACGGGCCCAGTGAAGACACCTGGAAGAGGCTGTTCTTTGGAATAAAAGCTAATGACTTTCTGCAGTTGTAAGAAACAGTGTTGCAGACACGTAATATAAAATACAGTGCAGTCTTCAAAAATAACTCTGAGGCCCTGAAATAACTCAGAGCACCAGGCTGTACAGTCAGTAATTCCTGCACCCATCACCTTTCTTAACAGGGTGATGACAGACTCTGACACTACGCACACACAGAGTACTCAATCATAAACATAGGCAGGTTACATGTGGGTCACAGGGAAAGGTGCTGTAACAGATGGAATCAAGTGAAAATGCAGAGATGCCTATTGCTGCATATAGAGAGCTGCGTGCATCCTTCTGAAGTACACCATTCTAAGAGCTCGATCCAAAAATGGTTGCTTAGGTTTTCCAGTACAGTTGTGAGTGTCTGAAACAAGACAGATTAAATACGTGCTGGAGATGCATACACGTGGCTGTTGTTCCCTGGCCACAGGAGTCTGGGCCCTGTGCTGGGAGGATGCACCAGTGCTCAGCCAGCCACAGCTGAGTGGGGGATCCCGCACAGGATGATTAATTATGTGGTGTGTGCAGTGCTCAGAGAAGGGCACCATGCCCCATTTCTTCTCCTAGGCAAATAGTGCTGTGACTAAAAGAATGTCATCAAGAGATGTCCTGTCTCCAGGAGCACAATTTCTTGGGAACAGAGTATTTTATTGCTCCAGAGAGGCACTGATATCCAGCTGATACCTCTATGAGAAGAAACACACATTCGAGAAACACACATTTTGGCACACGTTTTGAACTGACCCAGCCAAAAACATCTCCTACTCTGGGAGGCAAATGGAGGGCAAGGTCGCTGGGGCAGCACAGGGCAAATTTTCATCTGTGAAAAAGCAGTAGGAGAGACACTGTCTGAAGTAACACAGGGATGGTGCTCTCCTTCACATCCCTACTGTCAGCCTGGGCTTCTCCGCTGTCCCAGTGCCAGTTGATGTGGAATGAATCACTACAGCAGCTTGATGAAGCAGCAAGCTGTGAACACATTTCCTTGTGTTATCTAATGGTGAAACACAGAGGATGTGGTTAATTAGGGAATCATCCTCACCCTGGCAGATTTTCTCAAATGGAAATGTGTTTTGAGGTTTGCTGACTGCTGAGTAGGTAGTCACAGAAGCATTTAGATGTCCATACTCCTCTGCAGGTTACCTGCTATGCAGCAATAGCCACAAATACGTCAAAAATGTAAAAAACACAGAAGATTAAAAATACAACCTTTTTTTTCCCCTTAGGAAAGTTTGGAGATTGTGTGCTGTTAACTCACCTGAAACCATAATAAAGCCGTGGATGGTCACGTCAAAGAGCTATGGATGGGGGATGAAAGTAATTTGTTGCCAAGGGTGGCAACAAACCCACACGCCATCTGAGTGTAAGCCATTTCTGTAAGCAGATGCAGTTATGGCTTTTTTTTTTTTTTTTGCTGTGAACAGTACCCTCGTTTCTGACTTGAATTGTATATTCTCCCTGTTCATCTTCTCAGGAAGAGGATTTTTATGTTTGTTTGTTTTGCCTTTTCCAGTGTATTTGGAGCTCTAGATCACAAATGTATTTCTGCAGGGATAAAAAGGAGCATGGTTTAAAGAAAAATAACTAGAACTAGTCATTGTAGATATGGTTGATGGTTCTGGCTAGAAAAATACCTTGGTTTCAATTGTTTATAACTTTGAACATATGGTCTGAAATTTTCAATTCTCTAACTTCAGTTTGATTTAATCAAGGGCTTTGGGCAGGGGGAAGCTTGTTTTTTCATGTCAGCTGTGGGAGACAAGACACTGCAGAATAACACCAAAGTGGGTTTTTTCACACAGAAAATTATATAAAGGTTGCAATATCACCATCCTCGCGAGGAAAAAAACGCAGTTTGGCATGAAATGTGCCTTTTCCAGGTTACAAATGTTGGAAAAAATATGAGTTGCATATGCTCAGTAGAGACATGGTGACAACTTTTACATTTATTTTATGAAGACATGGGCAAGTTTAGAGTTGCATAGGCTTCTCTTTAAATGCAGTCCCTCTACTCTCTTGACTGTTCTGGGGCTAGACGGGGGAGCTGAGACTAGGAAGCCTTTCTCTTCTATGCATTCAGTCCCAGAAGGAATTTGAGAATGAACCCTTTCCACCAAGGTTTGCCTTGGGTTACTGACTTTTGCTTTGAGAAAGTGTCAAACAATGCAAAAAAAAAATCCAAGGGAACTCAGGTTTTGTCCCAGTATCCAAAACATTGGACTAGGAAGTGGTGATAAAATTTTCAAAGTGTCTAAGTACCGTTTGCTTTGGTAGTTTTAAGTTACGGCCTTAGGAAGTGTCAGCCTCATGTGCAGCACTGCTTGGGAGTGCTCCCTTGCTTGTTTCTGCCTTCTCTGCAGCAGGAGCTGGTCTGACTGTCCCAGGGGTGACCCTTGGGAGTGATGGGTACAAGAGAATGCACCTTGCAGAGATGACATAGCCTTGATACACTCCTGTCTAAAAGCAATGACAAACCCCCAATGATTCCAGTGTCTACTACTGCAGTGGGGAAGGAGCCTGAATTCATTAGTGAAGAGATACAAGTGCTTGTCCCAACACAAATACAAAACAAAACAGAACAAAGAAAAATCACCCAAACTAAACACCAAAACATCAAAAGCAACAGGACTAGTTATTTGGTACTAATTGTGCTGCAATAGCTAGAATTCAGTATGAAGATCTATCTAAAATCTACTGGAGAGATGCATTGTAAAATAAAGCTGTCAGCATATATGTGGTTGAAATATGAGTAAATACATTGTTTGTTGTGTGAGTAAACACACAAGAAGAAGAGAACAGGATCCACAAAAATACCCTTCATTCACATGGCATGGGGAGCACATGTCTCCTGCCTGGGTAAGCATTCTACCTAAATTTTTACTCTCTGTGACCATCAGTTCACATAAGTGCCAACCTGCTTGATGGGGGAAGAATGGGGCCCTCCCAGGAATATGAGCTTGATCTGAAGTTCAAGAAAAAGCAGTGCTTTACCACTGTTTTCAACAGTGCCTGTGCAGAAATGATTACAAGAAAATGGTCTTGTTCACATCCCTGTACTGTAAATCCCCAAAGCAGCGACAGGCTGTTGGCTTCTCTTTCATATACAGTTGCAAAGACTGAAGCATCTGTAACACATCTTTGGGGGGAGGGGGTGTTTAAACTCCCTGTGGTGCTTGTGGCAATGGACTGGAGTGATTGCAGAAATGTGCAGAGCGCCCAGAGCCCTGGCCAAAAGCCAGCCAAATTGCATCCTCTCTAGTTACCAGATCGCAAGCATCAGGGAAATGATGTAGCTGCAAGAACTGCTGAGGTCAACAGCTGAAATCTGTTCTTTGTTGGGTTTTAAAACATTTCCTTTCAGGCCCCAGACAAAAGTTGCCAAGACAGATTGAAGTGAGAACATGTTAAGGGAACAGCATGTTGGGTACTGAAAGCCCCCCTCTGCAGGTGGAAGAGGATCTGAGCAATGTGGCAGAGAGGGGGAAGAGCAGCAAGGGAAGGAAACTGCTGCTGCAGGTGTTCCTGCCAGAGCACCATGCACAGGAGCAAGAACTGTATCACTAACGTAGGAGTTGTTCTGCGTCAAAATCAAAGAAAGGAACAGTTTTCCGATTTCTGACTATGCATAGCCAAAATATCTCAGAAACTCCTTCAAAATTTCACACACAGACCTATGAAACATGATCACTGGTGATTTCACAAGATTTCCAGCATTGTCAGGGAAAATTGCTGAAAAAAAAAGCTGAAAGATTTTTTTTGAAAGACAGTGTTATTATAGCAGAATTTAAACTTAAGGCAGAAAAGTAATTCAAATGCAAACACTGTCTACTTGAATAATCCTGCTCAGAAATCATTTATTAGCATGAGACAAAAATGCATGTTAAATCCTCTCCTGTTTAGAGTGAGGAGGACATTTTGGAAGTTGTTACTGTACAGATTACATTCAAACAGCACTTAAAATATGGCAGAAGTTTTAATAATTTAACTTAATTTAAAATCACAATGAAAAGACATTCAAGGGTTATATATCAGGCAGTGTTGTTTCTACTCTCAGAAGGAAGTTTTCTCATCTGCAGAACCTGAAGTTCTCCCTCCTCTTTCTTGAGCAAGGTCATCTGTGGGCAAACCAGGGTCCAGAGAGGCACCATTAAAACCAAATGGCAGCTTCATTCCTATCCTCACTGCAAATCACGTCAAATCTTGACACTGCACTTTACTTGCCAATAACACTTTAGGGTGGAAGGACAAACAAATGTAGGTTCATCAAGAAAAAGTCAAGAAAAGATTCTGTAATTGGTGAGTCTGAAGTTCTACAAAACACAAGCTCTAGGAGTGTCCCAAAAGAGATTAAATTTGAGTCAGAGTTACTCCTACAAAACAGAATTCATGCAAGGAGTCTTTTATCTTAATGCCGTGTGTTTGGAAACAGGCAGGATTTTTCTAATCATAATAGCTTTCTGTAAGACAAAAAAGGAAAAAAAATATTGAAGGAAAGCTTGCTTTTGCATATGTCAGTGGCAATAAAAACACTCCATTTGCTCCAGTAAATTTAGCATCCAAAAAAGAAGCTTTAAGACTATCTCTTTTTTAATGCTGAACTTGCATAGTTCCTCTCCTCTCCTCTCCTCTCCTCTCCTCTCCTCTCCTCTCCGAACCTCTCCGAACCTCTCTGAACCT